>OX438570.1:0-5000 GCA_949316365.1 Hoplodrina blanda | reverse complement strand
AGCGCGGAGTTTAGGGAGACCGTCCGGTATCCCTTGCATAATTTCTGTATGATGCCGCGTTGGACCACTCCCAGCTGCTTCTTCACTCCTACTTTGTCGACAGCCGACGCCCATACGCTGGCGGCGTACGTGATTACTGGTTCGACGGTGGCCACATATATTACTCTTATAACCTCTGGGTTAAGCCCCCAGCTGGTCTTTGCCACCCTCATTAGTTGCTTGTGGATGCCTATTGCCTTTCTGCACACATTTGCGACGTGTGCATTGAAGGTCAGCTGCTTGTCGATGGTGACACCCAAGATTTTGATCTCGTTGGACACGGCAATGTCGATCCCGCCCATGCTCAAGCGCGGGGTGTCGTATTTTAGCTTGCGCGTTATGACCATTGCATTGGTTTTTTGTGGGGCAAATTTGAGCTTGTTTTGAGCACCCCACGCCCGAACACGTTCAAGAGTGGAACTGGCGCGTCCCTCGATCTCCAACGCTGTGTCACCATCGAAAACCAGCACCACGTCGTCTGCAAACGCCTGGCAATAGGCATCCCCAGCCTCCAAGCTCTTAAGGAGCGGGTCTAGCAGCAGATTCCAGAAGGTTGGTCCCGCGATGGAACCCTGGACGCAGCCCTTGCTTGTGGCCTTGCAGTACTCTTCACCTGCGTATCTGACGCTGACCCTTCGGTTTTTGAGGTAGCTGTCGAAGACCCTCCTCAGGCCTACAGGACACTGTTCCTCAGCCAGACGGACTCTTATGGCTGGCCACCATGCGCTGTCGAAGGCTCCCTCTATGTCCAATGATACAAGTACTACTATTTTCTTTTTTGAGAGTTTGGCGCGTATGTGCTGCATTAGTGCATAGAGGGAGTCCTCGGTGCTTCTCTGGGGCATAAATCCGTACTGACGAGTACTCATCCTGGGGATCAAGTAGTACCTGAGGCGGCCCACCAGCATCTTCTCATATATTTTGCCGAAGATTGGTAACAGGCCGATTGGTCTGTACGCTTTTGGGTTGCCGTAATCTGGTTTGCCGGGCTTCTTTAAAATGATGACCGTCGCTTCCTTCCAAATTTCGGGGAAGAGGTGGCTTCTCAGGCAGCCATTGAGGAGAGCCAAGGCCACCTCGGGGGCTCCTCTAATGGCCTGGCAGCAAATGTCGGCAGTGAGGCCGTCGGCTCCTGGCGCTTTTTTAACATTAAACGACTCGCACGCTGCCATCAGCTCGGCCATCGTGAATGGTGGTTCGCATGACTCATCATGCCCCCCAGCATTCACGACGTCAGCCTTCTCTCTGGTAAGGCGGTGGCAGGTGCTGTCGGTTTCTGGGTCGTCATCAGGATAAAATGTTTTTGCCAGTAGTTCGACTGAGCCTTTAGCGTTCAAGACCGCCCCGTCCTTCACTAATGGCTGATCCTCACCTCTTCCCTTGGTCCTTCCTATCACCCGGTAGATTCCTTCCCAAACCCCTTCTCTGTCCTGTCTTGAGCAGAAGTTCTTCCAACTCTCGACTTCGTCCTTGGCTGCTTCCGTCTCGTACTCAACTTTCAGTTTCAGGTACTCTTCGACGACCTTCGGTCTTCGGACTGGTGCAGCATTCCTGACTCTGTTTTTCAGGGTAGCGACCTTCTTCTTCATCCCCTCGAGTTTCTCGGACCACCACGGCAAGGTAAACACTTCGCTTGTTTTCTTCTTCGGCATTGACGAAGTGCATGAGTCTCTAATTAGATTAATATATAATTTCGTTATTGTATTTAATTGTTCGGCTGTATTTAGTTTGTCAATTTCTACTTTATTAATTTCATTTACCTGCATTAATTGGCCGAGTTTCTCACGAAACTCGGGCCAATTCGCTTTTTTCGTGTTGAAAATTCTGGTTGTTCTACTGATTTGTAAACCTTTGGATTTATTTAATTTAATGTTGAATACGATGCCGTTGTGATCCGAGGTCGTGAGGCCCTCGTCTACCCTCCAGTCGTCTACCAGGTCTAGGATATCCGTCGAACATGCCGTTAAGTCGACGTGGCTGCAGTATCTAATGCCTCCTCTGATTGTGTCGAAGGTCGGAATTTCCCCTCTGTTGAGTACGTTCAGGTCCAGTTCGTCGAGAACTCCGGCCACTTCTTCGCCTCTGCGATCTATGGTCAGGCTTCCCCACCATGTGCTTTTTGCGTTTGCGTCTCCTCCAAGAATCCACATTCTGGAACCTACCTCCTCCTCAACACGTTTGAGGTGGTCGAGGTATGGTTCAACTGGCTGGTCTGGCTCAAAGTAAAAGGAGACTAGTGTGATCCTCCAGGCCCTGGTTCGGATCCCCACCACGGTGATGTTGTTTGTGGTGAGTTTCGGGCACTGTTCGACGATAAGGTTTTGGTCGAAGACCGCAATTGCGGCCTTAACAGTACCCTCACCGATGTCAGTGCTCTGGAAGATCCGAGCGCCTCTATGACTCCTCATTACTTTGGCCCCGCCTACATATGGTTCCTGCAGGAGAGCAATCGCGACCCCGCGTTTTTCCGCTTCGATAAGAAGCTCGTTGGTCGCCAGTCTTTTCCGCTGGAGGTTGGCCTGTATTACTCTGTAGGGGTTTGGGTTACCGTGGGTGCCCTTAGCAGTAGGCTACTGTAGCTCTAGCTATTTCGTCCCACCTGTGGCGTACTGGACATTCTGAGCTGAAAGCGTTGTGGCCAGCGTCACCGAACTTGGCTCCTGTGCAGTTCCGGCACTTTGGCAGAACACCTGTTAGAAAGTCGGAGCATTCCGACCTCAGGTGCGGTCCGCCGCAGTGACTGCACAGGTCCGCCGTTTCTTTGCAGTAGCGTTTGCCATGCCCGTAGCCTAGGCAGCGCGTGCACTGCACCAATGGGGTCTGGTCTTCGACCCTCACTCGCTGGAGGTCTACGTGCAGGCACCCGAGTTCTGTGGCTCGTCTCCAGACGGTCGGCGAGACGCTGACCACAACGTGGCAGGTGTGTGGGTTCCTTGTCCTCCTCCGGAATTTTACCGCCACCCTGTCCTCCTCCTTGTCGAGGTTGTGAAAAACTTCCCTGTTCTGGTTTCTCAGCGCTTTGAGGATATCCTCGTCTGTGTTTGCTGAGAGGACGCTCCTGAGGATCAGCAAGGGATCCTTGTTTTTCACCTCCTCGACATGGAGGTCCTTACTAACCCTTGCCAGTCTTTCCTTAATTTTGTCCCTTTCAGCGGTTGTTTGGAAGCCCATAATAACTTTCCTGTCCTTGGCTTTCCTAACCTTTTCTACCTTGACCCAGCCTTCCTTTGCATCAGCCGCCTTCCGCAATCTCTCGAGGACTTCGTCCCCGGACTCTGCCTCGTCTGTGGAGGTAACCACTATGGAGTGGAGCGTACTTCGCGTTGGATTTGCTTTTCCGCTGTGGGTTACGCTCGCATATGTGGTGATGGCAGCGCTGTTTTCGATGCTGTGTTTGTGCTGCTCAATTGCTGCCTTCAGCTCCTCCATCCCCTTTGAGTGGCTCTCCAGCAGCAAAGAGTGGCTCCTTATTTGAGCCTGCAGTTGAGTGGTGCTTGGGTCGGCTGTAGTGGTGAAGGTGAGGTCGGCTGCGGCTCCTTCGGGCTGGGCATTGGCAGGCCCCACTCTGTTCGTCTTGGCCGATTTTTCGGCCTCTTTTACCAGCTGGAACAACCGGTCCAGCGCCTCGGTAATGCCTGCTTTTATTTCATTCTTTGTGTTCCTCGAGGTGCCGAGAAGCATTTTTGCTTTTGTTAGGCAGGCCCTCGCCTCTGCCGACCGGTCCGCGTATTTTTGTTTTTGTTTCGGCGGTGAGTGCACCTGTACAAGCATCGGCTGGGGTGAGTTGGGCTTCTGTGCAAGTTTCGCAGGCCCAGCCTGCGCCGTCTTGGTGATTAGGGAAGGGGGCGTTTGGTTCGGGTTCACGCTGGAGGGCCCCGCGGCCTCCAGTTCTGCGACGCTGCGTCTCACATTTGGAGGCGAAGTGTATTTAGATGATTCGCCCTCGGCCGGCTTCACCTTGAGTGGGGTCCTAATAGCATTCATCATGCTGGAGGTTCGCGTCAATTTGTAAAAGTGTAAAAATAATTTAAAATAAGAATAAAAAGAAACAAAAAGCGTTTGAGATCGTAAAAATCTTCTGTAAAAAAGTTTTGGGTATTTTTCCCTAAGTCAGCTCACGGCGCTGTCAGTTTTTTATTGTGTACCAGGTTCCAGACCTGAATCTGGTGTCATGGAGCTCCCAGGAACCCAAATGTGTCAAAAGAAAAATTTTAAAAATATAAAAATAGAGCAGAAAATTTCTTGACTCTACGTAGAGTCCAACTCTACAGTCCACTGAGTAGGTCTCCCCGAGCCCTTTCCAATGAACCCAAACACGGCTGCCCTAGCCCAAAGGGTTCCCGAGAAAACCCGGTTTGAATTTTTGGTTGCCGAAACAAAATGGCGGCCGCAATTTGGTTACCGGTGGTTTCCTCCGGAACCGTTCGTCCGAAAATCGCCGTGCTTGGGCTTTTCTGAATGGGCTCGTCAAGAGCTATCAAGCGGGGCGGGTTTCAGGCCTAAAATTTATCAGGTCCTGAAAGCTCCTGAAAGTGCACTAGTCGGGTGAGGAGGGTCTGGCCAATGCCCGCAAAGAAAGTCCGGGCGCTCCACGACCCCCGGTTCGGGAGATATCCGGCTCCGAAAAATGGTTTGACAGTCAAGAAACTGTCAAAGTCAATCTTCAAACCGGTATAACTCGCCTTCCCAGTGCCGCAGAAAAGCCGTGTTTGGGCTTATTCGGCTCGACTTGTCCCGCTCCGACGTGTGCGATGGTTTTCAGGCGCCTGAAATTTTTCAGCGCCGATCGGCCTGAAAACAGGTATGTCGGGTAGGGGTTGCCACGCCAAGCGCCACCGCAAAATCCACAACTCTCTAGGACCCCCGGATCCGGAGATATGGTGGCTAAAAGATTTTCAAAATGGCCGCCCAGCTGTCAAAAGCCAAGTTAAATTGGCTGTAACTCCGCAACCGATGGTCCC
>OX438569.1:12258013-12582466 GCA_949316365.1 Hoplodrina blanda | reverse complement strand
TAACCTAACCTAACCTAACCTAACCTAACCTAACCTAACCTAACCTAACCTAACCTAACCTAACCTAACCTAACCTAACCTAACCTAACCTAACCTAACCTAACCTAACCTAACCTAACCTAACCTAACCTAACCTAACCTAACCTAACCTAACCTAACCTAACCTAACCTAACCTAACCTAACCTAACCTAACCTAACCTAACCTAACCTAACCTAACCTAACCTAACCTAACCTAACCTAACCTAACCTAACCTAACCTAACCTAACCTAACCTAACCTAACCTAACCTAACCTAACCTAACCTAACCTAACCTAACCTAACCTAACCTAACCTAACCTAACCTAACCTAACCTAACCTAACCTAACCTAACCTAACCTAACCTAACCTAACCTAACCTAACCTAACCTAACCTAACCTAACCTAACCTAACCTAACCTAACCTAACCTAACCTAACCTAACCTAACCTAACCTAACCTAACCTAACCTAACCTAACCTAACCTAACCTAACCTAACCTAACCTAACCTAACCTAACCTAACCTAACCTAACCTAACCTAACCTAACCTAACCTAACCTAACCTAACCTAACCTAACCTAACCTAACCTAACCTAACCTAACCTAACCTAACCTAACCTAACCTAACCTAACCTAACCTAACCTAACCTAACCTAACCTAACCTAACCTAACCTAACCTAACCTAACCTAACCTAACCTAACCTAACCTAACCTAACCTAACCTAACCTAACCTAACCTAACCTAACCTAACCTAACCTAACCTAACCTAACCTAACCTAACCTAACCTAACCTAACCTAACCTAACCTAACCTAACCTAACCTAACCTAACCTAACCTAACCTAACCTAACCTAACCTAACCTAACCTAACCTAACCTAACCTAACCTAACCTAACCTAACCTAACCTAACCTAACCTAACCTAACCTAACCTAACCTAACCTAACCTAACCTAACCTAACCTAACCTAACCTAACCTAACCTAACCTAACCTAACCTAACCTAACCTAACCTAACCTAACCTAACCTAACCTAACCTAACCTAACCTAACCTAACCTAACCTAACCTAACCTAACCTAACCTAACCTAACCTAACCTAACCTAACCTAACCTAACCTAACCTAACCTAACCTAACCTAACCTAACCTAACCTAACCTAACCTAACCTAACCTAACCTAACCTAACCTAACCTAACCTAACCTAACCTAACCTAACCTAACCTAACCTAACCTAACCTAACCTAACCTAACCTAACCTAACCTAACCTAACCTAACCTAACCTAACCTAACCTAACCTAACCTAACCTAACCTAACCTAACCTAACCTAACCTAACCTAACCTAACCTAACCTAACCTAACCTAACCTAACCTAACCTAACCTAACCTAACCTAACCTAACCTAACCTAACCTAACCTAACCTAACCTAACCTAACCTAACCTAACCTAACCTAACCTAACCTAACCTAACCTAACCTAACCTAACCTAACCTAACCTAACCTAACCTAACCTAACCTAACCTAACCTAACCTAACCTAACCTAACCTAACCTAACCTAACCTAACCTAACCTAACCTAACCTAACCTAACCTAACCTAACCTAACCTAACCTAACCTAACCTAACCTAACCTAACCTAACCTAACCTAACCTAACCTAACCTAACCTAACCTAACCTAACCTAACCTAACCTAACCTAACCTAACCTAACCTAACCTAACCTAACCTAACCTAACCTAACCTAACCTAACCTAACCTAACCTAACCTAACCTAACCTAACCTAACCTAACCTAACCTAACCTAACCTAACCTAACCTAACCTAACCTAACCTAACCTAACCTAACCTAACCTAACCTAACCTAACCTAACCTAACCTAACCTAACCTAACCTAACCTAACCTAACCTAACCTAACCTAACCTAACCTAACCTAACCTAACCTAACCTAACCTAACCTAACCTAACCTAACCTAACCTAACCTAACCTAACCTAACCTAACCTAACCTAACCTAACCTAACCTAACCTAACCTAACCTAACCTAACCTAACCTAACCTAACCTAACCTAACCTAACCTAACCTAACCTAACCTAACCTAACCTAACCTAACCTAACCTAACCTAACCTAACCTAACCTAACCTAACCTAACCTAACCTAACCTAACCTAACCTAACCTAACCTAACCTAACCTAACCTAACCTAACCTAACCTAACCTAACCTAACCTAACCTAACCTAACCTAACCTAACCTAACCTAACCTAACCTAACCTAACCTAACCTAACCTAACCTAACCTAACCTAACCTAACCTAACCTAACCTAACCTAACCTAACCTAACCTAACCTAACCTAACCTAACCTAACCTAACCTAACCTAACCTAACCTAACCTAACCTAACCTAACCTAACCTAACCTAACCTAACCTAACCTAACCTAACCTAACCTAACCTAACCTAACCTAACCTAACCTAACCTAACCTAACCTAACCTAACCTAACCTAACCTAACCTAACCTAACCTAACCTAACCTAACCTAACCTAACCTAACCTAACCTAACCTAACCTAACCTAACCTAACCTAACCTAACCTAACCTAACCTAACCTAACCTAACCTAACCTAACCTAACCTAACCTAACCTAACCTAACCTAACCTAACCTAACCTAACCTAACCTAACCTAACCTAACCTAACCTAACCTAACCTAACCTAACCTAACCTAACCTAACCTAACCTAACCTAACCTAACCTAACCTAACCTAACCTAACCTAACCTAACCTAACCTAACCTAACCTAACCTAACCTAACCTAACCTAACCTAACCTAACCTAACCTAACCTAACCTAACCTAACCTAACCTAACCTAACCTAACCTAACCTAACCTAACCTAACCTAACCTAACCTAACCTAACCTAACCTAACCTAACCTAACCTAACCTAACCTAACCTAACCTAACCTAACCTAACCTAACCTAACCTAACCTAACCTAACCTAACCTAACCTAACCTAACCTAACCTAACCTAACCTAACCTAACCTAACCTAACCTAACCTAACCTAACCTAACCTAACCTAACCTAACCTAACCTAACCTAACCTAACCTAACCTAACCTAACCTAACCTAACCTAACCTAACCTAACCTAACCTAACCTAACCTAACCTAACCTAACCTAACCTAACCTAACCTAACCTAACCTAACCTAACCTAACCTAACCTAACCTAACCTAACCTAACCTAACCTAACCTAACCTAACCTAACCTAACCTAACCTAACCTAACCTAACCTAACCTAACCTAACCTAACCTAACCTAACCTAACCTAACCTAACCTAACCTAACCTAACCTAACCTAACCTAACCTAACCTAACCTAACCTAACCTAACCTAACCTAACCTAACCTAACCTAACCTAACCTAACCTAACCTAACCTAACCTAACCTAACCTAACCTAACCTAACCTAACCTAACCTAACCTAACCTAACCTAACCTAACCTAACCTAACCTAACCTAACCTAACCTAACCTAACCTAACCTAACCTAACCTAACCTAACCTAACCTAACCTAACCTAACCTAACCTAACCTAACCTAACCTAACCTAACCTAACCTAACCTAACCTAACCTAACCTAACCTAACCTAACCTAACCTAACCTAACCTAACCTAACCTAACCTAACCTAACCTAACCTAACCTAACCTAACCTAACCTAACCTAACCTAACCTAACCTAACCTAACCTAACCTAACCTAACCTAACCTAACCTAACCTAACCTAACCTAACCTAACCTAACCTAACCTAACCTAACCTAACCTAACCTAACCTAACCTAACCTAACCTAACCTAACCTAACCTAACCTAACCTAACCTAACCTAACCTAACCTAACCTAACCTAACCTAACCTAACCTAACCTAACCTAACCTAACCTAACCTAACCTAACCTAACCTAACCTAACCTAACCTAACCTAACCTAACCTAACCTAACCTAACCTAACCTAACCTAACCTAACCTAACCTAACCTAACCTAACCTAACCTAACCTAACCTAACCTAACCTAACCTAACCTAACCTAACCTAACCTAACCTAACCTAACCTAACCTAACCTAACCTAACCTAACCTAACCTAACCTAACCTAACCTAACCTAACCTAACCTAACCTAACCTAACCTAACCTAACCTAACCTAACCTAACCTAACCTAACCTAACCTAACCTAACCTAACCTAACCTAACCTAACCTAACCTAACCTAACCTAACCTAACCTAACCTAACCTAACCTAACCTAACCTAACCTAACCTAACCTAACCTAACCTAACCTAACCTAACCTAACCTAACCTAACCTAACCTAACCTAACCTAACCTAACCTAACCTAACCTAACCTAACCTAACCTAACCTAACCTAACCTAACCTAACCTAACCTAACCTAACCTAACCTAACCTAACCTAACCTAACCTAACCTAACCTAACCTAACCTAACCTAACCTAACCTAACCTAACCTAACCTAACCTAACCTAACCTAACCTAACCTAACCTAACCTAACCTAACCTAACCTAACCTAACCTAACCTAACCTAACCTAACCTAACCTAACCTAACCTAACCTAACCTAACCTAACCTAACCTAACCTAACCTAACCTAACCTAACCTAACCTAACCTAACCTAACCTAACCTAACCTAACCTAACCTAACCTAACCTAACCTAACCTAACCTAACCTAACCTAACCTAACCTAACCTAACCTAACCTAACCTAACCTAACCTAACCTAACCTAACCTAACCTAACCTAACCTAACCTAACCTAACCTAACCTAACCTAACCTAACCTAACCTAACCTAACCTAACCTAACCTAACCTAACCTAACCTAACCTAACCTAACCTAACCTAACCTAACCTAACCTAACCTAACCTAACCTAACCTAACCTAACCTAACCTAACCTAACCTAACCTAACCTAACCTAACCTAACCTAACCTAACCTAACCTAACCTAACCTAACCTAACCTAACCTAACCTAACCTAACCTAACCTAACCTAACCTAACCTAACCTAACCTAACCTAACCTAACCTAACCTAACCTAACCTAACCTAACCTAACCTAACCTAACCTAACCTAACCTAACCTAACCTAACCTAACCTAACCTAACCTAACCTAACCTAACCTAACCTAACCTAACCTAACCTAACCTAACCTAACCTAACCTAACCTAACCTAACCTAACCTAACCTAACCTAACCTAACCTAACCTAACCTAACCTAACCTAACCTAACCTAACCTAACCTAACCTAACCTAACCTAACCTAACCTAACCTAACCTAACCTAACCTAACCTAACCTAACCTAACCTAACCTAACCTAACCTAACCTAACCTAACCTAACCTAACCTAACCTAACCTAACCTAACCTAACCTAACCTAACCTAACCTAACCTAACCTAACCTAACCTAACCTAACCTAACCTAACCTAACCTAACCTAACCTAACCTAACCTAACCTAACCTAACCTAACCTAACCTAACCTAACCTAACCTAACCTAACCTAACCTAACCTAACCTAACCTAACCTAACCTAACCTAACCTAACCTAACCTAACCTAACCTAACCTAACCTAACCTAACCTAACCTAACCTAACCTAACCTAACCTAACCCAGTACCCCCCCAACCTTCGTGGCGGTCGGATCATTTTGGAAGCTGCTCCGCAGTAAAAAATTCGAAAAATTGGTAAAAAGTGGTCCAAAATCAATAAACGAAGTATCGTTCTACGCGGAAAAGTGAGCCGCACAAAGTGCCGTGTCCAAATCGTGCTGTTTCACAGTGTCGTGAAAGTTTTTCGTGAAAAACCTCAAATTTAGAGGTTAAGTGGAAGTTGCGTTTTGCAAAAACGCGAACGCTGCCAAAACGAAATCGACGACCCCAAGTTTTTTCATCGGCATCGTGTGAGCATCGTGGTTCCCGACCACCTGGACCACTCAAAATCACCCTGACATCAGTCTTTCACGAGATATTCAGGAGTTTGTGAAAACCACGTGCACTGAAAAAGCGGAAGGAGTGAACCCAGCGGCTTGAAACTTGGTGCCAACCTGGACCATCATCATAGAAGGCGAGTGCCACAAACTTTAGATTTTTAAGTCATATATATAACTATATATGACAATTACAAACTTCCAATTTTGACCCCTCATAACTTTGGTCAGAAGTCATTCTTCAAGATTGTACAACTGCAGCCCGGTGCGCGCTTATTGGCTTATTAGAGACCCTAAGTTTCAGATTTTTAAATCCACTAGTTTTTAAGTTACAGGGACATTTTCAGTAAAATTACTTTTCTTCAATTTCCCGCTTGTTTTTAGTTTACAATTTTTGTTTTGTCAATTGTTCTTGTAGCACTCTATTTAACATAATTTTAGCATATTTTTTCAAATTTTTCAGTAAAACAGTTCCAAAGTTATCGAATTTTATATGTTTTTTATACATAATTCTTTATTAATAGGAAAAAATCACTTTTTTACGTTATAATCGTGTTTTTTAACCTTATTTGGACTCAATTAAGTCCAAACTCGGGCCCTGTAGCGCCGCATTTGGCTATTTTGACAAAAATACGCCATATTGGTTTTTAGGTTTTAAACTTTAGATTATAATAACTTGGGAACCGTTATTCCGATTTAGAACGGATTTCCTTTAGGACTGGTGGCATACCGCCTAATTTAAGAAAATACCATTTTCAGCCCATTTCAGGCCTGAAAATTTTTCAGGGCTGAAATTATTTTTGACCATTTTTAGAATATAGGGAAGACTTGGGCAATCTTCACAGTCGAAACCGCATCTCTCTCCGATAAACGGTTGCGGAGTTATAACCACCTTAAGTTGGTGTTTGACAGCTGGGCGGCCATTTTGGAAAACTTTAAGCCACCATATCTCCGGATCCGGCGGTCCTAGAGAGTTGCGGATTTCGCAGTGGCGCTTGGGGTGACGACCTTTACCCGACCCACCCGGTTTTAGACCGATCGGCGCTGAGAAGTTTCAGGCGCCTGAAAACCATTGCGCGCGTCGGGGCAGGACGAGCAGAGCCGAACAAGCCCAAACACGGACGTTGCACGACCTCGGGAAGGCAAGTTATACCGGTTTGAAGGGCGACTTTGACAGTTCCTTGACTGTCAGAGCATTTTTTCGGACCGGGTAACTCCCGAACCGGGGGTCGTGGAGCGCCCGGATTTTCTTTGGGGGCATTGGCCGGACCTTCCCTATCCGACACGCGTGTTTTTCAGGAGCTTTCAGGACCTGAAAATTTCAGGCCCGAAACTCGCCCCACTCGATAGGTCTCGGCGAGCCCGTTCAGAAAAGTCCAAGCACGGTGATACTCGGACGAACGGTTCGGGAGAAAACCACTGGAAACCGGATTGCGGCCGCCATCTTGTTTTGGTTACCGAAATTTCGGACCAGGTTTTCTCGGGAACCCTTCGAGCTAGGGTACTCGTGTTTGGGTTCATTGAAGAGGGCTCGGGGAGACCTACCCAGTGAAAGGTAGAGCTTGACTCTACGTAGAGTCAAAAATTTTTCTTGACTCTATATCAAAAATTTTGACGTATTTGGGTTCCTGGGAGCTCCTCGACACCAGATCTAGGTCTGGAACCTAGCATATGTATAATTTAATTGACAGAGCCACGCTCTTATAAACTGTTCTGACGGTACTTTAATAGTACGACTCAATTCCCTCTTGGGAACATAAACACGCTACGTGACCACATTCTCGCACAGGAAGCTTACACACCTTGTTATTCCCGGAAAACTTCCTCTGTCTCTCCAAAATTTTAGTTCGGTTTTTAGAACGTACCGTACTTCCGGAGTCGATAGAGCCACCCGCGGGAAAAACTCTTTTAAAACCTACCTGGGCACTTACCTTACGCGTGGAATTTCTGTTGAGCGCCTGGTGGTCTCCCGGCTGCGCACCTCAAACTAAAGAACAGAATTAGATAATAACTGACAAGATTCCCTAGAATCCCAATACTTACTGCTTGTGTTATTACTGTGTATGTGTATCTAATTGTTATTTTTTGTCTTAAATTTTTATTCTTTTACTTTTGTTATAATCTTACTATTTATTTATACACCCAAGACTGGGGTACTATTTACAATACCCCACTGACGTTGAGCCAAAACAACTCTTTATACCAGGAAAATGATGGGCTATAGGACTCCTGTTAAAAAGGCAACGTCGCAGGCCCCGCCAAACAGAAGCCCACAGGAGGCTGGACCCTCCACGCAACTCAGCGTACGTAGGAGTGTGGGTGAATGGGAGGCAGGCCGGAAAGAACCGCGAAATTCAAGTTCGCCGACAAAAACCGAAACGGAACCGAAACCGGTAACTAAATCGCCCACCTTGACCAAGGGAACATCCATGGTTGTACAAATTGACAGTCCACCAGTCCTTACCAACGCATGGAACCCCAAGACCGCCGAAGCCAAGAAATGCCTCATAATTGTGAAGCAGAAGCTGGCACTTTCCAAAAATATAAAGCGAGAAATAAAGGAGGACATAAAGATCCAGGTGGACAGGCTTTTTGCCTTGGTCAAGGAGGCCGAGGCAGACAAAACAAAAACATACTCGGGCAGAGCGGCAAAAACCCCAGAAATAAAGAGCTCTGAGCCTGCCCCCCCTCCGCCCCCCTGTTCGGTGCTAGGAGTCACGGAGGCGGAAACACAGTCTCTCAGGTTGGTGCTGGAAGAGCACAGCAAGAAGCTAGCCGAAAGCAATGAGCTGATGGCCCGACTGAAAGAGGCACTGCACAGTAGCCAGGAAAATATTGAGAAAATCTCATACGCTAGTGCAGCGGCAAGTCAGTCGGAAAATCCACCGCCTAGGCAAGCTGCTCTCCACTCCATTGCCGTCACCACCGAAGACGAGAGCACAACCGGAGAAGAAGTCCTAACGAAAATAAGGGAGGCGGTAAATGCAAAGGACGGCTGGATCACAGTCGACAGAGTCCGCAAGACGAAAAACCGGAAGGTGATCATGAGCTTTAAAACAAAAGATGACAGAGACAAAGTAAAGGATAGACTTGATAAAAATGGAACCGACCTCACCGTGGAGGAAGTTAAGAACAGGGACCCGTTGTTGGTCCTTAGGGACGTCCTATCAGTCAACACTGACGAGGATGTCGTTAAGGCCCTCCGAAACCAGAACCCGGGGGTTTTTGACGGCCTTGACGGTGAGGCGGACAGGGTAGCGGTCAAATATAGGAAGAGAGCCAGAAATCCGCACACTGGACACGTAGTGCTCAGTGCCTCGCCCAGTGTTTGGAGGCGTGTAATGGAGAGAGGACACGTGTACATCGACTTGCAAAGAGTCAGGGCCGAAGATCAGAGCCCACTCCTCCAGTGCTCGCTTTGCCTGGGATACGGGCACAGCAGACGCCTTTGCACCGAAACCCTGGAAAAGTGCAGCCACTGCGGTGGACCACACTTGAAAAGGGATTGCGCGGAATGGCTGGCAGGCTCATCGCCTTCATGCTGCAACTGCAGTCACGCAAAACTGGACAGGACCGACCACAATGCATTTAGCACGGACTGCGCTATTAGGAAAAAATGGGACACAATAGCGAGAACGGCCATAGCCTATTGCTAAGGTGGTCCCAACGAATACTCCTGTCCAACAATCAGCAAGACCATACCGTGTGGCCCAAGCAAACCTGCAGCGTAAGGAACTGGCTACCACCGAACTCTTCTTAGAGGCCAGTAAACGGAAGATCGCATGGGCGCTGATTCAAGAGCCGTACGTGGGGGCGAGGCTAAGTATGAAGAACTACCGGGGTGCGAGAATATACCAGTGCGAGAACGATGGAAGTGGGAGGGTGAAGGCGGCAATAGCCGTCTTTGACGATGACCTGGATGTCATCCCCCACCCTAAACTCACCACAAACAACATCGTCGTGGTGGGGATCCGGACCAAAGCCTGGGAAATCGCAGTAGTCTCATACTATTTCGAGCCGGACCAACCAATAGGGCCATACCTGAATCAGATCGCCCAGATCAAATCGGAAGCGGCCAACGGTGGATTGCTGATCGGTGGTGACGCAAACGCAAAGAGTGCCTGGTGGGGCAGCACGATCGAAGACCCCAGGGGTGAAGAAATGTCCGGGACCTTGGAAGAGTTGGAGCTTCAGGTACTGAATACTGGCGACACGCCTACATTCGACACAGTTAGAGGTGGTAGAGCCTACAAAAGCCATGTGGACGTCACGGCATGTTCGCTCAACCTATTTGACCTGGTAGACGGCTGGCGGGTCGACACGGGAGTAACGTCCTCGGACCACAATACGATACTTTTTAACCTAAACACGAAAAGGGAAAAAGGGATGAATATTATTAGGACAACAAGAATATTTAATACCAAAAAAGCTAATTGGGAAAATTTTAGGACCAAACTTAATGAACTGAAGGAAATAAATTATTTAAATTTAGATAGCATAAGGCAAATAAGCAATAAGCAAAAATTAGAAGAAATAGTAATTTCATATAGAGATCTCATATTAGAAGCATGCACACAATCTATACCCAAAATTAACACAAAAATTAAACCGACCTTTCCGTGGTGGTCCGAGGAGCTCGCAACGATGAGAAAGGACGTGACGAGGAAGAAAAACCGCATCCGCAACGCCGCTCCGGTCCGGAGAGCGATGGTCGTCGACGAGTACCTGAAAGCGAAACAAGAATACGAGATCAAAGCAAAGAAAGCCCAAGTCACCAGTTGGAAGGAGTTTTGTCAGAAGCAAGACCGTGAAGGAGTGTGGGAGGGTATCTACAGGATCATCGGCAGGACTACCAGGAGACAAGAAGACTTGACCCTATCCTGCGATGGTGCATACCTAAACCCAAAAGAATCGGCAGCCCTACTTGCAGATACGTTCTACCCCAAGGACACAGAAGAAAAGGACAACGCAGACCACAGACGAATCAGAGAAGCAGCCGGATGCGTAAACGAATGGGCCCATGATGAATATCATGACCCACCTTTTACGTCCCTGGAGCTGAAGACCGCAGTGGCTGGTTTCAATCCTAAAAAGGCACCAGGAGGGGATGGACTAACATCGGACATCTGCAGTCGAGCTATCTACCAGGACCCGGACGCATTCCTTGCCCTCTACAACAAATGCCTAGAACTGGCACATTTCCCGGACATCTGGAAAGAGGCTACGGTGGTGGTTCTCCGAAAACCGGGCAAGGATAATTACCAGAGTCCCAAGTCATATAGACCGATAGGTCTACTGCCGGTCTTGGGAAAGGTCCTGGAGAGGATGATAGTAGCACGAATAAAATGGCAGCTAGTGCCGCGGCTTAGTACTCGCCAGTTTGGCTTTATGCCCCAGAGGAGCACCGAGGACGCCCTCTATACGCTAATGAAACACGTACAGAACAAGTTGAGGCTGAAGAAGCTAATTGTCCTGGTGTCGTTGGATATAGAGGGGGCCTTCGATAGTGCCTGGTGGCCGGCTATTAGGGTCAGACTGGCTGAGGAACAGTGCCCGGTGAACACCAGGAGGCTACTAGACAGCTATCTCGACAGTAGGAAAGTCAGGGTTCGTTATGCCGGGGAGGAATGCCCAAAAGAAACAAACAAAGGCTGTGTCCAAGGGTCAATCGGTGGTCCCATCCTGTGGAACCTCCTCCTCGACCCACTGCTGCAGGAGTTGGAACGGCGTGGAAATTTTGTTCAGGCGTTTGCGGACGACATCGTTCTCGTCGTGGACGGCGATACAGCAGCTGAAGTCTCCAGGATCACCAATGCAGCCCTCGCCCATGTCCAGGACTGGGGAGTCAGGAACAAGCTCAAGTTCGCACCGCACAAAACTTGTGCGATGCTTGTAACAAACAAGCTCAAGTACGACACACCAGTCCTGAACATGGCCGGGGTCGACATTAGCATGGTGAGGAGCATGAAGTTGCTGGGACTCACCATTGATGAGAAGCTCACATTCAACGAGCACACGGCGAACGTCTGCAAGAAGGCGGCCAATATATATAAACAGCTGTCCCGCGCCGCCAAAGTGAGTTGGGGTTTGAATAGGGACGTCATCCACATAATATATACAGCAACAGTAGAGCCAATCATCATGTACGCAGCTGGCGCCTGGGCCCCCGCTACCGCTAAGCTGGGTATACGGAAGAAGCTAGGCTCTGTCCAACGAGGTTTCGTCCAGAAGCTCTGCAAATCCTACCGTACTGTCTCTCTCAATTCAGCGCTGGTACTCTCCGGGATGCTCCCTCTAGATCTCCGCATACAAGAGGCAGCCGCCATGTATGAGGCGAGGAGTGGGTCATCACGGTTTGTGCCTGGGGATAGAGAGATTGAGAGTATGGTACGGTTTGCAGAAGCCCCTCATCCAGCAAAGCAAATGTCCCTGGAGTTCATGTGCCTCGCTGATCAACAGCAGGTAGACGATAACAACGTGCAGACAGTGCGAATATTCACTGACGGCAGCAAGATTGAGGGGAAGGTCGGAGCCGCATTATCCTTATGGGATAATGTTGGTGAAGTCCAGAACCTCAAACTCAGCCTCGCCGCGTACTGCACGGTCTACCAGGCGGAACTTCTGGCCATTTGCAAGGCAACGGACGTCATCCTCAAACGCAAAGAGACGAGCTACGGTGTGTACAGCGACTCAATGTCAGCATTGCAGACGCTGACAAACCATGGCTCGCTCCATCCCCTGGCGGTTCGCGCGCGAGCCAATCTGGCTAAAGCCTTGGAACAGAGCAAAGCTGTGTCTCTGTTCTGGATCAAGGCCCACGCGGACCTGCCTGGGAATGAGCGTGCGGACGAGCTGGCGAGGGAGGCAGCATTGTCGTCGCGGAGGAAGCCGGACTACGACCAGTGTCCGATCTCATTCATCAGAAGTCAGATCCGCATGGGATCGCTCGATGAATGGAATCGGAGATATGTGTCTGGCGAGACGGCCTCCGTGACGAAAATGTTCCTTCCAGACGCCATTGCGGCATTCCGTATCGTAAAACAGGTGCGGCCAACAGGCGTCCTCACACAAGTGTTAACGGGGCACGGTGGGTTCTCTGAATATTTGAACCGCTTCAAACGTAAGGAGAGCCCATCGTGCGCTTGCGACCCTAGCGTAACGGAAAGTGTCCAGCATATCCTTTTAGAATGCCCGATTTTTTGTAAGGAGCGATTTAAAGTAGAGCATGAACTGGACACCGTTCTGACGGGGGACAGCGTGAAAGAGGTGATGCGGAGCAAAAAGAGAAGTGTATTCTTGGAATACTGCGAGAATGTGGCCAAAAGCGTGATAAATAGAAATAAAAGTGAGTAAAATCTATGCTCCCTTTATATTATGTATACATATAAATGAGAAGCATAGAAAAACTGTATTTTATTAGTAAACTGTAAGCAGTAGAATAAGAAAATAAATATGTTAGCAAAACACGAGTAGAATAAGTATATAGATATAGCATTCCATGTATTATGTATAATACTATAGGTTAAGCATGAAAAACTGTAAAACAAAATGTAGTAACTTTATTTCCCCATTATGTTAGAAATAAAATAAATATAGAAAGAGATTACATAGTAGTAAAAGTGGGAGTCCCACCCACTCGAATGTCTGGAGAAGGATGCGAGAAAGAACCAGTATGTAGCATGAGAGTACGAGAGGCACAAAAGCGAGAACTGGTATGAATGAGAATAGAACTTATAGGCGCCATAAACATGGCGGTTTTGGCACACAAAAAAAAAAAAAAAAAAAAAAAACCTAACCTAACCTAACCTAACCCTAGTTCCCTAAACTACCGATACACACACAACAAGCTCCACATTTATATTTCACAAAATTAAAATAAATCGATTTAAAAAGAAAATCAGTGTCGCTTTTGTTAAATTCTGTTGTTTGTTTTTACAAGTCAATATATTATACATATAATTATGTAGGTGGCCCAGCATGGACGTTCAAAAGAAAATTTTGGACACCTCTCTTCTTGGGCTATCCAAATCACCCCCATGTAAGTTCTACGATTTTTGGTAGTTTAGGAGCTAGACGATTTGTTATGTTTTTTTGGGATATTCTACCTTAACTTTTGGAACCGCTGTAACTTTTTTATTTGATTCATAAGAGTAATGCTGCCATAGAATTGTAAAGAGGGATAAAATAATCGACTTCACAATCAGAACTATTTATTGCTATTAATATAATTGTACAGTAATTTCACACAGTTTGGACAGAGTTTCGGCTTCTCTCGTGTACGGCGGCAGAATGTGCTCCCAAATTTTTTTTTTTTTTTTTCGGATTGGCATCTCGCAGGTCAACCTATGAGGTTGTCGGCTGCTTAACCGGGCTATCCTGTGGTGCCTTAAAGAAAATTAAGGCCTCCAGCCAGGGCTTAAAATAACTTACAAACTAAGCGACTACACGCTAAGGGCACCCCCTGTGGGGTACGAGCCTCGGCTTAGGGCGTCGCTGGGGGAGGGCAGCAAAGGGACAGGCTGGATCGGATTATTATTATTTAGGGACGAATTTAAAGCTACAGGCTCAGCGTCGCGGGCTGGCACGAGCAAGGGACGGGGCGGATGTGCTCCCAAATGAGCGGTCCGAGTACTTATACGCTTTGGCGGGCGGATGTGACGTCACTAACGGCAACTGGCTGTCACTAGCTGTCATTGGCTATGGCTTGGCTGACAATTCTGGCGGCAAATTGTCGTACATGGCATTGGCTTGCCATTGGCTTGGCTTGGCTTGGCTTGGGCTGAACACATGACGTGGCGTAACAGAATAAAATATTAAGATTATTCGGATCTTCATTTTAAGATAGGTAAGAAAGTGCTACAACGCTGGGCCCATTCTGCCCAATATTCTTTTGTTGATTTTCTCTTCTTGTGTCGCATTTTTTGTAAATATTTTTATTAATAAGTAATTAATGCAGAAAGTATGGTCTTTAAAACAACTGTCACTCTTATAGTCACTCTAACCAAAACTTAGTTCAAAGGGAAAAATGTTGTTTTGCATAATCTTTGCAGATTTTCAGACCATGATAAATTATTTTAATACAAGGGACAAATATCTCAAGAAGAAAGAAAAGCAAACAGCAGTACAAAAATAAATATGTATTGTGTCTAATAGGTATACTTAACAAAAATTATAATAAAATTAAGTGTTTTATTGAAATTATACCTCTATTTCGTTTTTAGTATATTTTTGGTATAATTTAGCATGATTTCTGGTATTATTTAGTACTGGCAACGTTACGATTGTAGATTAAGATCACCATTTTTGAAAACGGTCACACTGACTGCAGTAGTGTCAAAATTGGTGTAAATTGGTGTAAATAAACAATCAAGTTTGAGAATCAGATAGCAGTTATTATTGGAACTTTGGAAGGAAGATGGAGACTGACATGAAATTATGATTTATGGGGAGGTGATTAATAGTATGTATCATTGTGAGTTCGTGTACCGAGTGTTCGGTTCGGATGCGCCAGTGGTTCATGGGTGTGGTTCGCCGGTAGAGGCACCGCGTTAGTGTACAACTGTAAGTAGCTCTCATCCGAGTGTTCCGTTCTTGGTGAGCACTTCAGCAGTGACCTGCGACACCGTGAGCGCTGAGCACTCACAGCGCAGCATGCAGTGCGAGATAGTGGTGCGCGAGGCGACGGCGCGGGATTTCGAGGCACGCGCCGACCTCGTGCGCCGGAGCATCACTGAATATGATCTTGACGCATTCTTATTGTTTTTTTTCCAAGAGGTATGTG
The DNA here is from genome assembly GCA_949316365.1 of Hoplodrina blanda. Taxonomy (NCBI): domain Eukaryota; kingdom Metazoa; phylum Arthropoda; class Insecta; order Lepidoptera; family Noctuidae; genus Hoplodrina; species Hoplodrina blanda. The sequence goes on along the minus strand of OX438569.1, from coordinate 12,566,670 downwards.
CATCATCTAAAGTAATCTAAACTATGAAAGAAAGAAAGAGGTAAAATTGTTGAAGCAGACAAGATCCAATGACAAAAATCTATCACATATAAATAAATAAATAAATATATAATAGAATCCATTCCATTTTGGGGTTTCAGGTCACCAAACCCAATAACCGGACAGACCAGCCAGTTCGGCCGGACATTTGAGTAAAAAGACTGGACACCCTACATTATTTAGGATTTTGTGTTGCAGTATTAATAGGCACAACAAAAAAAAATGTGTACAATCAAGCTTTTATTATGAATACCATAAATCTTGTTAAATTCTAATAAAATATAAATAAAATCGAATGCCAAATAAGTCAGAGTACTTCATTAATAACCAGTCAAATAAAGGCTTGTTTTTAAAAACATTCCTTTTTTCTTTTATTTTTTTTTTGTTATGATTTATGTGTAAAATCTTGACATTGTTGCCAATATTCCCGATAGTTTTGTTCATGGGTAGTCCACAATGTAGGTGTTATGCCGAACACAGATCCAGCTCTATCAGTCATGACTGTCAGCAAGATCCTTTGCCATATCAACTGCTTGCAATAACTGGTATTAATGAACCCCTCAAGTATGTCTATTTGTCACATTCATTGTTCATCTTATCATCCTCCAACCACTTTCTTTGTAATGAGCAAGAAGTTGTGTGGTAGCTGACACTGCAGGTGTGCGTGTTGTGCGGCGCGGTGCTGTTCATCTTCGTGGGCGCGGGGCTGGCGGCGTGCGCGTGCGTGGTGCCCGCCGTCGCCGCGGTGCTCGCGCTCGCCGTGCTGGTCACGCATCGCGCACTCGCCGACACACACGTGCAGGTGCGAGCCCGCATACCACGCGTCCTCGTGTTCAGTGACAGGCTCGCTGTACTAACGTATCTCGTTTGCAGCGCGTCCGCAAGGAGGTCCGCGGCTTTGTGGCGGAGTACCGCGGGCCCATGGTGGCGGAGCCGCATTCGCTGCGGCCGGCCGTGGTGCAGGCGGCGGGCGGCGCGGGCGCGGGCGCGGGACGCGTGGTGGGCACGGCCAGCGTGTCGGAATGCTGGGGCCCGCGCCGCGCGGGCTGGCTGCACGCGCTGAGCGTGGAGCCGGCGTGGCGGCGGCGCGGCGTGGGCGCGGCGCTGGTAGCGGCGAGCCGCGCGCATGCGCAGGCGGAGGGGCTGGAGGCGCTGGAAGCGCTCGCCAGCGAGCTGCAAGGCGCCGCGCGGGGGCTGCTGCACGCCGCCGGGTGAGGATATGATTTCGTGGTTCTGACGCAGAATGCCAACTTCTCAAAATGTCAACTCGACGCAAAACGCCAACTTCGCAGAACGCCAACTTCGCAGAATGCCAACTTCGCATAATGCCAACTTCTCAAAACGCCAACTTCGCAGAACGTCAACTTCGCAGAATGCCAACTTCTCATAATGTCAACTTTTCAAAAAGTCAATATGTTCGTGTAATAGAAAATATAAAGAATTTAATTTAGTATTTTCTAATAAAAATAATCACTACTTTATAATACGCAAACAATTACGTAATCAACAAATAAAATCAAAATACGGTTAATTGTATCTGGGATCACCGTATATTGTAGTAATAGCTCCTTTTTGATCGTAAAACTCCGAATCGTAGAATATAATTTCTACCGAACCACGCAATATAGTACCTTCGTATCGAATTATTGTAATTGTTAATTTACCCACAAGTATCCTTGTGTGACAATCTAATCTTAAATATTTTTAAATCTACCCAATTAGGAAAAATAGTTGTTCTGTGTTGCAAGTGTATTAAAATAAGATTTTTTCTATAAAATTGTGACTACAGCTGTTTAGTTTTAATATTTGGTGAATTTAGATTAATATATTTCACCGTATTTTGATTTTATTTGATGATTACGTACTTAATTGTTTGCGTATTCATGTTTATATGTTAATTATACAGACGGCTTATTATAAAGTAACGATTATTTTTATTAGAAAATACTAAATTAAATTCTTTATATTTTCTATTACACGAACATATTGACTTTTTGAAAAGTTGACATTATGAGAAGTTGGCATTCTGCGAAGTTGACGTTCTGCGAAGTTGGCGTTTTGAGAAGTTGGCATTATGCGAAGTTGGCATTCTGCGAAGTTGGCGTTCTGCGAAGTTGGCGTTTTGCGTCGAGTTGACATTTTGAGAAGTTGGCATTCTGCGTCAGAACCGATTTCGTTTATTTAAGATTTGACAGATGACAGATATAAGCAAAATCGATAGTTTTCAATGATTGGAGGACAATCTGAACTTCGCTATTGAAAAAAATGTTCTGCCATATTTCTATGCAACAACTTAAAAACTTCTATTTTGATATGATTTAATTACAAATTAAAAACTTCAGGTTTTCTGTACTTACAAATCAAATCAAATCATTTATTTGCATAATACATGTATAAAAAAAGCCTTTGGGCGCATTATGTCCAATTCGCAAAATGTCCAGTGGGCTCAAAATGTCCAATTCTCAAATTGTCCAAATCGCAAATTGTCCAATTAGCAAATTGTCCAATTAGCAAATGGTCCAAAAAAAGTCGTTTAAGGAGTTTAGTAGATATATTGTATAATACATAAGGATCGTAGCAGGTGGCGTTCTGCCTACGCTCCTCATGTCCCAAAGTCGGACTTCTGGGACCAAAAGTAAAAAATCACTAACTTACGTTTATTTAGAGCGCCGATTATTTGGCATAATTTGACTTAGCATACTACGAAGATCGCAGAATTTCAATAGAAATAATTTTATTAGTCATATTGAAAAAAAAAATTGTTTTATAAAATCACTATGGTGTGCTACAAAAGTTAGTGATTTTTTACTTTTGGTCCCAGAAGTCCGACTTTGGGACATGAGGAGCGTAGGCCGAAGGCCGGCGGAGCTCCGACGACATGGCTGACGGGAGATAGGGCGGCAGCTTTTTTTTTTACCGCCCAGAGCGACCATCTGTTGAGCGTAAATTATGCCGGGGTTCCGTCGACTACGCCAAAACTAGATTTTCCAGGTATTGGTCTAGTCAACGGAAACCCGGTCTACGGAGCCCCGCTGCGCGGGGCTCCTACTTCTGAGTGGTTTAAAAAAAATAACCACCATAAATAAATATCGAAAAATTTCGATATTTTGAACATTCGATATTTTGATTTTCGATATTTTAATTTTCGATATTTTGATTTTCGATTAAATGATCTTTCGATCATATGAGCATTCGATATTTTGATTTTCGATATTTTGAGTTTCGATATTTTGATTTTCGACATTTTGATTTTCGATATTTTGATTTTCGATATTATGATACATTCGATATTTTGATTTTCGATGTTTTGATTTTCGATATTTTGATTTTCGATATTTTGATTTTCGATATTCTGATATGTATCCGTTGATTGACATCAACGCATAAACAATGTAAGCCGAAGTACGTCAGCTCAGAATTGTATTTTTTTTTCTAATAAAAGAGTTAATCACAAATTATATGCATTTTTACTTCGAGCCGAATCTCACCCAATCTCACGTGGTGGTCTTCACGCCCCATAAATCCGCGTTGGACCAATTCCGAACTGGACCAATTGCGAACTGGACCAATTGCGAACTGGACCAATTGAGAATTGGACAGTTGGACATTTTGCGAATTGGACATAATGCGCCCAAAGGAGAAAAAGGTGTTACAAAAGAATAAGAGGTGCATTGTATTATTACCTAATAATATCTTAATAACATGCAACAATTTACTTTTAAATTTCACCTAGTGTTATTTCCTGCCAATATTAAGTGGACCACCTTTGTCAGACGATTAAAATAACACCGTGTAACATATATTTTATTGAAAAATATATACAAACTTTGTATTACAAAGTAAGAAGTCGGATAGTCAGCGCTTTTTGCCGATTAGTCGTGTACTATGAAAGTGGCCGGATAGTCGGCTTTACCGACTAGACTAGTCGGATCATTTGTAGTTTTTTTTACAGTATGACAGACAGACAGATTGACAACAGAGTGATCTTAGTTTTAGAATTTTTCCTTTTTAGAATGGTCCCTTAAAAACTGTCACATCATCTTAAAACAAAATTGACACACTTTTAATTGAATAATTATATTGTTTATTAAATGTAAATGCTGCAATATTTTGGTTGGCCAGGTGGGAGATGCGCGGCTCGTACGCGCGCCCCGTGCTGGGCGCCGCGCTCACGCTGCACATGACGCAGCTGGGCGTCGAGCTGCCGCACGCGTGACGCCGACCTGCGTCACGCCTCGCGCGTCACGCCGACCTGCGCCACGCCACACGCGTCACATCGCCGAGCGACAACTTAGCGCCCATCGCTTGACATAATATTCATAAAAATCGAATAAATTATTTTTTTATATCACTCTTCACTTTTTTTTTTATTTTTTTTTTACTCACCGTCTTTCATTTCGCATAATTATTACAACCATTTACACAGAAGTGTCCTGTTGCGTCCGAGGTTGGCTGACGCCGTTCTTGGTGGAAAACAGTAACTTCAATTTGGACGCTCCTACTAGTGCCTAAATGGACAAAAAGTTGTGTTAATTATGACAAACTTGAGACTGAGTCATGCAATTCCGGATGGATAGCGATTCCGGAATAGGTATGCTACTTACCAAAGTTTGGGGAACACATCAACTACATTAACTTTAAGAAAAATCTCTAGTAGAAGTAATGGTCATAAAAAATTGGTAATGAAGATTAAAACTATAAAATAATGGTTAAATGAAATAAAAAAAATACGGAAGCAATTAGCAATTATTGATACTTTCTTGTGACTTTGTGTTGTTTAACGCAGAAAGAGGTGTTTAGAGCCGTGGGTATGTTGGAAGTTGGGCGCAGTCAACACAAAATTGAGTCCGCCGTTATCTCACAACCAAGCGTAATCAGTTATAGTGGCGGGACCATATTAAGGAAGGTACCTTGAGTCGGTCGGGCCGCTGCGCGTCACTAGCGCAAGCGGGTGGCGGAGCCAGGTGCGCAAGCAAGCGCGCGCGAGCGTCCTGCGTCGCGCTCATAGCGTCCTTAGCACCCGTGGCGTCCGTAGCGCCCGTAGCGTCCGTAGCGCTCGTAGCGGCCAGCAGGCGGCCCGCCAGCTGCACGCACGAGTAGCGCGTGTCCGCCGAGCACGCGCGCCACGCATGCGCCGCGCGGGCCACCCGCTCCAGGCTCACCGGCTCGCCCGCCGAGCCGTCCTGACGATCGGACGACCGAATGACACATGGACAAACGACGGGTTAGAAAAGACCGCGTCGAACTCAGCTCTCACCTCGTCGGGCGGGCGCAAAAGGTCCAGCATGGCGGCGGCGGTGAGCTCGAAGGCCGCGCGGTCTGCGCCCGCGTCGCCGCCGCTGCGCATGGCATCCGCCAGTTGCATGCGCACGCGCGCCGCCGGGAACGACGCCAGCAGCACGCGCACCAGCTCCGACGCCTGCAAGGATGAGCGTCAGTCGTCGCCTCGCCCCGACGCTACGAGACACATCGCGCCACGCGGCTCGCGGATCGTGATCAGCATGTGAATCTAAAAATAGCTTTGTCACCTGCGCGGGTGTGGCGTGGTCGTCGAGGAGCGCGTGCAACGCTCTCGCGGCAGTGCGGCGGCCGCGCGACTCGTGCGCCAGCACCGCCACGCTGAGCAGCGCGGCGGCGCTCAGCACGTCGCGGTCGGGCCAGGCAGGGCGGGCGGGCCCGGTCGCCAACGCCGAAGCCAGTGCGCGCATGGCGGTGGGCAGGTGCGCGGCGGGCAGGTCGGCGTCGGTGGGCGGCAGGTGCGGCGCGAGCGCGGCCCACAGAGAGGCGGCGGGGGGCGCGGCGGGGGCGCGCGGCGGCGAGACGCGCACGCTGAGAGCGGTGACGGCGGCCGCCAACGCCAGCTCTCCCTCGGACCCGCTGGAGTCACTGTGCCGCAGCTTGGCAACGTTTTCGTCGGCTTTCGCGCGCTCTCGCAGCAGCTCGAGCTGATGCTCGCACTCCAACTCGCGCGCGCGCTGCTCGGCCAGCTCCTCCGCAGTCGGCATCGAGAAAGTACTCTGCGCAAGAATGATGAGTCCATCGAGTGTGTCGAGATTGTTATACCTAATTGCGCCGGTTTCCGTTATCTGCGGCAGCCTTCCTAGTATAGCACATTGTTCTAGGAAGATGGGATGGCATAACTTGGTGTAGACACATGTTGCATCCCATACCAAACCCCTACCCAACTAAGGCATTATGGTCATCTGGTCTCTTCCTATCTTCTTCAACAGGCCAATGGGTTCCCAGATGCAAAACCATAACAGATGATGTCATTATTGTGCTGGGAAATTACAGGATAGGCCATGGTGCCCGAGGCAGTCAACAGTTTCAGTGCTATAGGACAAACCACAAGGAGTGCCTAGATGTAGCTAGCCGGAATGTAATGTTAGGCGACGGCAGTGCCTCTCTGGCTAATCCACAGCCAACAGGAGGACATGCTCAGCAGAATTGTTAGACTTATTGATGAGATTAATATGTACCAAATTGCAGAGCAGCTGGTCCCACTGTCATTAATAAAATGGGTTCACGGGCTGATGTACATCCAGGCAAGCTACTTTCCAGGCTTTTGTATGCATTTTCTATGTATGTAAACACACATGTTTAAGCAAATAAATAATCTTAACTTGGTATCTTAAAAAAAAAAACATTAAAACAAAAAAAAAAAAAAATACCGGCCGAATTGAGAACCTCCTTCGTTTTTTGAAGTCGGTTAAAAAGTTGCGATTATTTCTGATTAATATGGGATAACTTAGCTTGGTGACATCATGCGGAATTTTGTAACTTTTTTTGCAATTTTTTTTACTAAAAGCTTCATAACCATTTCAGAGGGTTAATTGTTACTGTTGTCAGACTAGCATTTAAAAAGTCTATTAGACCTATTAGGCTTTTTGCAAGACTTTACTTTCAACCAAGAATCTTGAATAGACTTGAATAAGGCCTAGCCTTTATAAGCCTCTTAATTACGAGTCCAGGCTTAAAAAAAAGGCTAAAAGCCTATAGTCCTCGGGAACACACCCTACCTGCTGTCTTCTTTATTCTTTTAAAATTTTTAGTCAATCGTCTAAATGTGAAAACTTGTAATAATTATTGGCCTTAATTTGAGTTAACTGTTTATTCTATTTTCTGTTATTATAACCTAAGACAATAAAATAAACACTAAGCAGCAAGGCTAACATACTCAAATGATTTGATAAGGTTGCATATAAAACATTAGAGTGAATGCTTCATTTAATTTCGCCTTCGTCAGATGTTTGAGAGGTATGTTACCCCATAACTATTTATTAAAGGAATGATTCGCTCAGGATTAAAATAGGTACCTACTAGATCAAAATGAATCTTTGTAGAAGATTGGGTGTCCTACCGCGTTATTAGCCGAAGAGTTGACGGTTATCGGCGGCAAGTCATCACAGTCTTCCTCGTCGCTCATGTTCATGCTCATTAGTCGTATTACAACTAGGTGCCTACTCTATTTAACCTAATAAATTCGCGGTAACAAAAAGGTAGTAAGTAGTGATCTGTGCCTGTGGTCAGTAGTGAACAACCAGAAATTGTAAACAGTACACTTAGGTACAAACAGCCAAACGATCACAATAAACTTAAACAGACTGTTTCAAACAGACTGTTTCAAACAGAAGGAAGAGGGAAAATAAAAAATAAATAATCGTCAATTTGACAGTGACGTGACGGTCGGTGACAACCATGAAGGTATAGTCTATACCTTCATGGTGACAACGCAGCCCGGCAGGCAATTCCCTCTATTTCTATTATTACTATACTCTTTGGTAGGCAATCAGGATTCAGTCCGATTCAGGCATTGCACAGGGCACACAGAGCACTTTAAAATAAATTATGTATTCTGTGGTTCAATTTCAATCCCAAGTATCCCACATTCCCACCAGAGATGGAAATCCTACTGATTGATTCTTGAGTTTGACTTATTTTATAATTATCTCTACGTCCGCGCATTCAGTCAAATCGAAGGTGAGTGAAGTTTCTTACGCAATAGCAGGGATGGCCGTCTAGCCGATCTGTATTCTTCAATCGATTTTCAATTTTAACATCGATTACTGCGATTTCGATCTCGGTGTGAGCCATTGACCATTTTTTATCTCATTTGATTGACTTGTAAGTATGGATACTTCGTATCTTCGAAAACAATAAAACCTGACTACGGCAAAAATTTAAAGTTAAGAAATGTCTGTGGCTGAATGACAATTACTGACCAAAAGCTGGCCCGAACGGCTGCTTGTACACCCACAGGACTACGAATAGATTTCAGAAAAAGATCAAGTTTTATAGATTTAATAGATTTGGCAACAATTTAGGTACAAGTATAAGGTGGTACTTACATAGTGTTTCCGTTACATTCTACCTTTTAACATTTTCCCAATAATAATGTGCTTAGTGTTTACTTTCGAAAATAATTTGGGACTGATTTTTTTTCTGGTATTTCTCTGTAGCAGCTAGAACTTTGAATTCGTGCTTAATTAAAATTAACCCGTTTATTCCATCGAATTAATTAAATCGAAAATATTTAGTCGATTATGGATGAAATCAATCGATTCTTATCTTACGACAAAGACTACGCAGAGCTACTGAAAAACAGTCAGAAAAACAAAACAAACGTCAGTTCACAATTCATTGTTGAACTGATAGTTTCTTTGTTTGTTTGATATCTTTGTTCGGCTCCAGGAAGCCGAAAGCAAGCATATCGAGGTGGTCGGAGCGCGGCCTGAGCCTGACGCGCCCAAGATGTGGGAGGAGGGCGGCAGCAGCAGCAGCGGCGGCGCGTCGGGCAGCGGCGCCAAGCCCTCGGACGTCGCCAAGCAGCAGGAGGCCACCTTCCACGAGCTCATGCAGGAGTGCCGCCACAGCGCGCCCGGCGCGCGCCTCTCCGCCAAGATGCGCACCGCCCTCGAGAGGTGCGTACCGCCGGCAGTCCAGGGCCATGCCACTCCACTGTACAACCAGTCATTTCACATTCATTGCTAAATACTTCAGTATATTCCCTTCCCAGTATTCAAAATCAGTAGTTTGTTTTGTTGTTTTCATCAGTTACTTTTTATGCAGGTGATGCCGCTGGCAGAACCTAATAATAAATATAAGTGAAATCATCAATCCACCATAAGCAATGAAGAGTGGTGATCAATGATTGTGCAATGTCTACTCTGTACAAGAAGAGGCCATTGCCCTGCAGTGGGACAATAATAGGCTGGTATTATTATTTTTTTTTTTATGGGAACAATTGGCCAATAAAGAGGCTAAGTGCGGAAACAACCCAGCTAACCTATTATTATTATTTTATGTCCGTATGGATTGAGAAACCACTTCAGGTTTTAAAAAGGAAACTCACCCCCTTATTTTGTAGGAAGAAAAAGCTTTTTTACAAAAAAAGATAACCGCCTTAAAAAAATAACTTTAGTTTTGGAAGTCGGCGGCTTTGGTTTTGTTTTTTGTTAAGTAGGTAAGTATTGCCACGACTTCCAAAACGAAAGTTATTTTTAATTTTTTTGAAGGCGGTTATCTTTTTTGTAAAAACGTTCTTTATTTTTCACTTTTTAGTGCTTGTGTATTAATGTTTGAAATCCTTACAAAAAGCCCTTTCAAACAATACCTCACACGATATATTTAATTTTGGAAACTGGTAGGAGGGGGGTTGACGTACCCCCCCCCTTTTCCTTCAGTCAGTCATCGACTACACGTATAAACAAAGCAATTTCACTTGTTACGATATTGCTGCTGTGATTCTGTGAGGAGTTCCATTCCATATCTCTGAAGTTCATCATCAGATATTGAAATGGTGACAATGGAACCACACGGGAAGCACCAGCTTTCAAATAAAAAAAGAATCATAAAAATCGGTTCACCCAGTCGCAAGTTAGGAGCTAACAAACATAAAAAAAAAATACAGTCGAATTGATAACCTCCTCCTTTTTTTTAAGTCGGTTAAAAAATTATTTCATAGGCCAAATTCTGGAATTTGTCATAGAATATACCCCAAGTTGTATTCAATGTAAAAGTGGCTCCTCAATCTAAACGTCTGAATTGAGGAACCACTTGGAACACAGAAAGTAATTCAATGAATATTTTTAAATCAAAATTCAAATCTTTTCTAGAAATTCTTAGAAAAACATTATTATACATGAACATACATTCATGAAAATTGGTATACTCATTCAGAAACCATTTCCCACAATATTACATACATACAGGTAGGTCAGGCAAATAAACAACTCATTTGGCCGAGTCACTCAAGGATACATGGCTGTATGAGTGCTTCTATTGACACAAGTATTGAGCCCGCAGCAAACAGCATGTCTTTCACTTCTTGCTATTTGTTTGTTTGATGTGGTAGTTCTGAGAGCCTGAGCAATAGGTCTGATTAATCTGCCTTTGCCACAATGATATCCAGGACACCAAATATATTAATCATAACTTCTAATAAGTTGATTGGCATCATTTTCGTTTTAATTAATTATTATAATAATTATAATTTTATGAACATTTCCTTTTACAAGTTGTGTTCCTACCTGGTACCTACCTGTTTTCTTTTGGTAGTGATCACTTTAAACATAGGTCAGTGTAAAGATATTGAACAATTTGTCATTTCTGCGTATTTATGTGCGTACTTAACCTCAATGCTGCTCGTTCACCTTTGTCTCCACCTAACCCCGTATACTCCACCAACTCGTTTGTTATGCTACCCACTGATGTAGAGGAAATTTCTGCCACTATAAACATGTTGAGAACTGACGCTGCCTCTGGATGGGATGCTGTCTCCCCGTATTTTTTGAAACGGTATGTTAAGATTCTTGCGCCCGTTCTCTCCCACATCTTCAGTATATGCTTTCAAACAGCTATATTTCCCACTGCTTTGAAAAAAGCTATCATCCACCCTATCTTTAAAGGTGGTGACAGGAACTTACCAAACAACTATAGACCTATCGCCGTCCTTAGTGCCCTATCAAAAGTGCTGGAACGCATTGTAAACAAGCAACTTACCCATTACCTTGAACGTTTTAAACTTCTATCCCCTAATCAATTTGGTTTCCGTAAAAATAAATCCACCTCGGACGCAGTTCACAGTCTTATTAATAACTAGCTGTCCGCCGCGGTTACACCCGCGTCTTTGGTTACTGCTCCGCTCCCGTAGGTCGTAGCGTGATGGTATATAGCCTATAGCCTTCCTCGATAACTAATCTATCTAACACTGAAAGAATTTTTCAAATCGGACCAGTAGTTCCAGAGATTAGCGCGTTCAAACAAACAAACAAACAAACACTGCAGCTTTATAATATTAGTATAGATGTTACAGAAAACTTAAATAATAGTAAAAAAGTCCTAACCATCTTTTTAGATTTGGCAAAAGCCTTCGATACTGTCCCTGTTTCTACCCTTTTAATCAAACTTGAGGGTATCGGTGTGAGAGGTCCCCCACTTGACTTTTTTAGGAGCTACCTGTCAGACCGGTCTCAATCAGTTGTAATAGACAATCATAAAAGTGCAGAGCTGCCTATTGAGTACGGGGTACCACAGGGCAGTATTTTAGGGCCTACACTCTTTCTTGTGTACATCAACAGCCTCTGCAACCTAGACGTTCCTAATGCTAAAATAGTTTCCTATGCAGATGACACCGCCATCACTTTTTCTGCAAACACATCGACGGAATTACAGACTGCTGCACAAGACGGCTTTAATACCATTACGAAATGGCTCCTGTCAAACACACTGACTCTTAACGCTACTAAAACTAACTTTATGATCTTTTCTATCAGTAACACCGCTCAACCTAGTAGCTCTATTAATTTAAAAGCACACTCTTGTCCTATTCGAAGTCAATGTCAATGTCCTGACCTGACATTAGTCGAAATAATTAAATATCTTGGCATTATTTTAGACAGAACCCTAAAGAAGGATGGCGAGAGCGGACCCAAAATTAATGGAGCACTGTGCAAGGTCTAATTTATATCAGTTATAATATCAAGTTAATAAGTGTTGTACAAAAAAAATACTAAGTTTTTACAAATCGGGAATCAAAAGTTGTCAATTATCCCTATTTAATTAAAAATAATCATCGTGCTGTTTCTAAACGAAACTTATAGTTACATTCCTTTCTAGGCTAATGATTAGATAAAAAGTAGTTCGTTTTCACTTGGTGATTTTCCTTCTTTTATACTTTTACATCATGTTAAAAAGTTGTTAAATATTCTGAGAACCCATAACGATGAAACATACGAACCATGTAAATAGACCGTAAAAAAAATAAGACTCATTATTTTGATACATCATACGTAATGGATTACATGAAACGGAGAAACGGAACGTCAGTATCAAATTGACACTGACGGCATTTTTGTTGACATTTTTGTTTTCAACTAGAGTTGCCCAACTGTCGATAGTTTCTCTATCGATAGATGACCTCGAAAACTAGTAACAATGCTAAACCACTGATACTATCGATATCACAAATTAACTAATTGTACTATTGATTGGAATCGAGAGTATCGATAGGATCGATACTATTACATGATAATACTATCAATAGTATTTCGATTTTTTAAAGTAATACTATCGATACTAATGATAGTTTGTAAAACTATCAATAGTATTACAACATCGATAGTTTTTTCGATAGCTCACACTATCGATACCATCAATACTATCGACAGTATTGTTCCTAAACATATGCTGGACTTCGATAGTATCGATATTATCGGAACTAATACTTTCGATACTATTTTTGTATATCATTATAAAAATACGTAAACTGTATCATACTATCTATAGATAATATGGATACTATCGATAGTCTATCGATAGTTTAGCGATAGTCGACTATCGATAGGCAACACTATTTTCAACGGTTAGCGTTGTAAAAACAAATAATATAACGGCGATTTTGTAAATTCTTGACGACTTGGCTTTACCTTTGGACTGATTATGCTGTATACCAACCTAAATTACGGCATTTACTACTGGATGACGATTTGCAAGTGATTTGGACTTTGTCAAACTGTTCAAATGCGGTGCATTATTGTAAATTACACAGAAGACATCGCTTGTCCGAAAAAGTCATCAAATTGTTAAAAGAGTTCAGAGATGGGTGTAGTGCGCGATGTGAGTATTATAATATGTGAACTAATTTGTTGAATTTCTGAACAAGAAACCCTACAACAACTAACAACTCGACCATTGTAATGTCTGTGCTGCATGTGGCAATCTATTTTGAGAATAAGGAGTAGTTGAAAATCAGTTTCTTCGTCCTGACATGACTGAAATGGTAATCCGAATAGAAAACATTATAATAATATCTGAATGGATAAGACCCCGTGTTTAATGTCGAGCATAAATACTTTTTACATTAATATGTAAAAAGTATTTATACTTGAAAAAAAAAACCTAAAAAGAAAGTAAAGTGTAATGTCATACCGTAACCATGGAAACTCTATATAACAAAGATGTCAAATTAAGATTAATTATTTTATAACAGCAATAAAAATGGTTTAAGTTTTATCAAGCAGTATTTTTAACTATTTTGACCAAAAGATATGGTCAAACACCCCGACAGGTTGGTTATGAAATTAATAAATATTCTTTTTATCCATATTATTATTTTTACATTGTATTTGTATTTTTGTCAACTTTTTACTTGTTTATTGTTTCAGTTAATCTTTAACAATAAAATATGTGTGCCATGCTATTTGCAGGCAGAGTGGTGGACAGTTCTCACAGAAACTCTGCTCTTGTTGTTGTTATCGCCATTGGACATAAATGTGGACTCTTGCTCACATGGTATGAGCATTTTGTGGTACGTGGATTATCCCAGACACCAAAGCTATGTCGCTGCACCAGCTAGCTTCTTAGATAATCTTTTGATTAGGTAAAAAGATTGTTTATTATAAAATACTATCTAGGAACGCAAAACAAGATTAAAGGAAGATACAATGTTTGTATGTCTTGAATATTTTACAAGTACATAATTACAAAATAAATAAAAGTTTTTAAATAATAAATGTTGTTTTATTCAACAATACTCTGGTAAATGTAGATAAAAGTACATCAACTGTGCTTTTAAAGAATATTCCAGGAGATATAAAGCTGCCTCCTTATCCTGTGATATTATGCAAAAATATTAATTACTGGTGAATCTGGCTAAACGGGTATATGACTGATAATTAGCATCGGAATAAAAATAAATAATAATAATATACTTAGTATGTAAAATAAATAATAACCAATAATTGCGAGTCTTAGATTATTTTAGGTTATAATCTTCCACCTTTCATATTTTTTTTCTCCCAACTTTTTCAAACTACTTTCCATTTGATTTTTGGTTAGCCTTAAGTCGTTCTTTAACTGCAAATCAGTTTCAATATTTCACACTACTTCTATCACTGGGTCCCAAATTACGTGTACTTTCGCCATTCTCCTTTTAAAACACATATTTCGACTCTTACCAGCCGGATACGCAAACTGATTTATATATGACCTTGCGGCACGTAGCCAACCCTGCAATCATTCGTAATGTATATTTTGCCCTATGCCAATCAGTCCTCAATTATTGTATCTCTTGCTGGGGTGGAGCCGTAAAAACCACACTAAAACCTCTAGAGATCGCCCACAGATCTATACTTAAAGTTGCAACCTTTAGGCCTATACGTTTCCCTACTACCGAATTGTACAAAACCTGCAACCTACTCAATGTAAGACAGCAATTTATCTTACACACATTTTTATTGCAACACTCAAAAACACCCTATATAAAAATAAATAGACGCCGCAAAAATAATATCTGCCCTACTCCGCCGGTCCGGAAAAAGTTTATAAAAAAATTCTTCCCCTACCTTGGTCAGTCACTTTATAATAAAATCAATGAAAAACAAACAATTTACGGATCTACTATATTTAAATACAAGAAGACCGTCCGCTTGTTCCTATCTACTATAAATTATGAAGAAACCGAAGACTTCCTGAGGTAACCACCCGCAATAATAAAACACCCTCACACACACACACACACCCCCACACGCACCCCCACACACACTCACAAACCTACACACTAAATCTACCTATTTACAATGGCTTTCATTTACCTTTATTTTTGCATGCATGTTATTGTTACCGGGATAATTATACCTAATTATAAAATGTAGTACGTCATGAGACCCCTAAATGTATATTGTTTAAACGGGATCAGTCCTGTCTCTCCTAAACACAGGCTACTCAGTAGCCTATATAGGAGTACAGCGCTTCACCCGCTTACCAGACTGTGTATTATTCTCATGCCCCAATGTATCTGTACTATAATCTGGTCCTTGTAAACAATAAATAAATTTTTATCTTTTTATCTTTTTTTATGACAAGCAGGTCAAGTGCGCATTTAATCAATTATTTAATCGAGATAAGTGCGTGTGAATATATTGCGCAGTTAGGCGTCCGCATCGTCATCGAACTACGGCACATAAAGCATTGTCATGATCCAACAGAACAGAAAGTGTTTAAAAATAGCAAGCAGTACAGGAATTATAGTTTTAGTTCTTTAGCGAAATATGACGCATGAGCAAAATGAATGATATCGTTCGTCCGTACAGGATGAGCCCGGCCGAGCGGCGCGCGCTGTGCTCGCGCAAGCTGGACGGCTGCGCGCCGCTGTTCGTGGCGTGCAAGCGCGGCAACGTGGAGATCGTGGAGTACCTCGTGCACGTGTGCGCGGCCGACCTGGAGCAGCGCGGCGTGTACGAGGTGCCGGACGACCGCTCCGTGCACTCCGTCACGCCGCTGTGGTGTGCGGCCGTGGCGGGCCGGCTCGAGGTGCTGCGCGCGCTCGCGGACGCGGGCGCCGACGTCAACGCGGGCTCCGACAGCGGCTCCACGCCCGTGCGCTCCGCCTGCTTCATGACGCACCTGGACGTGGTGCGCTTCCTGGTGGCGCGCGGCGCCGACATCCACCGCCCCAACCACAACGGCGGCACGTGCCTCATCAACAGCGTGCAGTCCGTGCGGCTGTGCGCCTACCTGCTGGAGCACGGCGCGGCCGTGAACGCGCGCGACACGCAGCTCAAGACCGTGCTGCACTACGCCATCCAGGAGCACCGCGTGGAGACGGCGCGCCTGCTGCTGGAGCACGGCGCGGACGCGCTGCTGGCGTCGCGCGCGGGCGACGACGCGCTGCGCACGGCCTGCCTCAAGGGCGCCGCGCAGATCGTGAGCCTGCTGGCGGGCCGCGTGCGCTACTCCGCCGCGCGCATGGCCGACGCCTACGAGCTGCTGGGCAGCACGCAGCTGGACGAGTTCAACGACGTCACGGCCGCGCTGGGCGCCTGGCGCCGCGCCACGGCCATCCGGCACGGCTCGGGCGCCTACATCCCCAAGCGGCCCGTGCGGGCCCCCGCGCCCGCGCTGGGCGGGGCCCGCGAGTGGCGCTCGGCCGCCGAGCTGGAGGCGGCGGCCACGGACATGGACGCGCTGCGCACGCAGTCGCTGCTGGTGGTGGCGCGCGTGCTGGGCCCCGACCACAAGGACACGGTGTTCCGCCTCATGTACCGCGGCGCGTCCTACGCCGACGCGTTCCGCTACCAGCGCTGCGTGGAGCTGTGGAGCTGGGCGCTGCAGCTGCGCATCGAGAAGGACTCGCTGCTGTCGGCCGACACGTGCCACACGGCGTGCGCGCTCACGCGCCTCATGCTGGACGCGCACGGCGGGCGCCTGGAGCGCGCGCGCGGGCTGCCCGCGCTGGGCGACGTGCTGCGCGTGTTCCGCCTGCTGGCCGACGAGCTGCCGGGCTGCCGGCGCCTGCTGGACGCGCGGCCCGTGTTCAAGGCGCAGGCCGACACGTTCGACCGCGCGCTGCGCTGCGTCACGCACCTGGTGTTCCTGCTGCACGCGCGTGCGACCAGCCCGGCCGAGAGGCGCGCCGTGTCGCAGGCCGTGCGCGCGCTGGTCGCGGCGGACGTGCGCAGTGCGCACACGCAGGACACGCTGCTGCACCTGTGCGTGTCGAGGCTCAACGTCATCCGCTCCACGTACTTTGCGGACGAGCTGGACGCCGCGCCCGTGTTCCCGCACGCGGGCGTGGTGGCGCTGCTGCTGGCGTGCGGCGCGGACGTGCGCGTGCGCAACGAGGCGCGCTCCACGCCGCTGCACGTGGCGGCCATCCCGTACAACTTCAGCACGGAGCTGGTGCGCGTGCTGCTGGCGGGGGGCGCGCACCTGGACCAGCCCAACAAGTTCGGCGACTCGCCGGCCGAGCTGGTGACGCTGAACCGCGGCTCGCGCGTGGCCGTGCTGCAGCACGTGTCGCTGGCGTGCCTGGCGGCGCGGGCCGTGCTGCGCGCGCGGCGCGGCGTGCCCGAGCACGCGCTGCCGCAGACGCTGCGCGACTTCCTGGACCTGCACCGCGCGTGAGACGCGCCGCGACCTGATATTAATGTAGACTTATTCCAAATAATATAGGATTATACTATTGTGACGTAATTAAATTAAATTGGAGCATAAAAAAACTACGTATCGAGTATTAGAGTATTTTATTTTTCTCTCGGGCAGTCCAATATTTACAAAAATATCATAAAAGTCCATAACAGTAAAGTAGTAGTAGTGTAGTCATAAAGTCCATACTGTAAGTACATATTAACTTTAGCATAAATTATAAAATATTAAAAGCAGATTTTAAACCATCTCAATGGATACTTTTTAACTACTGCGACAAAACAGACCAGTTGAGACCAGCACTGTATTATACTAGACTTAGATAGCTCATTAAAAGCAGTTGTAGTTAACAGACAAAAAATATGAATAGTTTTAGAACTGAATATTAAATATTAAACTGTCTTTTTTTTAATATCGAAGGATGAACCCAAATTCTCGGTTCTGCATCATAAATAAAAAATAATACGCCGTAACCTGTAAATTATCCGCCAAGACTTAGCGCCACACGCAGGCTTGTGCGCCGCGTATTCATCGCTAAGAAAGTGGTACGTGGTGGTCTGTGGTGCGCCTGATAGTTCTATAAATATACATAACTATAAGCGAGGACAAGATTAATTTGACCATATTCTGTACATTTTCAATGGTTCTTCAATATCAGACTGCGTTGATAAAAGTATCACGTATCACTCGTCGTTCCGTTACGATACGTCGGGTCACAGTCCATTAAGTATGTGAAATAACAAGCTTCAGAGCACACGTAATATCGTTAGCTGCCGCGCCTCGAGATCATCAACAGAGTATGAACGCGTGTCAGTCTGTGAACAGGTCACGCGGCGGCTACGAGCAGCGCCGCGAGCGCGCAGGCGAGCGCCCCCGCGCGCGGAGCGGCCGCGGCGTTGCCGGTGCGGCCGATGTTGCGGCGATGCTTGTCCACCACGTAGATGCGGCCGCCCATGCCGGCGTGCGAGAACGAGTGGTAGTACACGCGGTCGGGCCACGTGCTGTTGGGCGCCACCAGCAGCTCGGCGGGCGGCGCGGCGGGGCAGCGCCACTCCAGCGAGCGGTTGTAGGCGCGGAACGTGGCGTAGTCCGCGTCGCGGCGCCGGTCCGCGCCCGCGCCGTGCCGCGCCACGCACAGCGGGCCGGCGGCCGTGGGCGCCAGGCGGCCGCGCCGCGTGTAGTGCACGCCGGCCAGCACCTTGGCTTCGCGCTGCGCCGCCTCGCTGAGGCGCTCCAGCCCGCCCTCGGGCTCCGCCGTCACGATCAGCGGGTGGTACTCCGTCGCCGAGTGCGGGTCGTCGCCGCCGTACACCTGCCGGGGCAGCATCGAGCCGTTAGTCCGAAGTGGATGCGCTCAGAGACAGAACGAAGCCTACAACATCGGTAGGTACCTTGAAGGAGTATTGCAGACCGCGGCGTAGCTGCAGGTCGGGTGCGAGCTGTCCGTTGACGTACCAGGCGAGAGGGGGCGAGTGGTGAAGGGGCCTACCCGCCAGGCCCCGCGGGCCCCCGGCCGGCCCCAGGCGGAACGTGAATACGCGCAGCGCCGGGTCGAACAGCTCCGCCACCTCCCACACCGGCGGCGCCGAGCGGGACCCGCTGCGCAGTACATGGTCATGTTAGTAGACTCACCCCGCACGGGGCGCCGCACGCCTCGCGGGTACTCACACGGTGAAGGGCACGCAGTCGTGCGTGGGCGGGTCGCTGGCCAGGCGCAGCTGCACGTCGGCGCGCGGGTATAGGCGGTGGAAGGCGGGCTCGCGCGCGCTGTCCAGGCGGCCCAGCGCCCACACTGCGTACATGGCGCCCTCCGTCACCCACTCGCGGTCCATGGATTCGGCTGCGGACACACGGCGCGGTCAGGGCACGGTCGCGGTACGGTTGCGGGCTCGCAGCCCGCGCGACGCACGCGTTGTACTCACCGGCGGCCAGCGTGCGGCGGTACGACACCACGGTGAGCCCGTTGTCTCGCCGCGCGCTCAGCACTTGGTTGGAGTCGAGGCCCCCCAGCTTATCGTCCCGGCACACGCCGCGCCACGCGCCCAGCACTTGCACGCACTGTACGCACACATAGACAGATTAGTTCGGACTCTGTGCGACACCGGTGACAGCTCGCGTTGTTGTACTGACGGGCGCGGTGGCGGTGATGTTGTAGTCGGTGGCGAGCCCGCGCTGCATGGCCGCGTTGTACTGCGCCACCGCCACGTCGGCGCCCAGCATACGCGAGCCGCTGGCGCTGCCCGACACGCCGAATGCCATGTACTCGTCCTCGTCCATCTGCAAACACCGTGCGAGTCAGTTCGGGCGAGATCGAGGACACGATGCGTTCGCTCCGCCGGGCGTACCTGCGCCGCCATCTCGATGGTGATCTGGTTGCCGAAGACCTCCCAGGAGACCTGGAAGTCGCGGTGCAGCTGCTTGCAGTGCGGCAGCGGCGACTCGTAGGCGTGCGGCTCCAGCGGCGCGGGCGGCACGTTGGGCGCGTCGGGCACCAGCACGCTGGCCAGCGCGGCGCCGCGCGCGCGGTCCCACAGCGCCACCCACTTCACGTCGAACACCGTGGTGTCGCCCGGCAGCTGCAGGCGCACGTCCTCGCCCGCGTACGCGCGGATCGGCTCCAGGCTGCGCGTGCACAATAGCGTTACTTGCCAACTTAGGTACCGCGAATATACCATACAATATTAGCAAAATAACACGCCAATGAAGTAATAGTGCCAGCATAAGACACAAACATTTAAGACAACGGTCGTAACTGTGGCACTGTTGATGCTAGAGCGAATAACGCAGTTCAACGAGCCCTATCTACTTACTAGCCGTATTCGTCGGGTATCTTCATGCCCCGGGAGGAGGGCTGCGGCCCCACGCCCGTCCAGAAGTACACCTCCTCGCCGCTGCCGTCGTATTGCAACTCCGGGATACTGCACATTTGGGATATGATGATGGTTAGCCTATCTGGGTCACACAACATCTAAAGTAACTCTGGTAGGAACTAGCTAGGGTTCTTACAGGATGGTAGTAGCGTCCAGAAAGCGGACGGGCTTGCTGGAGACGGCGGGCGAGCCGGCCAGCGGGCCCACGGCGCGCTCGGCCGGCGCGTCGAACTCGTCGGGCACGTACACGTCGCCGAACGCGTTCTGACTGCCGATGTCGTACACGGCCAGCCACTTGATGCGCGAGATGCGCTTGCCTTCCGGCACGGCCAGGCGGACCTCGGCGTTGTAGTAACGCTCCAGGATATTCGTTCTAAAAAAGATCATAATACAGCCACACTAACATTATGAAATGCAAAAATAGATAAAAGTTTATCGATTTATATATTTTTTTTTTTTAATATTTTATACATTTCCAATCACAGCAAAACCAATGAACCAATGATTGTACCTAATTCTACAAAGAGGTAGCCTGGGATCTGGACATAGACAACTTCTTATCCGCCACTGCGCCTGCGTAAGAAGTCGCAGGTAAAAGTTTAATTATAAATTGCACTAGCAATACTACAATACTGATGTAATTTATGTTCAATTTTCCACATTTACGCGGCTGTTCAACTCAATATGCGAATGCGTATGCGAATATCTGCTTTTTAAATATGGCGCCAAAAGTATGCAATTACTATTTCACATTGTAAATTAATTTATGTTCAATTCCAGAAAAAACATTAAATAGTTGAGATAAAATGATATGATCGTAGGTTTTTCAGTCTTGTTATGTATTTACTGGTGAAATAGTAATAAAATAAAAACGAAACACCATCCATGAAGTAAGAGTAAATTCAACAAGCAGACTCTTTCAAACTTTGTGGGTATTTTTCTTGAAACAAATCAATAAGGTGTTGGTTCAATCCTGACAAGAAAGTAAGGATATATATGTACTGACCTGCCATACTCATTGGGCACAATGAATCCCTGTGGACCAGGCCGGCCAGCATCTCCGGCCCAGAAGAAAGTGTCATCTCCAGTGCCATCGTAGTTGAAGTTCACCAGTAATATTGTATAGTCATCCACTGCGTATACATCACCTGATACCTAATAAATAATTAAACAAAATTTTGCTTTTATGGCAAGCCCAACTCAGTTGGTATTTGGACTAGGCAGCCACATTGGTCTAGTGATCACAAGTTGGTGAAACTGCTAACAGGGTCTTAGGTTCTATTCCATTTTGTGTAGATATTCTTGACAACCCTGGCTACTCGTCAGGCAACATATAGTAAACAAAAAAGTTAAGATTTTCTATTACCTACAAAAAAATGACAAGAATTGTTTATTTTTTATAATAAAATAACCATCTACTTGCTCATAATATTTGGTCAGTGGGTCGTCTTAGCTAATATTTTTTGACATCATACTGCTTAGTGGTTAGATGGCTTAATATCCATTTCCATTGTTTAAAAAACTAAAAAAATACCTTTTAGTCTGTTTTTGTTGTAAATGAATACCCTGTAAACAAGATGTTGACAAAGAGAATTTGTACAAATAAAGTGTTAGTATTGAGATGATTTACCTGATGGTGGTAGGAGTTGAGTTTTCCGATAAACCTGCCGCGGTATGGTCCGTCTCCGTCCTCGTCCTGCGACCGACAATCTGCAACGATCCACAACGCACGTTACAATGCATTAGAAAGTATTAACTTACGTGCAGCGAATTAAGTTCAAACTATTAAACCTTACCTTTTGTAACTGCTATAAGCAGCAGAAAACATATTTTGAACATCTTACACTCACTCTATTCACTTATTCGGATTTTTAAAACTTTCTAACAAATATTAAAGGTCACAACATTTGAAGTATTTCGTATACCTACCAGCTTCCGGTAACTTACTTGACAAATCACTGAACTGTATTGTTTTCATTCATCCATAAGTGAACCAAGGACGCAGTTCTATTGGTCGCATGTTGCTTCAAGTCGTTTGCAACCAATCAGAAGGAACTAACTTGAATAACTTTCACTTTTTGTTCTCATCAACGTTCTACTTAGTTTTACGTCGTTCAGAAATAAACGGATTGTTATTAATAACTATCAAAGGAAATGACATTATTTTATTTTAGTTTTTCAGCAAACACAGCTTACAGCAAAAGTATGTAAGTAGCAAAATTGACACTAATTAAAAGCTTTCATAAATAGTCAATACATATATTATTATTACCTACTACTTATGGAGTTTCATTATTTTTGTAACTTTTTATGTACACGTTACGTGTTGGTTTTTTTTATATTTACGAGTAAAAAGAGGAAAACGACTCTCCCTCTCCTCTCTCTGGCGCTCTTGCTTGTTGTTTTAAGCTTTGGTTTTAAGTGTCTCACATGCTCCCAATTTATTCGAGCAGGTAGTCAAAGTCATGCAACAAAAGTTCGCTGAGGATTATTAAAGATTGCTTTATAGCAATAGACTACACTAATAGCAATATAAATACAGTACTATCATGCTTGTTACTTAGTTTTATTAGCTAATGTTGCAGACGGCAAAGGAGTCGCACCTTCCTACATCCTGAAGAAAGCAAGCCATGTTCTTAAGAATGTTTTGCTATAAGTTTAACGATAGGCGCCACTTTATTATTATCCTAGTAGTTAAGGGCTTAGTAATTAGCCCTCCCCTAGCTGCTTTGCTCGAGATTCGAGAATATTATTTTGTGATATTTTTAATTTCCTGCCTCGTTGGATTAGTGGTTGCAACGCGCGACCTCTGAGCATGAGGTCTTGGGCTAGTTCGATTCCCGGGTCGGGCAAAGTGTTATTCGGTTTATCATCAGGAATTTCTTAGTAGCAGCATCGGAGTCTAGATTTGTGCCCTGTTAATGGCTATAGGCTCGCCTCCTATAACATAGGACTCTAACATAACAGGCGAAATGAGGGTGTATTAATGGGTACACCTCTGCCTAACCCTTTGGGGATTACAGGCGTGATGTTATGTAATTTTTAATTTCTGCCAAAATGTTAGTTCGTATAGTTTGTCTTCCAACAGTCAAACGCGAATGTAGCCTTCAGCTAAAGTGAAGGCTAGGTATTTATTATATCATTTAGTTGGGAAGCTGTAAGTTTTTCATGCTTCATTAATTAAATAAGTAAATAGGTAAATAGATCCGTGTATGTCAATAACATACGCGGATCATGACATAATGTCATGATCCCTAATCAAAAAAATATTAACAAATTCGCAAACGGAATTATTTCATAAAGGTGCATATTCGGCTCCCCATTGTTAAGCGGTAGCTGGTACTTTACCTTAAAAGAGAACTAGAACTAGGATATTTAAAACGCCACTGATGCCGCGCTATAGTAGCTACGAACTGGGGACAAGTACAAAAAAATAAAATAAAAAAAGGATTTCCTTAATACATCAAAAAGGAGAAAACAAAAAAGAAAATACATCCCAAATGCATAACCTCCTTCTTTTTTTTAGTCGATAAAAACAGCTGAAGGGAAGGCATGCAGGTGATGAAGAATATTAAGTACTCAGGTACCCAAGAAGATAGTAGTAGTTACATAGTAATATGTGCAGCGCGACCGATGTGACGTCAATGAATGGGATAAGAAAAGGAGGGAGTAGCGGGGTAACCTGAGGGCCGTAGTGACGACGAACGAGCAGCAAGTCGTGTCAAGTAACGATTCATGAATTGTGTGAAGACGATATGGCTGTGAACCTCCTCAGGCTCCCGTCCTTGGTAGTGCTTACCAACCTGATACCCACCGTATGCTTCTTACGGGGCTGTGGTGGTGAACAGTAGGTCGAGGGTTCTACATGTCCCTTAGACGCGGACGGGAGGGCCTACGATGACCGGAGAGCGGTGCGCGCGGGGTAGACTGCTCCACGCGCAGCAAAACTGTTGCGCCGGCGCGCGCGCGCCCAGTACCCGCGAAGCAGCCACTCTGCACGCACGCGCGAGCTTGGATAACGCGCACCGCTCTCGCGACCTCTCAGTTCTCGTAGTGACCCGTCGCTCGCGATGACCCCCGCGGCGGCCATCGCGCTGCTGCTGCTCGTCGGTGAGTACCCTCACCTCACGGCACATCCATCACTGATGACTAAATAGAAAGCTTCTAGCGAACTATGTAGCACTTTCATCCTAAGTATTGTAGCCAGTGCACGGCAACACAATCATGTTGGGATCTCAGTAAAATTATCAGTAAATCCTACAAGACTAGGTACGTAGGACATAGGTACTTGTGCAAGTTTTCTAGACGTTCCTTCGAGTTGACAAAACATATCACGTAGTTTACAACTACACTTAAGCTCTACTCGAAAGGGCAAATTAAAGTGTAACATTCAACTCTACCAGGGCATGCAATTATATTATTATATTTTAGGTATTATAGTTATTTATATTATTCTAGTATTCGCCTCATTTTTACTATTCTAACGGTGAACACAGGGTAGTCGCAGTAATCGAGTTTTTTAATAAATAACTAATGCATACACACCTGTCTACTTTTTAATCAAAAAAAAAATAAATTCGGCAGCAATAATGCCAAGAGTAGTACTGGTAACTAATAGGGCGGATATTGTGCCGTAACGCAGGGGTTCTCTGACTGCGTCGCGATGGTCTGGCGCTATCCTGAAGGCGCGTTAGTACGTAAAGTCACGTTCTTCTCATTCATTGTTTATACAATCATTGTACTGTTGCATTTTTTTTTAATTAATTATAAAACTTTTGTCATATATTCTATTGAAAAAACAAATTTTAAAATAATCATTCCTTTTTTTAATTTTATTATTACTTTAGCTCATTAAGCTAACTATTAATAATTAATCTCTGCATTGGACAGTCGTCAACATCTAGAATAAGTGTCATGTTGCCAAGTCATGGTAAGTACTTCGGTACCTACGTCAGACTGCTCTAGTGTCGTGTTCTTTTGTTTTGGTTGCGGTAGCATCCATAGTGGTAACCACTTCGCTCACAGGCTGGACAGCGTACAGCTTGGCAGCTCAAGTCTACCGACAGCCTGACAGCCATGAGTGCACACAGCGCAACAACAGAAACCGGCGCTCGACGACTGTTGGCGCCGGCGGCGCCGAAATTAATCCTGTGGTCCAAGTCACAAATACTTCATTTTCGACAAAACAATATCAGCTGAATTGATTGAGCCCGCTAACAACTGACGACTGTCATTCAAGATCTACTTACAAAAGTTTAAAATAATTTTTCGATTTATTTTAGACTTTATATTGAAATCAACAAAATTGTCAGACAGGCCTGAAAATTATTGTTTAGACCGCATTGAGACCTCACAAAATCAATAAAAATAGAACTATGCAGGTATCCATCAATCTCTTGCGCCAGTATTGAGCTCAAGTAAAAACTAGACACTTTCCTGACGAAAAATCATTAAGAAAGAAGTGAAAAGAGTAATGGCAAAGAGATGGAAAAGGAATAACTAAGGATTAATTTATTTTAGAAAACGAATTAGGGATCCGCACAAAAAAAGACACCACTGATAACCGACGTTCACCCGGACGAAGTCACGTGATCACATCCATAGGCTAGTTAAAAATAAACAATTGTAAACAAGACTTGAAATACATTGTTAATGAGTTAGTTTTTTTTAAATTACAAACCATCAAAAAATAACTTAGATTTCACAAAGAACATTGTTTTTTTAAAGGCGCAGTCACACGCGTCATTAATTAGACTAGAAAATGCCCAAGGCATTAACTACGCCTTTGTACAGTGTATTTTTTACACGTGCATAAAGTTTGAATAAATAAATAAATACCAGCTTGAAGTCTGGTTTACAACTTTTTGGTGGACGTTTTAATCGTAGTCGGGTTTTAGTATTTTTATTTAATGTCCGAACACACGTCACGCCTCTGCTAGAGTCGCTCTCAACTCTTGTCTTCACTACACGTACCTATCATTAGCTGGCGTGCAAAGTTCTGCATTCTATTAATGCACATTACAAAGATCTGACACAGAATCCTTTCCGGACCCTGAATTATGTTTTCGGAACAAATTGAGGATCTCCAATAATGGACAAGGACATCCAAGTTTTCATGTAGCATGGTCAGGGAACAGGGAAAATAAGTAGTAACCAGTTTGAACAAGAGGCAGCTGAGCCGAAGGGTTGACCTTTCACGTGACGAGCGGTAAAAGTTGTTTTGCTTAGTACGGGCATGTTAGCGAGACATTCGAAAAGACTTTCTTCGCATTGGTTGTGAATGCAGCTTCCGTATTGACTTCCTGACCAAACAGGATAGTCCTACACTTCGCTGGAACATCTGTAACTGCTCTAGGAAACCGTACATACTCGCGAACAATTAGTGTAGTGAAGAGTAATCGACGCAGCCTACATCCAGGAGCCGTCAAGCGCGGCGGGGAGGAGGGCGCGGGCGCGCGTCGCGCGTGCCTTGCGCCCGCTCTGATTAGCATCGGGTGACATTTGTCCTCCGGGTCGCGGGTGGCCGGCGATGTCGGGCGCCACTCGACCTACTAATCGAAACATGCTATTATACATTTCCTCGGCGCCAGCACACGAATCCAACACCTTCTCGTTTTGTTCGTGTTTACAAAATATATAGGATCGTGTGTCCACTTTAAAACGCAACTCTATTAATTTGTGATCATACCAAAGGACATACAACTGAACGTGTGATTGGTCTCCTTTCAAACATAAGCAGTCATCTGCCTGACTGGACTAAACTTGCCTCGTCAACATTGTTAATACGATGCGTGATATTGTATAAATAATATCTATACATTGCACATGTATGTCGCCGAGGAGCAAGTGGCATGTGTAGGCACGTCCCGCGTGGCGCAGTAGCGGCTCTCGGGCGGCAGGAAGCGCGCTCAGG
The DNA here is from genome assembly GCA_949316365.1 of Hoplodrina blanda. Lineage (NCBI taxonomy): Eukaryota > Metazoa > Arthropoda > Insecta > Lepidoptera > Noctuidae > Hoplodrina > Hoplodrina blanda. The sequence continues at coordinate 12,539,424 of OX438569.1, read as the reverse complement.
AAGCTGCTTTCTCGACACTTATACAACCTTCCTATATTACCTTAGCGTACACGAGCATGGGTCCCCACACGGGCGCGGCGCCGAGCTCGTGTGTGCCGGCCAGTGCGCCGGCGCCGGCCGCCTGCATGTATAATTTATGAACGTTTGAGCACTGAACCCTGACATTAGTGTGCAATATTATTAAGGAATGCGAACTAACAAATAATTGGCGCCGGCGCCCGCGCTCTGGGGCCGGTATAGTAATTCACAACACACTACAGGTTATTTACAAACAGGTATCACTAATATAGGACATCGGCAAGCTTATGTTTAGAAGATAGGTGTACAGCACATAGATGAGGTATGGCGCGACACACTCGTGCACAGCCGACGAGCTACGCGCCGCCTACCGGTTGCACTTGAAGCACAACTGATGCTCACACGGCTCCATATTCGGAACAAGTTTCATTTCCAGTTGGTTTTGTGTTATGTGTTGTTGCTAAAACAATACTAAATATGTAGGGTTTGTTTTAGGGAGTGGCTCCGCAGCCGTTGTTACCGCCGATTTAGACGCCAGTGCTGGTTAACAATACAGGTACCTGCAGCGGATAGCGGCAGGGATTTTGTTAAAAGAACCTAATGCAGGAGCGAGGAGTAAGCGAGGAAGCCCCACTGATTACCGTCCACTTCGGCAATAACGCGAATGTAATTATGACAATGTACGAGTGAATGCAAGAGTGAGCACGAGCTCGGACAACGAGGCACTCCAACTCTTACAGGTTGGCTTCGAAGACGGAGGTGAGGCCTAGGTACTTTTTGGCAGTGTTGGGCGTTTGGAGCAAAAAGAATCAGCTCAAATTAGTGCAGAGGCCTTAAATTGATTTCTCTTAAAGTTGAAAGAAGAAAGTACGATGGCAGAAGCAGAGCTAAATGTTAGTAAGTCGGTAGTCAGAGACTGCCGTCTCGTAGCTGAGTTGTTCTGTCAGGAGTGTGAGAGCATGTGTGCTGCGGTGATGGTGTGCACAAGCGTGTGCGTGTGAACTGACGCGCGACGTTGTGTTACATGTTATGAGCCGGTCGCGATCTAATTCGAGTGCGCTCGACCTTAACCCAGTGTGTGCGGTGTGTGGCGCCGCAGTCCGCCCACGCCGGCAGAAGGCACACGCCTCATCGACAACAAACTCGCGCGCGGCCCTGACCGATGACACAGCAATATTGACGGACGGTTTGACTCAATCCCTGAGCTCTATCTGCTTAGATCAGGGGTTGACTTTACAAAAATCTAAAGATATATTGCTCGTCAATCAGATTATAGCTGAGAATGTTCGAAATCCAATAGTAAATGAGCCTTCTGGCGAGGTGTGTGGCGCAGGCGCACCGTTACCGATGTGTATCTGTGCGTATGTAGTCGGAGCGCATTCCTCGCGGGCAGTGGGTCAGGTGCCAACGGTACCCGCACCGGTTGCCCTCCCCCCTCCACTACCCTGCGCGAGAGCATGCTACGGTACACAAGTGGCGCACACTCGCAGGGGAATGATCTAGATGCACAGACACACCGAGCATGCAGCAGCGAGCACCGGCCGCGGTCGCGTAAGGATGCACGCCTCTTCAGCGTAGAAGTAACTGGGTCGCGTGCATCCTCCTAGCTTTACCTTCATTTATTTGCGGTTGGCTTCTTTTGCTTCTGTAATCTCTGTTACCCGTCATCTTAGAATCTATTTCATTTGGACAATTACTTCTACCTGACACTCGACAGGCCAATCCATGGCTTCAGGAAACCTAATACCTACTCACTCAGTGTACTCTTTTCATTTCTCTGCGATCAGATGCGAACTATTTTACAAAATAGGCTATTCCCTTGTAGTAAACGAAATATTTTTAAATTGAGAGCTGATCCGAGTAGCAGCGCCGCACACTGCACAGACTGAACGTGCCACAGTGGGTCAGCGAGCAAGTGTGAAGTCGTTAAAGTGTGCCGTAACGAACAGTCGCACGTTATAATATCTGGTGATTAGTGCTCGTGTGTATTATGTCATAGAACATCACAGTTTCTTTCTCTGTGGGAAACGTAAAGGTCGTTGTGACATAAGGCGCAGTTCACACGGAACAGATTCCACGCGCGGCGCGCCGCGCGCACGCGCTCCCTGCATCACTCGCATGCCACTCGACGAGTTATATTAGGATATTACATTTACATATTTTGATACCTATACCATAATCACCTTCCTTCTGACAAATACCGGTACAATGAATATTCATTTAGCTTGATGCTGGTTCCTAACACGCAGGTCAAGTTTACATACAAAACATTCGGCTGCCGGTGGCTGTAGATAAATGCTTGTATGTGTCCGCTCGGAGAAAGTGGCGGCCGAGCTCCACGGCCTCCACGACCAGGTGACCTGTTACATGTGTTGGTTGCATAGCTGTGCGCGGCCGCGCTCGCAAGCAGCACTTTGTGCTTGTTGACGGGCTCCGCTCGTATATTAGTCACGTCCACAAATAGGAGAGCACCTGTGACGGTGTCGGCTTACACTTTGTGATTAAATATTAATTAATGACAATACGGACGTGTGAGCTGATGTCATCATCGTATATCAGGCGCGCGAGTCCCCGGGGGGCCGTTCATTTCGCCGGTGACACTATCATTTTGTTTCCTCTCCATGTTACCTACTCGTTCTCTGCACAAGTCGGAGCGGTATGTTTAAAACTTTTAACATCGGTTAAAGCTTCGCGATGTCCGCTCGAAGCGCATTCGGGAAGCTGGGGGCGCGTCGTGACGTCACCGGCCGTGTTTGTTGTGCGACATTGTCTATTGTTTACATTGATGTGGACTATCGCGGCGCTGCGGGGAGAATCGCTCGCCGATTGTTTTTATTTGATTGTTATCAAACAACAGGGGACACTCACCCTCGCGCTGCGCGGAGCGGCCCGCACATACCTGCGCACCGACATCATTGTGGCACAGCTCGTCATCTGCCCGCCGCTGAGTGCTGCTCATCATAATTACAATATGTTTGCAGGGAACGTCTTGACTAATCAGGAAGGTTTTACATGTTTTTCGTTCAACGAAAAAGTTTCAATTACAACAACAATTGACTGAAGTTGTTTTTATGATGACGTCAGAGTCTGAGCTAGAACGCAAAGAGCATTGTGTGTCCGAGCGGCCAGAACTGATCCGCGGACCCACGACCGACTGCACGATCGAATCAGACATGATTAAGTTCACGTCGAGGTAAAGTGTGTCCAGTGAGCCGATGTCAATGATTGATAGATTGACTGTGGACCGGTGCGGAAGTGAAAGTACCGAATAGCTTAATGTAACGTAGCAGATGTTCGTTACGACTGGGCTTAAGCGTTAATAAAGGAAAGTGTGTAATTATACACAATTAGAGATTTGCGGCCCGACCGGCCGACAGGCCGCAGGCGGCCTTTGCGCAGGCGCCAGCGGCATACTTCTGCAACTTCGGGAATGCTCGGCAGTTCGCATCGGGCTACTTAATATCATTGATATAATTTTCTTGTAACAAACAAGCTGTGTGGCGCCGACTCACAATGATGTTCTTGTCGTGAAGTCTGTATCGTGCAGATGTGCGTATACCGTGATAAAACGACTTGGGTGGGCAGTGTCGGTGCTCTACTATTTGGAACACTCGAATTACAGATCTACAAAATTGTTAGTAAATTCCAATCGTCTGAATGTTTCTTCAAGCTCATGAATAATAATCTCGTTAGCAGGGTTTGATTGTAGACGCCGCGCGCTGCGGCCACGAGCGGTGGCCACGAGCGTCGAGCGGTCGCCACGAGCGGTTGCCACGAGCGGTCGCCACGAGCGGTCGCCACGAGCGGTCGCCAGCCCCGACCTGTGCTGCTGTGCACTTGACTGTCTTCAAATCGCTTCGGTAGCGGATGACTAAAAACATTCTACGTACCACAATTTACTTACTATTGAAGATATATTATTATATTTTATGGTTATGTATATTGTATGGATATTATTATTATTGTAATGTATCTCTGAAATGGAAACATTGTCTTCTATTCATTCGCATGATCGATCATTCACAATGTATGTTACACGCATGCAGGTTTGACTTACATGCAACTAGATTCTATTATATTTTCTAATAAAACGTTCAAAAGTATATTATAATGGTTTAATTGAAATAATGACCTGTCTTTGATTTTGACATGAAAACTTTGAAAACTTCCACGGAGGCTCTCTATATTATGTTCTAAATCTCTTTCGAAGGAGTTGGGTAGTTGACACCGCCAATCAATGGCGCGATTCCTCATACATTTTATTTCATTTAGACGTCACTTATTTGCCAACTCAATTGACTTAGTATTTATTGATTTTACAGTTAGATTTCTGCTGAAATAAGTCATTTTTTTTTAAGTTGTCTCTTGAAATTAAAGTGAAGTGGGGTAGCACGCGCATGTGCGCGCGTTGATGTCTTTTGTATGAGTGGTGAACTGCGAGCGTTCAGAAGAGGGTGTGTGAGTGCTGGAGCAGTGTTTATGATTGCGAGTACGCTGGGGCGGCCCGCGGCCGGCTCTGGGCCGATACAAACGTATTTTGAAATCAGTGACATTTTATAATTTGGTTTTGGTCCGATTGCTTTAAAAAAGCAAAAAAAAATTAACATAATAATAAAAAAGTGTTGCCTTCCCGGTGAGTCAATAAGACATATTGCCTCTGGATGTTCTCGTCTTGCTAACGGCGAGTATTTGCATAGGCATAACCTAGTAGCCAGGATCATTCATCAGCAACTTGCCCTTAAATATGCCCTTGTGGAAATCGAGGTACCGTATTATCAATACCATCCCGAACCAGTTCTCGATAATGGTCAGATCACGCTCTACTGGGACAGATCAATTATCACTGATAGATTCATTACTGCTAATAAGCCTGATATAGTGATAATTGATCGGTCGGTGCGTCGTGCAATACTTGTTGATGTCACTATTCCCCATGATGAGAACCTTGTGAAAGCTGAAAAAGAAAAGATCATTAAATATCTCGATCTAGCTCACGAGGTTACCAGCATGTGGAGTATGGACTCGACAATTATTGTTCCGATTGTCGTGTCAGTGAACGGTTTAATAGCGAAAAGTTTCGACCAACACCTTGAGAAACTTTCGCTCAACAGCTGGGTCAAGAGTCAGATGCAGAAGGCGGTTGTCTTGGACACGGCACGCATAGTGAGGAGGTTCCTCTCTCTGGATCCCTAACCGCCGGTAGCTTGGGCTTTACCACCTCGTTGCGGGCGGAGCACTATTTTTATACATATTTTTGTTTTATAAACTATATTATTTGTAATTTGTATAAGAAAAATATGTAAAAAAATATGTTAAAATAAAGAATGTGGAGTAGTAAAAAGTGTTGTAAAAGTTTTGTTGAATTAAATTGTCGTATCGATTTGAAAGGACAATGTGCCGCATTCACACACTGTTTACACTGGAACCAAACGCAAAGAAGAAATATGTACCTATTGTATTGTTAAACATTAGTGAATGTTCATAAATTATTTGTTTATAACGGAGCAGCTAGCAAGACTATCCTGGTTTTTCGTTCCTCTGAGTGGTATTAAGGATAGTAACAGAATTGTCAAAAAAAAGACTATTTAAATATTTTTTTTTTATAGTTAATTGAAAATTAATCGTGTTTTCAGGTCTAAAATAACGTGTCTCTTTAGAGAAGTTATGTGTGGCTAATGGTGTCAACTAGCCAATTGTGATTATAAGACTGTTTGCCATTCATACAAAACCCGGCCAAGTGCGAGTCGGACTCGCACGCGAAGGGTTCAGTACCACCGCACAATACCACCACACACCATACAAACAAAAAGTTTATAATCGCATAAAGTAATTATTTTGTGATGTAACTACAAAACGGCTTTTCGGATTTATTCCTTTACTTGTGCCACATGGCATTGCTTCTTGCTCAATTTTATAGTTCTAGGCCAACGGAGAATATCCTATACATTTTGATTCCCTTGAGAGTGTCGAAATAAACGTTTTTTGCGGCCGTATCTTTTGTTGCGTTAATTTAAAAGTTTTATTTTTTAACAGCTTCAAATAGACTGTAGACCTGAGTATATCGTTTTAATTTCAACTGGATACCTCCACGCGTTCCCGAGGTAAAGGGTCTTGACAGACGGACGGACGGACGGACAGCAAAGTGGGGTAAAGGGTGCCGTTTTTTCCTTTTTTTGGTGTTTATTTGGTGACGTACAAAGAAGAGGTGGCACATACAATACGATGTGTTGATATTATCTTATTATTTTACAAGATTTCTTGTCCATACGCTACAAACTACTCATGCGCACTGCTCAGGAAGCGTGTACTAACGATGAGAGCTTACGTGTGTACACGATATGTTCACACACAACTATGGGAAATGGTCTACATTTTACACATGCAAATAAATGCACGATGAGACAGCGGCGCTCCGCGACACCGCTCGCACGCGTGTGTGAATATACCCACGCGTATATACATGCGCGTGGGTACGCATGTGCGCTGCAGTCGCTTCTCGTAAATCTTTTCAGTTCAACAACTCGCGGCAAAAATGTGTGGAAAGTGAGAGGAACCCCCCGGCCGCGTTCCCCGCTCGCGCCCCCCTACGCCCCGGGGAAAGTGATAGCATCGCAGTACATGTGTTGTGCATGTGGTATGCATGTACCTACACATAATATCCACCAGTCATGTGCAATCCTATGTCACTGGGGGCGAGTTGCAATCAAACGGGGACGGATACAGATTGTAGGTTGTCACAACAAATCATATTTGATCGGAGCGAGTGACTGCAGTTCACATGAGCGCTGCGTGCTCTCGCTGCTCGTCCGGCGCGCGCGGCGGCACAAGGCACGCGCGGCAGTTCGGCTGGGGCGCGTTACACTACCGTTAGCTGACGCGTGTGTGCTGCTGGTTGGCGCATCTGTCATTATTTGCTCACCAAACAGTAATATGCCAGTTTTGTACTTCATGATTACACTAATAAGCTATACGTTGTATTTCCTTCTATTTTTCTCAGGTGTTGTTGACTCACTGTGTTTTGCATCGCCATACTTAATCTAAGAGCAATAGCGCACGCCAGCGGCGGCGGCCATCGAGATAGATACCTTAGTATGAAATCGCCACAGAGCGCGCGCACCTGGTCGCACGCGGCCAACGGCCACACCAGGCCGCAGCGACCAGCGAGATCGAAGCGACGCATTTGCGGCCAGTGTTCAGTCGCTGGTCGCTGCGGCCACTGAGATCAATTGCATTGTAGTTAAATCACCAGTGTGCGCGCACTAGCCGCGGCGGCCGCACGTATTGTGGAACTACAGCGTGATTTGTAATCATCGCAATGTCTTTCGACACGGAAAGATTAATTATAACCGAGATTGAGACAAGGAGGGCGTTGTGGGACATGTCCTATGAAGACTATGCAATAAAAAACGGGTTGCACTCCGGGAGTGCCGGCAGAAGTGAAAACTTGATTATTAACGTTTACGTTTACGTTTACGTTTAACATACACGAACATTCGCGCAAGCGCCCTGCGCTGTCTAAACGAAACAGTAGGCCCAGGCATACATTTTCGCCGCGCCGTAGAGAGGGGATAGCTGTCTACTCTCCATCCGTCTTACGCTTTTTCGATCAGGTCACGTGTCCTGACGCGCACGTGTCCTGACGCGAGTTTAAGATTTTATACCCATTACAGAAAAAGTGCTCAACGCCGCTAAAGAAGTTTTCACTTCAAAAAAAAATCAAAATTCATTTATTTGCAAAATCATGTGTAGATAATATACATACATGGTATGCTTATTATAGGTGTTCTTTTTCCGCTTCTTACTTAGAAGATACAAAAGCACTGCTATTTCTTCAATGTCCATTTTGAAGCACGCGCGACCTGGCCGCTGCGGCCAGGCCGCTTGTGCGCTATTGCTCTAAGCCATTCCTTCTACGTCTTTGCGATCAGATTTTAAGTAGATGTATAACACTGTTTTTCATGAGTTCAATGTATAGTCGATATACATTTTCATTACTTCTGAAAGCACTCAAGCCTCGTGGTTATTTGATTGCCATCCACCTCTCCCGCGCACACTGTCACGCTAACTAGTGTTCGCTGTAGCAGCCGCCTATTGCTACTTGACAGCTCATCAATGACGTCGTCGCGTCGTCTCCTTTGGGTGGCGTGCAACAGGTGGCGAGTGAGCGGGCCGCGCACTGTGACGTCACCCGCAGCTTCCGACGCTCGTGCCGACGAGTAGATAGCGGCTGCTTCACTGCCATCCGGCGCGTTGTGAGCCGAGCTTGGGCTCATACTATTGCGATGGAAGGAAGTGAAGGGGTTGTCTTATGTAATGATCTATCTGCATCACTGGTGTGGTGTGACTGCTGAGTAGGGTCCTAGGTTAAATTCCTTGGGTTCCCTGTGTTTTCTCATTAGCAGCCCAGAGTTTAAATGAGTGGCTGGATAATGGCTAAAGGCTAATGCTAAGGGTGGTAGCACATGGGACTTGAAGATTATGAGCAATAGCGCACTAGCGGCCAGCCGCAGCGGCCAGCGAGATCGAACGACGCATGTGCGAGTCGCTGGCCGCTGCGGCCAGGCCGCTAGTGCGCTACGGGTCTAAGGTATGTATCTCGATGGCCGCCGCGGCTGGCCGCTGCGGCCAGGGCCGCTAGTGCGCTATTGCTCTATTGGTGTAAAGTGGGAGTATCATACACCTTGGGAGCTCCACATCATCGTAATCTGCGTTACTGTAGCAGTCTGTGTGCAGTCAGTACGGGACGCGGCTCTCACGAGGAGCACTCGTCCGTCTATCACCACCTGCCACCTGGTGATAGACGGTCGGATATCATTCTTAAAGGGAATTAATGCAATTCAGTCTAATTTTACATGTAACATCGACCGTAAGTACTGTAAACTGAATGCTACGCGGTGTAGTGCGCTCCAAGGTTGGCTAGTAAGCTCTAGCATACTTTAATTCTTGGTAATACAAGCAATATACCTATTATATTTATAAATAATGCTACTACATGTAGCATTATTTATAAATAGTAGGAGTAGTCCTAATATACATATGGTCGCAATGAGCGGCCACTTTCTACAGTAATAACGTTGATGTGCGAATGTGTTCCGAACTTGTTCTCAAACCGCTAGAGTTTCACTTAATCGCTTCGTTTAGTTAAACTACGTCATTTGGAAGAAACCGCCGGCGGCCTAGTGTTGCCTACATCCGATGTCACGCACACACCTGTGTCCTCCTGTCCGGAAATATGTATCTAATAGGTTTATAAAAGAAAATGTCTCTAGCATTGTTGACGGTTGACGGCCGTCTCGCCATTTGGCACTCGAAGATTGTATCATTAAAGCATATTGTTTCGAGTTACGACTGATATGAATCACGTGCATACCTAACTAATCTTGTGCCTGCTCTTAAGTTAAAAGCATAAAAACTAATGTTTTGATTATTCATTTACAATATTTTTTTTCATGGTCAGACTATAAATTCAAGTCTTTAGTTATTAATTAACAGCAAAAAATAATGATCTACGGAGGTGTTTAGCATAGGTTGTTGGTACACGCTCGCTGTCAGTGGAACACCGCCCTGTTCCAGCGCCACACTCGTATTATTTGGATTAGAAGGCACTAATCACTTTATGTTAGTGTGTATGCCAAACACTAAGAATGAAATGCATGGCAATTAGTGGCATACACTGCCATATGAATGTCATATTAGCTGTGGGGAAGACACGTGACTTCATGTAAGGCTATGAAACGGTTAGCTTTTAATATAGTCCGTGGTGCTCTCGGACGCAGGCATGGCTTACTTTAGGCAGCAGTCGCCCCTAACTAAACATTGTCATATTATCACAATTATTATTTTTCCGTTTTTAAGTTATTACTTCAAATTGTAGTTTTAGAAAAAAAACGTTAGAAGAAAAATATGCGTATCCTTTTAGATGGCGCAAACTAAGTTATTTTATCATCATTTTTAAAAATATATGAGTGTGTAGGCACCATACGTTTTGTACCGCCAGCGCGGCACCGCTCCCGCACTGCTTCCCACAGATTATCGACGAGTTGGCCATCGATTATCTGCATCGTAATAAAAAAGTAGTAGCTCTGTGAGACACACAGCCTCACAGACACGCCTTCGCCGCCGATCGATTGATTGAATACTTTCACTATCCCACACCAAGGTTCTGCTACTTGCTCTCTTTTTATATAGTGTTTGGTAAGTGAGCTGTCTCGCGGAGCGACGTGGGCAGACGCACACACTGCCAGGCCGCGTTCACTCGGTTCAACCAGACGCACTAGTGCAGTAACTGCATGCAGCTGAGTAATGCGATGTATGGCGTGTGTGGCGTCACTGCCGCCACGCCGGCTGCGACGCCGCGGGTGCCCCTGTCGCCTTACAGTCGATTTTATTTGTACATATGTTCAAGACACAAACACTGATTCATTAGTAGACGTGTCATTCTCAAAGCAAGCAACAAATTGATGCAGTACGAGTCCGACATCCACATTCCTCTGCTGAACTTGCTTCGATGGTCGTAACAACTCGTAACACTCATGACATCTACAGCTGAAGTGAAATCGATACAAGTTGTGAACCCTTGGATATAGTCATTACCGACCGCCGAGCTATAGCGACAAGTGACGGTGATAAGTCAGCAAGTGATCATATTTCGGTGCGCACCGATTTATTTACCGGAGTATGTCGCATGCCGTCACAGTAAACCGGAGCGGTCGGCGAACTTATCACTTTCGACCGACCGGTCACGGCCTTCCTCCGCTCGCATTACGTCAACTGCGCGATACACGCCGCTGTTCTCCTCTTCTTCCTACCAGATTGACACGTGCATGCGTGAACATTGGTACCGCGTCTGAAAATGTTGCTTTTCAAGTCAGCCGCCCGCAGGATAGAGCTTGCTTGAACTGCTTGGACTGAGACAGCATGCGGGCGCAGGAGGCGCGCGGGCACGCAAGCTCGCGGGCGGACGTCGTCTCGGTGCTCAGGGAAAATCGCGTGCTCTGTTTACTTGAGCATTTATATATCACTTAGGAAAGTATACCGACGCGTCACGTCGCTTACTGTTACTCACTTTTTAGTATTTTAGCACCTAGCAACGCAGAATAAGTTTCAATAGAATATTGATCTGCCTGCGGATGTTCTTGACAGCATTAATTTTATTTGTACAGTTTCAAAAGTTGTTTGTAAACAAGCAACAGCAGCAGCCACGCACAGACTAGGTACATGATTATATGCATGTGCTTATATTACTGTATCAGTAACGAGCGATAGTAGGTAAATTGGTTGTTTTACGATTGCATTAACCTGTTGTGTTGCTAGTTAACACCGAAGTGGATTTCGAGGTCGTCCTTATTTAGTAGTTTCATTTGCACAGAGTCGTTCGTTCACCCCAGAATAGATCCGTCCCGTGTTACCACGGAGCTCACTCTGTGGCACACGACCGTCGCCCTTATGTGTTGACGTTAGAGACGTGTGAATTGCACAAGTAAGTTTGCACGTATAAATCGTTAGGTTTTTGTGTGGTGTTACGCGGTGCGAGCACTTTCTTAAGAGCACTTTCTCTCGCTCCGATGTAGATCACTCACGACACACAGCACGGCGCGCGTGTGTGCGTGTACCTCGCCCAGCGCGGCCACTCGTCGTGAGCGCATCATGCACTGATGTGGACCATGCGCAGTGCGCTAGTTAGCGCGAGCTGCCGTCCATAAGAGTCCGGTTCGCAAGGCTGCGTCGTGTGTTGTCTGACTATTGCTTGCGACTTCGCTCTCGCTCATGGGGTGCATTCACATCTGGCGAATGTGCCGCGAATGTGCAGCTCGCGAGCAGCTCGCAAACGGCTCGCGAGCTGCACATTCGCGGCACATTCGCCAGATGTGGACGCACCCTAAGGTAATTCAGCCCTTAATAGCGAAGAAGACGGATGAAAAAAGATTGCATGTAGCGGAGATGAGAATGTTGAGATGGATGTGCGGAGTGACTAGAATGGATAAGGTCAGGAATGAGTACATAAGAGGAAGTCTGAAAGTGGCGCCAGTGACAGAAAAGTTGAAAGGGAATCGTTTGTCTTGGTATGGGCATGTGAAGAGGAGGGATGAAACGCATGTGTGTGGATGGATGGAGAGCAACAGGAAGTAGACCATAGAAAATATGAATGGATTGTGTGAAGAATGATATTAATGAAATTAAGGGGAGTCAGTGATTGCATGACGGTTGACAGGACAGAGTGGAAGAGGAAAACGTGTTGCGCCGACCACAAGTAACATGGGACAAGGGCAGGGAGATGATGATGAATAGTGTGACTTACTTACCCTTACCCTTACCTATGCTAACAATCATCAAAATCTCTTAAAACAATACCATCATTAATAATATTTTGTAATTTCTGCTGTTGGATTTTCCACTCTCAGCGCTGAGTCGAGCGTTGAAAATCCAACAGTGCGCAAGGCAAAGTAATATTAAATTATACAGTTTTAGGATATGGGGGTAGGCCCCCTGAAATATTTATTATAAATATATTAACGAGTTGTAGTTAACCAGATGAGTTTCTTTTGTTGGAGGTAATATACCGACGCGACGGCAGGCTCCATGATACTTTAACCTAACTAGTCCGATATAATGTCATGATAAAGTTAACCAGCTCCATATGCGTAATAGTGCAAACATGACGTATAGCAGACTGGCAGACGGTGAGGAGGGCGCGGGCGCAGCTAGGAGCGCCGCAACTAGCACAAGGCGAGCTGTGGACATTTGACAGCTGCAGAAATACGAGTTCACTGGCGATATGTTCGTGTGCACAACATATTATACGAATGTATGTTTATGTCAGTTCAAATGTTGCGGGCTCACCCTGAGAGTGAGCAGTCAGCCGGTCGGCCGCGCTGCGTCCGCGCACCGGCACGGTGTTGATAGCGCTATGACACCGCCATCAACGATTCTTATTCATTATGGTACTGAAAACATACAGACGGTATATCAGAATCAGTCCATGGTGTCGGGTCCACTCACTACCCAGCATAATGCTTGGCGAATGACAGTTGAATGCTCCTGCAGCCTGACTTCAGACACGTACCTACTGGCATACGTGATGTAACATTACGTAAAGCGGTTACCGTCGAAGGGTCAGTAAAAGTCTGACAGTCCCTTCCGCCCCACCCAGGACGGAAGGACTCATTTGATGATTTTTACCACCTCAAAAAAAAAAAAAAAGGGAGATGTCGTGCCTACTCGTACTACTCGTGCGTTAAGGTGACACAGCTGATAGGTACGCTGTCGATGTGTTTTATTGTTTACTAGGAAACTGGTCTGTAAATCTGGAGTGGGCCAACGACTGCTTTAGTTATTCAAAATTATATATGTATGTGTATCAGCGTTTTAGCGACATGATTATTTGCCATGCCTGCCGTCGTGCGCCTTGTGCGCTCCGTGCGCTCCGTGCTCGCTTCTCGGATGTCGTGCAGAGATGATCACTATTAGAAAGTGATCACTTGTATGATCCACACATAATTATGTGCACTTGTACACACATTGACGTTTTTGTGGACGTCGCTCTCGAAGCAGGGGCTGCATGTGATCCATTTCATACAACGAAAGTGAGTACATTCGTGGACACATCAAGATCTACCTGATCATTTGTTGCCGCTATCTGCTCACACTGTATCACAAGACAACGCACACCTACTCGTGTGACACTGCGACGCAACTAACGCAATCACGTGGATAAATGCAGCGTATTATTGAATGGCTATAAACATAGGTCGAGAACATTTTCGCAAAGACTGGTCTGGGACTGGAAGTGTCCGGACACAGGACACTTCCCATGTGACACGTGACACGTCGACTATGTGTGTCTTGACTCATTGTTTACATGACGACAATAACAATAACAGTAATTTATTTGCACAATATGAGTGACTACAAATAGTAATTAAGTTGCCTAATATAACAAACGTTAACATTCCGCCATACCCTGGCAGGCTGGCAGGTGTGCAAATATTAACTGTAACATAAGTGTAATAAAATATGCAGCACCTACAAATTATATAAATAACTAATATAAAATATCTATTCAAAACACAAACATTAAACTTAAGTAACAGGTATCAGAAGTCAAATTAAAATAAATTAACGATTTGCAGAAATGTTAAAAACATAAGCTAAGAAACTGAATATCATTAAATATTATTGAATTAGAAATAGGAATAAAACAGGTACATTACATTAAATGTTGAAATTAAAATTACATAATTATATCAACTTTCCTGCGCGTAATTCCGAATTATTATAGGTAGTAACTTTTTGCACCAAAAAGCTTTTGAGTAGTGTTTTGAACAGGTTAATAATATTGAATTGATTCATGTGTGGCGAGATGTGATACACCGGCGCACACGCGGGCGTCCCGTGTGCCCCGTGTAACCCGTGCTGTAGTGCAGTGCTAACGATCGTGTGTTTGTCGGCAGGCGGCGCCAGCGCTCAGGTGCGATACTTCGGCAAGGAGCTGGGCCCCCTGGCGCAGCTGCAGCACGGCGTGCGCGGCCGCGTGTTCGCGGTGGACTCGCGCACGCTCTACCTGCAGGACTTCCACTACGACGGCGAGGGACCAGGTCAGTACTCCTCCAAATATCATTAGGGCAGCAAACATCACCGTCACTGCTGGAACTAAACCAACCATTCAAACCCGACGCCAATGTTGCAAAACCGGTAGCTTTACCTGCACGCGCGACTTAATGAATAGGAATGCACGAATGAATGTGAAGGACTTCCACCGGTAGCCTTAGCACTAGACGACACCAAGCCACGACAGTAGAGGGAACAATGAATACAGAACACGAACTGAGTAGAGGTCGGCCGCTAAACCAGCAGCTTTTCTGGCCCAGCAACATCATACGAACAATAAGGCAGTGTTTCAATCTGCTGATGTAGTTAGCTAATACAGATAATAATATTATGTGTACAGCTAAGACATAACAATACGCCTGTAATCCCCGAAGGGCTAGGCAGAGGTGTACCCATTAATACACCCACATTGCGCTAGTTATGTTTAAGTCCCGTGTAATAAGGGGCGAGCCTATTGCCATCAACCGGGCACAAACCCAGACTCCGAGGCTGCTACTGAAAAAAGATTTATATCTGATGGAAAAGCGACCTCATGCACAGCAGTACCTATAGTTACAGTTTTCTTTCTTGGTTATGACTTTAAAGCAATGATTTCAACGGTAAGGTTAATATCAACTATTTGTATGTCCCTAAGTTTTTCTTTTTTATGATACATTAAAAAGAACCCACAAAAGATTGGTTAGTTAGTTAGTTTGGTTAGTTAGCTTTGAACAGAGACCTACGTGGTATACATTGAAAACTATTAATGAAAAGGCAGAACATAGGGACACTGTATCCTTCATATTCAGTTTATGAAATATCTTTTATATTGGTTTAATATTAGAGAAGAAAATAGACGAGAGCCACAGTAAAGGCACCTGCAGTCGTCAAGCTCGCCGGCGGCGCGGCGTCGCTCGCGACAGAGATAGTTTGTTCAAATACCTCATTTTATACAATCTCTCCGCCCATTTCCTTAGATATCTTCTTGTTATTATATAAAAGCAAATAGCTTCCAACTTCCTGAAAGTACGCTTCAGTTGATACTGAATTCATTTTAGCGAAAACTTGGAAGTAAATTAATATGCATGTCGTGTCACTGCGGTTAATGTCAGTCAACTTACAAACAGGAAGCTCCTGTTGCGAGAATAAAGGCTTGCGTTGCATGGGTGGTGCGCGGGTCGGGCGCGGGTGGTGCGCGGGCGCGTGCTGCAGACGAGCGCGTCGCGTCACTACGTTGACGTTAACGACTGAAAGCGTCCGAAGTGTAGTGGCGCTGCTAGGCAGCTACCCATGACACACAAACCTTTAGTTAATTGAGCCACATTCAACGCAGCACATTAGCAGTAATGTCCTTTATGCGACTGCCGAGGTATTTAAACAGCCATCGGTTGCGTAACGCCGTACTGTGTGTTAGTGCTAGCCAAGTTAAATAATTGTCCAAGATAGGTACTGAAGTTTATTTAATTTCCTCACTAGAGTGTTGAAAAACGTCCTATGGAATGTTTGAGCATTTTATCATTACACTCTCGGCTGCATTACGCCCTCGCCTGCGGCTCGGGCTGTCTCCAGTCGCAAGCATAATGACAACCTTACCACACGGGTATCATAATGTGCTATTGCGATATTACTTAATACCTAGAACTTCTATAAAAATAGCGGCTTCTCAGCCATTTTGAAGGAAATTGCATAAACATAATAAAGGAGCCTGCGAATACGATACTAACGGCGAGTGTCCCTTAATAACATCAGCTTAGACCAACCGTATCCCTCAAGCAATAAGATGCATATTGCATTGTGCATACGTAAATGAAGGGAAACTACTTGTCGTGTACGGCTGTTTTCTTGTGGTGCTGTTTGTGGTAAGGTGTAAGCAGTGCGGTGGAGGTCCCGCGCGGCGCGCCGGCTGATGCGCTGTCGCCTCAGCGGATGTCGAGGAAGCCGAGCTCAGCAGAGCGTTGCCAGCGAGGCAGCGGACGTCGGCATCTATACTTATTAATAAAATTAAAGTGTCTATTTCTAATGTCAAATAACCAGCTTTTTATAAAATGCATGTTTACGCGGTATTTATACCTACTACACATTTTTTTTTGTCTTTTTGTTTGTTCCGGCTAATCTTCAAAACGGCTGGACCGATTTTAATGCGACTTTCCCAGGCATCTGCCTGCCTTACTTACCTTTGAACTTATGCCCTTTTTATTTTCGAAAAAAATGGGGTTCCGCGCAAAATAATAAAACCCTGTGATAAGCAATATTCATGCAAACGAAGTCGCGGGCATGTGGTACTCATACGCGAGGTGCCCCTCCCCCCACGTACACTCAACAAATGTATTGTTTAGCAGATTGACACACTGTACATTGTCGTGTTGCTGTGACTGTCTAAGTGTACGATTAACGTACATTTGCCCTAGTTTTAATTTAGCTTACTTGTCAATACGCCGGCCACAATGTTGGAATTGAAATTTTTATAATCAGTGTGCATTTAGGCGACCAGCCAACTAACGTGTGAGAATTGCCAACAAGAACCTAACTGTGACTTACGGGAATAAACTTAAATATTTTCTGTGAGACTTTATCTTCAACACACTCAATCCACTACAACTACAACTTCTGTCAATGTACAATCCCACTAAGACTGTACATTTTATGGTCCTTCGAGCCGGATCCAGGGTGTTTACTGTGTCTTTCAACTGCGATAGCGAATCGGTTTGACTGGCCTCCCAGAAGCGGGTCTCACCAGATCAAATTGAGAAGTCGAGTGTCACAGCGGATACAGGAACT
Source organism: Hoplodrina blanda (assembly GCA_949316365.1). NCBI lineage: Eukaryota > Metazoa > Arthropoda > Insecta > Lepidoptera > Noctuidae > Hoplodrina > Hoplodrina blanda. Next base: position 12,522,042 of record OX438569.1, on the reverse strand, counting down.
CCTTGGGTCTAATAACAATAGTTCAAAGGATACCGAAGAACACTTGAAGCAAGAAACTACAAAAGTGCTGTCGACGTCTTCGTGTCCTGAGCTGAACCATTTCCTTGAGAATAACCTGCAACTTATCTAAGGTACGCAATCAACTACTATCTTCTCCGCTACCACCATGGAACTACTGAACAAACAAGTCGCCACGTTTGAGGAAATAAAAACCCTCTGCAGCAACTACAAAAAAGACAGCGTAACAAGAAAAACTCCAGATTACTTGGAAAAGCGTCTAAAGAACCTAGAAAAACTATGGGTAGTCTTTGACGAACAACATAACATACTTTTGGAAACGACCGAAAGCAAGAATATTCCATACTTTACCAACGACATTTACGAAAAAACTAAGCAAATGTACGAGTCTACTATGAGGAATATGATGGAATTGAGGAGTTTTCAACGAGAACAGCAACATATAGACTTTGATCTAACTGGGATGTTGGTTGAAGAAGCCGACGACAAACTAAAACAACTTATGAATAAACAAGAGCGCAACTTTAAGGCTCTGAGTAGAGCTATGTCTAAAATAAACATTTCGTCAATAACTGAGAAATGGGAGTTTGAAGAACATCTTTCAAACCTGAAGGCGAAATGGGATCCCATAGACAAAATACATTGGGAACTAGACACTGAACTAAAAGGGTCTAGCATTAAAGAAGACTACTATAACAAGTTCGAAGAGTTTGAAGAGAAATACGAGAGTTTGAAAAGAAAACTCAACAGTAACATTTTTTCAAACATTCAGTACCAAAATTCTGCACCAAAAATTGATATTCCGGAATTCGCAGGCAACTACATACAGTGGATTTCGTTCAAGGATATCTTCCTTGAAACCATTCATAACAACCCCATCATCCCGAAAACGCAGAAAATGCAACATCTGAAATCGAAACTTAAAAGTGAAGCCGAGCGCCTGGTGCAGCATCTGTCGATCAGCGCAGAGAACTACGAATCATGTTGGGACATACTGTCGCATCGCTACGACAATCGCCGACTACAATTTACTTCTTTCATGAATACTATGCAACAGTTATCCACCATACAACAACCCAATGCAAACAACTTGAAACGAATGCATGACGTCATAACAGAAAGCATGAATGGACTCTCCAATATGGGTGTTGAAGTATCCAGTTGGGGGCCGATCATTGTTTACTATATGTCACAGAAATTGGATACAGCAACATTCAACGAGTATTCAAAGGAAATACAGAACAACAGAGAGTTACCAAACCTACAAGAATTCCTGTCATTTTTGGAAAGGACGTTCCTCGCTTATGAAACTGCAAAGACCTGGGCTAAGGACTCTCCAACTTCACAGAAACAAGTAGTTGGTAAACCTTTCCAAAGACCAAATAACAAGAGCTGGCTGAATAACAAACATAACTCCAATAATTCGCAAAATTACGGAAAGAATTCCACATTTGCTGAACATAACAAAGACTCATCGAAAACGTTTCATGCGTCATACGGACAATGTCCACTTTGCGACAGCGATCACGTGCTGATGCAATGTGATAAATTTATTAAAATGGATATTCAGCAAAGAAACAAAACTGTTACAAAACTCAAACTTTGCAAAAATTGTCTATACAGCCATGGCAACGCTAATTGCACTTCTTGGAAAACGTGCAGAGAATGCAAGTTAAACCATCATACGTTATTGCACATGAAAAAGGTCAACGACTCGGACTCCATTCCAAAAAACGGAGACAACAACAACAGCTCGCGCCCATCAACATCGACGCAACAAGGGGCTCATCACTTATCAACTAATAACACAGAAGTTCTCTTAACGACCGTGCAAGTCAAGATAAGGTCAGCAAACGGAACTTACGTACAACTGCGGGGTCTGTTAGATCAAGGATCGCAAGTAAACTTAATAACGGAAAATGCTGCTCAACTACTTCGATTGCCTCGCTCGAAATTCAATGCTGCTATAGCCGGAGTAGGATCTACATCGAGAAACTGCAAAGGACTCCTGCATCTCGAATGTCAATCCATACATTCAGACTATACATTCGGCATGCAAGCATTAGTACTTCAAAACTTAACAAACAATTTACCTAATCGTGATTTCGAACAAGCAAAGTGGACACATCTGCAAAATTTAAAACTCGCTGATCCGGACTACAATGTCTCCAGCTCAATTGACCTGCTACTAGGAGCCGACGTTTACGCAGATATCATCTTAGACGGAGTTCTTAAAGGCGAGTGTCACTCACCAATAGCCCAGCAGACTCATCTTGGTTGGATTTTATGCGGGAAACTTAAGACATTCAACTGTCATATAACATTAATTGACACGACAGAATTGTCTAAATATTGGGAGAGCGAAGACATAATCCAAAACACTGCGGACGTCAACCAAAACGACCAATGCGAACAACTCTACAAGGCAACTACAAAGCGATGCTCTGATGGGAAATACGTAGTCAAAATGCCGATGTTACAAGGTTGGGAAAAAGATCTCGGCAAATCCAAGTCAGCTGCTATTGCGCAATTTTTACATCAAGAGAAAAAGCTAGCCAAAAACCAACAACTTTACAATATGTATAAGAACTTTATTGCCGAATATGTCGACCTACAACACATGAAGCCAGTGACGTTACAGAGTGAGGAAAGTAAGAATGAGTGTTATCTGCCACACCATGGCGTACTACGTGATCACTCAACCACCACCAAACTAAGGGTAGTTTTCAACGCCTCAAAAAAGACGTCAAGTGGCAAAAGTTTGAACAGCCTCATGGAAAAGGGGCCTAACCTACAAAAAGACATTCAGGCTCTTATACTTAAATGGAGAACATACAAATACGCCTTTACGGCTGACATAGAGAAAATGTATAGATGTATATGGATAGCTGAAGATCAACAAAACCTTCAAAAAATCATATGGCGAAACTCTTGCAACGAAAAACTGCAAGAATACGCGTTAAAAACTGTAACATATGGAACTAAATGTGCTCCGTGGTTAGCTATGCGAACATTACAACAGCTAGCAACAGACGACGGGCACCTTTACCCTGACGCAGCAAAAACACTGTTGAATGCGTTTTACGTTGACGATTTGATTAGTGGGCACAATTCACTAGAAGCCGCTAAGAAACTACAAAATGAATTGATCCTGTTACTGCACGGAGCCGGAATGAACTTACGGAAGTGGTCGAGTAATAGCGACCAGCTGTTAGAAACGTTACGCAAAGATCAAATTTCAAGCACTAACTTCGACTTTAAGCAAGAGGATTCCATGAAAACACTTGGACTTGGTTGGAACTCTACATCTGACATGTTCACCTTTAACTGGAATCTGAAACAAAATTGTGAGAAGGGACTAACTAAGCGAGCTCTACTCTCGCAAATTTCTCAACTCTACGATCCACTAGGATGGTTTTCGCCTGTCACAATAAGCGCAAAACTAATATTTCAGCGTGTCTGGACGGAAAACCTTGAATGGGATGAACCGTTACCTACATCCATACAAGAAGATTGGCTTAAACTGGAAAAGCAACTACAAGAACTAAAGACTGTAAAAATAAATAGATGGATCGGTGGTATTACAAACAACATCGAATTACTTGCATTTTGCGATGCAAGTGAAAAGGCTTACTCATGCGTCATCTATACGCGTGTTATTAATGAGCTGGGGCTGCCTGTACTGAGCCTGCTTGCAGCTAAAACTAGAGTCGCTCCACTCGCACAAAAACTATCACTTCCACGACTTGAGCTAGCGGGTGCTTTACTACTGACGCAGCTTATTAAAAAAGTTTTGGAGACACTCAATGAACATACTATCCGTGTATGGGCTTGGTGCGACTCCCAAGTGGTGCTAGCATGGCTTCAAGGAGAACCTTCCAAACGGGAGAAATATATAGAAAACAGAGTCATCAAGATTAGAGAAGTGATATCGCCGGCTCAGTGGTCATACATCGAATCGAAAAACAATCCTGCAGATTGCGCAACTAGAGGGTTATCCCCGAAGCAGCTCTTGAATGCTCAAATATGGTGGAAAGGCCCTGAGATGCTGCAAACATTTACTGAAAAAAAACAAGACGATTCACTAAATTATATATTTGCAACTACGGCGCAAAAAGAACATATTGAAGCAGCTACAAAACAAACGGAAAACATAGTCAATGATTTATTAAATAATCACAGTTCATTGACTCGCGTGACCCGAGTCATTGCTTGGATTATGCGATTCAAAACAATTGCGCGGAATAATTTCACAACATTGAAGAACTGCGACGCCAGCAATCTTGCGTTGCCCAAGTACCTACTAACGAATGAACTAGAAAAAGCAACAAACATAATAACAAGAAATGTACAAAGACAGGAATTTGAAACAGAATACGACTTGCTCTCAAAAAATCAGCCTTTGACCAACAAAAGTAGCATATGCAAATTGCATCCCTTCATAGACGAAGAAGGGATTATGCGGGTTGGCGGCCGCTTGAACAAAACGAATTTACCACTTGGAATGAAAAATCCTGTTATTCTATCAAGAAATGGTAGATTAACACAATTATTCATAGAACAAGCTCATTCTGCAACTTTACATGGGGGTCCACGACTTACGCTCGCCTACATCCGCCAACAATACTGGATTGTAGGAGGAAATAGAGCAGTGAAGACATATCTACGTCGCTGTGTGCGCTGCCACCGATTTAAACAAACTGAAAACTATCAACTTATGGCCGACCTCCCATCACAACGTGTAACACCATCCCGGCCCTTCACTCATACAGGAGTTGATTACACGGGTCATGTGGATGTCAAAGTGAACAAAGGGAGAGGAGTCAAAACCACAAAAGGTTATATTGCAATCTTTGTTTGCTTGGCAACAAAAGCGGTTCACATTGAACTAGTTTCAGATTTGACTACTGAAACCTTCTTAGGCGCTTTTCAAAGAATGTGCGCAAGACGAGGAACGCCAACCCACATTTATTCTGACTGCGGAACCAACTTTATAGGGGCCTCGAAAATGCTGAATAGCGAGTATGAAGCATTCACTAAAGAACTGCCCTCCGATTTCTTTAACAAGATGAGTCAAATGAGAGTAGAGTGGCACTTTAATGCCCCGGCTTGGCCCACCGCTGGAGGATTATGGGAAGCCGCAGTTCGTTCAATGAAACATCATCTCCGTCGGGTCTTAGGGGAACAAAAACTCACCTACGAAGAGTTTTCGACACTGTTAACCAAAATAGAGGCATGCATGAATTCACGACCACTATGTCCTATGACCGAAGATCCAGACGAATTCTTCAACTACTTAACTCCGGGACACTTTCTGACCGGTAGTTCGACAATGACACTACCACTATCTAGCTACGAAGATGAGCGCAACTTAGACCTACGTCGAAGATGGCAGTTAACGGAAAATATGTTCCACCAATTCTGGAAGCATTGGTCCAGTGACTATTTAACATCACTACAAGCCCGAAGCAAGTGGTTGAAACCTTCACCTAATATCAAAAATGACGACATTGTCCTGGTCAAGGAAAACAATCTGCCTCCAGGAAAGTGGGCACTAGGTCGTGTGATCGAAGTTCATCCTGGCCGCGATGGGCTAGTTCGTGTCACAACTATAAAAACACAAGCTGGCATATTGAAAAGACCCATTACAAAACTATCGCTGTTACCGATCGAAACTTGCAACACAGAAACAAACAAGTCAAATAATAATCAAGACATTTCGTCATCGAAACGAGGTCAGCAACGTACAGGAAAGAAAACATTTATCACAATGTTAACCACACTGCTACTTCTATGTGCCCTTCCTGCTGGAACAAATGGCAACGTGACAGAAGAATCGTCGTCAAGCGTTCGGATAACAAGTCTGGGAAGTAATCGACCTATCTACTACGACACGATCGGGAAGGTGCAACTAATACATGATGAGTGGCGATTACTTATGTATTATAATCTTTCTACATACTGGAGTAGCGTTCGGGACATTGAAAACTACTTACAAGGGATTCAAGATTTGTGCAATAATCTGGAGCCTCGATATTGCGAAACGACAAGTCAGCAGCTAGCTCATGAAATGGATCTTTTGAAGTACTACAACAATATACTCCTGACACCAAACAAACATCTATCAGGGCGCAACAAACGAGGATTAATCGACGGCGTGGGATACTTAGCAAACAACCTGTTCGGAATACTCGATCAGGGTTTTGCTGAAAAATATCACTCGGACATCCAAGCTGTGCACGAGAATGAAGATTACCTCCTAGAACTCATACGTAACCAAACTTCTATTGTCGAGATCGAAAACGATATCTTGAAGAAGAGTGAAGCGAATATGAATCGGCAATTCGCACTTCTAAACAACTACATAAATCGAACTGAATTGAGATTAGCAGAAATCGAATCTGGAATTGAGATAGCCATGGCCACTAGCTACTTCAGCTCCGCGTCGCTCACTGCACATTTACTGCTGACCAATTTGAAAACCATACAAGAAACTCTCTTCAACACTTTAGTCGACACATACAAAGGTCGGATGGATGTCCACTTGCTTAGTCCAGCACATTTAATACGACAACTAACTTTAATCTCTGGAAGACTGCCGAAAACATTAACCTTGCCAGTAGACAACATTCAAGATGATATAAAGGACATCTACAAATTACTCTTCGTGAAGGCTAGAGTAACTGACAGTTATTTTATGTACGAAATTCATATTCCACTGGCAAGTGACGAAGATTTCATAGTATACCACGTTCTACCTCTGCCCTTAAGAATAAAGAATGAGACAACCGCAACTGTCCATGTATCATCAAAATACATAGCAGTGAATCTCGAGAAAAATACTTACGTGAAACTAACTGAAAAGCAATTGACTAATTGTATTATACGCAGTCCGAATAACTTCGTTTGTATAGCAAACTTGCCTGTTTACAATCTACAAAACGCTGACGCGCCATGTGAAGCTAAGTTACTAGGTCATCAGACGTCCTTGCCGTGCACTATAAAGAAAACGGAATGTGAGACAGCCTGGATAGAATTACATACAACAAACACATGGCTGGCGGTGTGCTGCGGCACGTGCGCTATTCGAAGCGTCTGCGACGGTGACGTCACATCACGAGTCATCAACACATCGGCTATACTAACGCTGAAACAGGGATGCTTTCTTCAAACCAACGAACTTAAAATTCATTCTCGTAACAAGTACGATAGTAACGCGAGAATGGACTACGACCTGCAAGTACCTTTTCTCAACAAAACTATCAACAGCATAATAAGCACAAATTCGGCACCGCAACTGAAGATAAGTCTAGACGAAGACATCACTATGGTAGAACATCAGCTACGCCAACTGAGAAATAAAGAAGTGCTGCCAACGCAAATAACCACTCACGACATTCACCAGTTTGCTATTTGCTACGTTCTTTTGGCAGTGATTGTAATAGTAGCCATTGTGTGGATAACGAAGAAACGAAAGATATTATGCGCCAGGGAAGATTCACAAAGGTCTAGAGAACTGCATAAACTGGGAGACATTGAATTGCAGTGCCGCAAACCTGATAAATGGTTCCGTTCTCTTTCGCTGAGAAGACATCAACGTTCGAAGGATGAGCCACGATCCGAGGCAGCCGAGTCATCAACGATGGGACACCGGGACGACATTCGATCAAAGCCTGGGCGGAATTCTGCAGTCACCTCTCAAGAAGTTGAATTTAATTTTAATACTTAATTTTGTTTACTTTACTTTTGTTTACTTTACTTTACATTTGTTTACCTTACTTTTACTCCTATTTTTAACTTACGTCACTCCTACTTTACTTTGTTTACATTTATACAATACATTCTATACTTATTTTAAGTACCACTGCTATGTACTGGGAATTCTCACTCAATTTTTGTGTTATACTTTCGGGTTGGGAATATGTACGATTAACGTACATTTGCCCTAGTTTTAATTTAGCTTACTTGTCAATACGCCGGCCACAATGTTGGAATTGAAATTTTTATAATCAGTGTGCATTTAGGCGACCAGCCAACTAACGTGTGAGAATTGCCAACAAGAACCTAACTGTGACTTACGGGAATAAACTTAAATATTTTCTGTGAGACTTTATCTTCAACACACTCAATCCACTACAACTACAACTTCTGTCAATGTACAATCCCACTAAGACTGTACACTAAGACTGATGAAGAAAACCTACTGTGACCTGGTGACACGTCCTCCCAGGCACTGCCACAGCCTTACCGTGGACTGAGCTGAGGTTCAGGCGACACTCGTTTAAAGTCGTCTAGCTTCAGCTTTGGTCTCCGGTTGACATGAACAAGGAATGTTCCGTCGATGTGATGTCACGGCTCGCGAATGCAATGAGCTGTAGACAGACCGCTACAAGTACTTGAAAGGAGATTGTGTGATCACGTCTCTAGAAGGTCATATTTGTATTAGTATTCGTTTAGTCCGTAGACTAGCGATGAAGCAGCGTTCCGCTACTTGAGCGGACTTACACACGAGCAACAATGCCGCTGAACATTATAGTAACAGTTGTCAAACAAAGTCAATCCATTTATTTCTATTAGACCATTTACAGGCAAATTTAAATTATCAAGGAGTCGGTCAGTTAGTCAGGAAGTTGAAGCTAGTTGTTCGCTCCAAAACGTAGGTAGGCCTTTATAGAAAAGAACGAGCAAGAAACTCCACGGATACTCTTTTCAATTGACGGCACGGATGGCGCAGTGGCTGAGCGATTGGCTACTGCGCTGCGTGTCGCGGGTTCGATTCCCGCACGGAACAAATATTTGTATGGCCTACAGGTAGTTCTTCCGGGTCTGGCTGTTTGTGTATGTGAGTTTGTATGTTTGTAAAACGCACTCACGATACAGGACAAATTCCCAGTGTGGGGCAACGTTTAAAAAAAAAGAAGAAAAAAAAAGGTTTTTACAAAATCCTTGTTACAATATTCTTGCTGCTTCTTCATTGAAAATAAAACAATAAAAAATAAATAAAAATGCATGGCAGTTAAGAGATGAACAATCCCAATTGTATACGAACATGACGCGTGGAACAGCGCCATTTAGCTCATCTTGAAGAGAACCTTCTAGTTGTAGAACAAGAAGAGCAGAGAGAGACGTGCAAGAGTACCCGCTATCAACATAGTCATTTGTATCCGATGCGGCAGATACAGAATCTATTTCCCATCAATCAGTTACATACAACATCACCGTCGTTGTGCCACAAATTAGGATCTGAAGCTCAAAGGTCGTCCAGAGCCACTTGAGCTGTTCTGCAACACGTGTGCTAGTAACGAGTAAGGCATCGCGTCACTATGCGGCGTGCATGACGTGCGTCACTACGAGACACATCAGCGCACCATGCAGCTGATGGCAGCCGGCTGTAAGCGAGGAGGTCGAGTTGTCTCAGCTGCTGACTGGAGGCGCCTGCTAGTAAAAGTGAACGCCTATTGTGAAAGCGTGTCACACACAAGTCGCAAAATCAATCAATATTTTATTGACGCGTTTTCATACCTACTTGTATTTACTCGCGCGTGCAAGCGAGCACGGGGACGTGCTGATTGATAAGCTCATGTGCGTCGGCTGGCTGCTGCCGTAGTACTAATACGAAGGGGAGTACTAATAACTCAACGTAATCCGGCCCCGGCAGTGCTAAAGGCAAACCCACGAGATTTATGTAAATCTGGAATACGAGTGCTACGAATGTTACGAGACCAACATTTTTAATAAAACCATACCATTATTTTCAACTGAAAAGTTATGAAGAATCGACTGAATATTTTTTACCCGGTAACTAAAAAAATGCTCATAATTGCCTAAATACACCATAAATAAGGCAAAGTTGAGCGGGCGCCACACGAGCGCAGCGACGCGCGCGTATCGCGGGCGTGCCTCGCAGTGTCGTGTGCAGAACGCCTAGCCGCCGCAAGCCACGATAATATATAGATATGGGTATACTCTGGAGAAAATTCGGGAACAGAAGGTTCACCTGATTTAGTGACAGTAACAAGCGGAGACACGTGTAGACAGCGCCACGCCGTTTGACTCAGAAGTCAGTAGCACGTAGTAGCCACCGCTCGAAGTGATTCCCGATGCAGCTCCGCACAGTTACTTGCACGCGTACTGCACAAGCAACCCCATTTCGCAAGCTAACCCTATTGCTATAAACCGAGCACAAGTGTAGGTTTTGGGTTTTACCGAGCTTCAAAGGTCCATGCCGTCGAATGCTGCATCTGGTGGAGGAAGAAGAGTTCTCGTGAAGATATACCCGATCAGACGGTACATGGATTGCTTCTGGACCCCAAATGATGAGGAGTAGTTTCAATGGCGCGTTGATAGCAGTGCTTCTGCATCTCTCTGTGTCGTACACCTAGTTGCAGCACAAAGCGTGGAGTGGGACGTAATTAATGCCAATTTGGTGCGACCCCTCCCCGCGCCGGCCATACGTTTAGGTACAGAGTGTGCGCGCCAGCCGGGGCGGGGATTCCTCCGACGGAGATATGCTTTGACCCTTTGTTGGGCGATCCTGCTTTGCATGCCGGAGCGTTACACGGGTCGTGACGTCACTCAGGCATCTGTAGCACGCAGCTATGTTGCAAGTATTGCAATGTGTCTCGAAGCTAACTTTGTCCTTTATACCTTCAAGGGTTGGGCAGAATCCGAGGTTGTATTTTAATAGAGCGTGTGTGCGTGCTCAAAGCATGCCTTTTCGAAAATAGCCAAGTAGGTAAAAGCGTAAGAGCGCCATGAGTTCTCAGTATTTTTTAATTTACGGTTTGAATTAAATTTCTTAAGATTCGAATCACTTTTACAGAAATAAATACTGGAAATTACTTAATTTATACATTTTTCTTGTCCAGGAGTAACAAGAGCATACCTTTTTTACATGATAAAATAAAGAATAAATGGTTTTAAAAACTTATAATGTAATGCAGGTATGAAAACGAAAGCAGATGGAGACGAGACGTTAAGTCGTGTTCTAGCCGTTTCATATGACTGATAAAGAATGACAGTTGTTACCTATCTGAATTAACAGTAATTAACGTAGATAGTTAATTAGCTACATCCAAACAACTATAATGTGAACCACTAAAGTGTCTGCTCAAGTAATTTTACATTTCATGAAAGAAAATATTAAGCGTTGCCAAAAGCTTGTCCCACTTGAAGCGCTGGCTGAACTTTAAAGCAAAGCTAGTGGTAATGGCCGGCTGATGAATAAACATCGGCCGCGACGGCGCTCCCGCCTGCTCGCGCGCATTGGTTCATGATATGAACACGCCTCACTCTTCGAGACTGTTGGGAGAGGAGTATGATTTATCCGCATTTCACCAGTTATGTTTAAGTTCCATACATCGCAATTTGCCTGACGTGGGGCTCGAACCCAGGATCCCACAGTCAGCGGACGCACTGGCCCCATATACACCACCGCTACAGTCGTTGCCATGCTATTCTTGTTAGCATCAATTCCTGGATTCAGCAACAGTCAGTGGTAGTCATGAGGCAGGTCTAGGTACATGGATTGGTTTCCGTAATCAACGTTAAAAGTAGCAATTTAAAATGCCAATTCAGACAATTATGAATTCGATTCACGATTATAATTAATTATGACCAATCGTAACATAATTATGATATTTATACACATTTAATTGGTCTCTTTCGGCATCGTGAACAACTTGCGCAGAAATTAGAAATAGCTTAAGCTGACGTCACGTAACAAAGTGCTAAGTAATCAGTCAGAGTTTGAGTGTAGTACGTCCGACAATACCATCCGATAGCGTCCGATCCGGACGCGATTACCGCTTGCCTGGCCAATCACTGACCGAATGCACTGGCTCACTACACACAACTAACTAAAACAGCTCTATGTTACCGTTTCATGGTTCTAATTGCTTTGCAGCCAGGTTTGGTTTCGCAGAACATACCTACTGATTCACAAATTTTCAACTCTGTGTGAAGTTTTATTTTCATCCGTCGCCAATTTTGTTGATGTCAGGAGACTTTCGCAGCATTTGATGGACGTCCACGGCCGGCGGCCCACATAATGTATTGTTATGATGACAGTCATTACAAGAACTGCTTTCTCCTCCTTATCACCAGCCGATGGAGGCTCACGGGCGTGAGTGACAGAGTCTATTATGACGTCACGTTGTATGTGTTCTACGATAGGAAAGTTCTCTCGCGCCAGTATCGCCAGTGTCGTGAATAAGTCGTAGTAAGATGTTGTTTCCCCCACAGCGGCGTACTTCTACGTGGGCACGAGCGCGGCGCCGGGCACGGGCGCGGGCGCGGCGCGGCTGCGCGACGAGCGCGGCGGCGCGGGCCCGCTGCGCCGCTACGCCGGCGAGAGCGTCACGCTGTCGCTGCCGGACGGAAAGACGCTCAAGGACTACCGCTGGTTCGCCGTCTACTGCGACGAGTACTCGGTCAGTATCTGTATGGACGCTCTACCAAATATACGACGTCTCTTTTCGTTTATGCAATACCCGAAAAGAGGTCACTGCACTCATCATTCACTTTTACTTAAAACGGAAGTCGGACGTTCTGTCGGGCGCCTATTGTGTAAACAAACAATAACATTATTTTGACTATTACATTGGCAATCAAGTTATACATACTTACCGGGTGACAGGGTGACGGGGTGTAATCACACACGCGTACTACCCATCGAATTAAATACCTATGTTATGTAACTCTGAGCAAAAATCATAGCTGGGAAACGACGCAATGTAACGCACGCAACACATTGTGCGCGCGTGCATCCAGCAGCAGTGCAGGGGTCATGGGGCTATTTAAAGTTTAGTTGTAATATTTGAAAATGGTTTTCGTAACCAGAACGTTCCCAGGTTTAGTCCACAGAACAAAAAATGATCGCAATGACGAGAAGATGTAACTTTCATAAGAAATGTGAAATGTAGCAATAGGCTCGTCCCTTCATGGCACAGTAAGTGTGTATACCGTAGGACCTCTGACCGACCTCGCGAGGAGAACCGCGTCACGTTAAGGTTCGACAACACAATTATGTCGCTGAGTGCACACGAGTGTATAGCTACTGTCAGCGTCAGTGTGGTGTCCGTTTGATCGCACTGCGCTAGCCGAGGCTGTTGCTACTACTACTATCATGTCATTGTATAAGCAGCCGTAGCAAGAAAGTCGACATAGATAATACCGTAGGTTCGTAAGTAAGTATTACCGCACGAGGTCGGCATCGAGTGCACAACTCACCCATAAACTACATTGCTACCTGTTGTCGTGATCTCGTGACCGCGCAGCTGCCTCGAAGGATAATCTGATTAGTACAAAAAATATAGCAATGGACACCCGACACGAAATCTTTCACAAAACAATCTTTATTTACTGCGTGCGACACTATGTGTCTGGTAAACAATAACAGTTGTCAATAGTATTGTGATTAAATTCGGAGTTGACGTGTTACAGTTGATTGTCGACTGTATCGTACATAGAAGCATGACATGTGGTGCTGTGCGCCAGCGCCTAGACAGCCGACTGCAGGCGCCAAGTGGATTCATCGACATGGCCTCACCGCATGTGCCCACTTGGCTCACTTACTTGGCTACCTATATATGTACAACACAGACTGCTACTATACAAACGCGGCGCTCATACTTAAACGATAGCTTACACAAAGTTCTCTTTTCTTGGTAAGTAGGACGATTACTTTACCGTCCAACGGAAATTACTTCCTCCGTTATCCTAGCCCCGAAAATACAGCAGATGCGATCCGACGCAAGAGTCTACCTGCTGTGTGTGAGCCACATCGAGACATGAGCATTAGTGAGCTGGTGCTGTGTGAGCTGCCCTTACGAGTGTTAGCGAGAGCGGACGCGCAGCTTGCGACACTGGCTGCTGTCACACGCGGTCGCGTGCGGGTCACAGGGTGATGTTATGCTCGTTACGTGCGCGTGTTGTATGTTTGCTTATGAAAGCTCTTGAGCAAAACTAGCGTTTGGGTTTTAATAAATCTCAATTACAAATCTTAATGTTTATTGTCGTAAAAGCATCATAGTAACAATCCTGAAGCGAATGCCGTACACACGATCGCGACGCTACTGCGTACGTTATTATCATTCTCTCTTCCACATCAGTGGATATTCTACTCGTCGGGGTACGGAAACCCGCTGGATGCGAGAAGCCAGCACCGCTCGGTATGGTGACGCGACGACGCTTGGGGAAGCGGAGGTCTGTATGTCCCGCGGTGGACGCCTTTGTTTACCTAATACACTGCCTAGTTAAAATGTGCATAGGATTCCAAGAGAAACGATCAGCGCCAGAGTAAAGTGAAAAACGTGCTCAATGTTCACACCTACCTCACCGACACAGGAACAATCTAGTATGTTACAGTTATAGTCAAAAGGCAACAAACGTAGACACCACGCCGACGATGTAAGGTTTGCGCGCACGAGCACCGCGCCTGCGCTCACATTGGACTGTCGTTTAAGACGAACAGATGCACAATGTTACTATTGTACTTAACATTTATAATTATAATGCATGCTCGTTTAATGTCATGAAGGTTCTTTATAACTGCATTTGAGATTTTTCCTGATTGTTGGACAAAAGTATTATCTTCTAAATGTTACTATATCATTAAGTTCATCCTGCTCACAGCTTTTGTAATTGTAATTGTGTAACTCCATCAGCTCCGACACAGGGTAAGGTGATGTGCACTTGTAACGATGTGTGATGTTGCAGGTGAACTTCGGCGACGTGGCGATCTCGCGCAGCATGGAGTACCCGCGGCCCGCCAAGGTGGCGGCGCTGCGCGGCGTGCACGGCGTGTCCTCCGACCCCGTGGTGGTGGTGGACGCGCAGACGCTGCTGGTGCCCAACTTCTCGTACGACGGCGAGGCGCCCGGTACGTACCCACTGCACGCTCCGGCGACGATAGCTTCGCTGAACTAAAGTTATTTTACGGAAAAGGAATAGTTAGCAAATGGACCATAAACATAGAATTAAAATTCTATGGTGTTTTGTTTTTAATTTTTCGTAGATATGAGAATCACTAATACCAATCACTAATTTGGATTGTAATATGTATAGTGTAAGTGTCAGCTCACCCTTGGCTGTTCTTTATGTTTGGCATATTAGATCATGACATAACTCTATCCTCTACTATTATTAATTTAGTGATATTTCTAGCTAACAAAGCACAAAATGATCATTATTAAATCTTTTGCTTTCTCTGTAAGTACATTAAAATAATACATGAGACATGATTTGCCACGCATCACAACTTTACCAATATAACAACGCACTTAAAATGACATGAAATAGTAATAATATGAAGTAAGTACAAGAGTTAGCCGCGCGACCAGTCGTGGAGGCGAACGTCTAGGTTGATCAGCGCACGAGAGCGCACGACGCGCCCCGGGAGATGTGAGGTCGCGCGTCGCATGAGGCCGCGATATGGTATCAATTAGGACGTTTACCCTACCTTCATGTTTCTGGATTTTTCCAAAAATACTCCATAATTCTCTTCACTATGTGCTTCTTTGAAGTATTTCAACAAATTGAAGAATGTTTAGTGTTTAATTACTGCTCAATTAGGTTGAGACTAAATTAATCGATATTTGTAGTTTCTCAGTAAAGGCCAAGTTGTTCCACTTTTATCATTTGTAACCTTGTTAACCGTGATTTAACGTTTAAAACGTGCGTCAGTACTCGTCGCAGGCTGAGCGCGACTGATGGTCACCGCGTTACTTTCACTGATTGATCTAGTTGATGATAATCGCAATAAAGTCTAATGACCATAATGTGCATAAATCAGCAGTAACCGTCTGCGCTGTCATAACGGCGCGCTCGCAGGCTGTGTCCGCGGTACAATTAGAACAACTTGTATGTTGCCGAAAACAACAAAAAGCTCTCCAATTAATAATTTATTGAACGATTTCGTGGAGATTGTCCAAAGATGACAGAGCTCCATTACTTTATTGTGACATTATTCTGTGAATAACGTTCCTCTTCCCTGGCAGCAGTAATATGAACATATTAAAATGATCGCTGCGCCACCTTGTCACACGGCTGGCGGGTGATAAGGCGCGCGGCACATTGTATGATGCACAAATACGAACTAGGTACCATACGGTGCTGATAGCATAGTCAGTCGACCAGTGTCACTAATGTTTGGTGTTTGTATGATTAGATATCAACAACAGCTAGTGGTCATCACTCTGAATAAGATGCCATATTTGCTGGATTTAAACCCCTCGCTATCTATATCGAATAGCAATCTATTTTGTAAAAGAAACGGATAGCGATAAAACATTGCCAAATGCTATTAACTATGAAAATTAAAACAGTATTCGAGATGTGGACGTGCTGGCGGCTGATAGTCTGCGGCCTTATCAAAAATCAGTTAAGGTCACCGTGTCTGATACATATTAATAAACTTTGAGAAAATATTGTGTTTGGTATTTGAAGTAATCCGTGAGATCTCATTGAAGTTAGTTATTCTGGCGTGTTTTGGAATGTGCCCTGCAATGATTCTCAGGGGTGGTGAGTACTTTCGTTTTGAATGCTTTTGAAATGCGTGCCGACCTTGTGAATTATGTTGACTCTCACAAAATTAAATGTGAAATGAATAGGTACTTGGAATGAAGAAAATTGGATAGCCTTGTGTTTAGGTAAACAGAAGTCACATATCATGGAAACGTGTTAAGTAAGCGTTCCATTTGTAGTAAAGTCCACTTTGTTCAGTATGTACCTGATTTATATTCAAAACAATTGTAAAAACAGATATATATAATATATATAATAAATAAAAAAAAATTAACGTTGAGATAATTCACATTTGAAATAGTAGAATACCTATCGTCATCACTTTTCTACCTCCATGTATCAAATAATTCTTTCGCTAAGATTAGGTGTAATCCGAAAAAGCCCGTTCTTACGTCTTCTTCAAATTGTATAGGTATCGTCAGTAGGTCGTGTGTTGATCAAAATGTGATCACATTTAAATTTTATCCTCAAACCATTCTGAGCAAAAAAAGAAGGATAAGATGAGGACGTTGGTCTCCCCTAAAGATAGCCGCAATGACCGGTCCTGCGCTGCCTCCGTCCAGCGGTTTCCCGCGACAAATGGTCTATATTAATCAATTATTAATTCCAAAATAGTCTACATTATCGAAATAATATGCTAAATTAATCATTATTTTTTTCATTCATGAGAAAACGTGAATAACACCTTATTATTCATATAAGTTACGTAACAAATCAAACAACATAGATGAATGAATTGCATGCGTCTCACTTCCAACTTATTTATTTCGACGCCAGCTCTCATTTATGCGAATATGTTATGTTTACAGCAAATGTCACACACTGACATTTCTTAGCGTGAGTTATAAAACTGTGAGTACAATAATTACCGCTATTTTATTGTTTTATGACATTCTAGGGTCAGTGGGTCGTCTTAGAATTGCATTTCATTTGAAAAAAAAAAATAGTAGTAACAACACAATTGTTTTGAATATGAGCCACGTAAGTACGTAGCTGTTTGGTTAGAGTTACAAAACAAGTTTAGTATGCGACATGGCTTGACCCTGTTCAAAGCGAAGGTAAAACATTGACTGCCCTGTTTCAAGTCGTGCAGCTGTCAGACAGGCAGGCTATACCCCCGATAGCATCGCAAACATCTTATGGCCTTACTGTTTCTGCAGAAAATAATGTGGATGTCCACGTCGTGTGGGTGTTCCAAAACCAATGCCCGTCACGCACTTGCTTAACCCCTTGGTACTATAATAACTAATGTCGGCTTGAAGTCCACAGTCGACAGTCGCGCGGCTGCCTTCAGCGTATAACGCCTGGTGCTATATAACTACTGGATCTAGACATAGTTCACGAGCGCCCCGCAAGCGATTTACACAAAATTGATTGCATTTTACAACTTTTATAATTTTCCGGAACAGACACTACGATATGCAAATGTAGTGCATGTCTGTGATACATATAAACACTAGCCTTATGGCGCATTTTCATTAGTCGATAGGGCCCGCAATCCCGCATGCGGGGTGCGAGAGATTTCTGGAACGCATGCCACAGGGCCCGCATTCGGGAAACCGTTTTCATTAGTCGATAGGGCCCGCATTCGGGGTGCGACAGATTTCTGGAACGCATGCCACAGGGCCCGCATCCGGGGAACCGTGTTCATTATGGCGCAATTTCATTAGTCGATAGGGCCCGCATGTCGATATCACGGTCGGTATAAAGCATGCGGGGGATCCCCGCATGCGGTGTAACGACTTGTAACTTTCATTGGTTGTTATCTCGCATGCGGGGAAGTCCCCGCATGCTGTATACCGAACGAGTTAACGACTAATGAAATTGCGCCATTAGTCCACTACAATCCTATTAATATCCTGTCTGTGTTTTTATTATTGACGAGCCATTTAAGTCTTTTTACAATGGTAAGCTCTCACCGCCGTCTTTAGATATCTGCAATACCAGCGGCACTCAGATGTTCTATATCAGAGACAAAACCAAAACGTGTCATGTGCTTGTCATTAAATTGGCACCCTTACCCTTCAAACTAGAACTCAGCAACGCTGCTGGCTATATATAAAAAAGTACTCTGTGGCTGCTGGGCGGCAGCTCCCCGGACGAGCTCTGTCTCCACTACTGCTGTATCAACGGTAACCTGTCTGCCTGTTGTGTCGACGTGCGTGTTTAACAAGGATGTGTTGTTGCAGACGCCAAGTTCTGGGTGGGGCGCGGCGACAAGCCGTCCCCGCAAGGCATCCGCATCCCCGACGAGAACGGCAAGGAGGCGCCGCTGAGGAAGTACGACAAGAAGACCATCGTGCTTACGCTCCCTGGGGTACGTACCACCAATAGCACATCATCATAGGACTTCCGCGACCCTACCGATCTACCCCCCTGCCACCCTGGCATTGCCCCCTCTACATAGCTGACCCCTAACATTCTCCCCCCCAGGAGCTGACGGTGTTTGACATCGGGCACTTCGCGGTGTGGTGCGAGGCGTTCACGGTGAACTTCGGGCACGTGTCGCTGCCGCGCGCCGCGCTCGCCAACGTGCCGCCCAGCCTCAAGATGCTCGGCGTCTCACCGCAGGTACGTCTCCTACGCGAGCTCAAGCAGTCACACATCCGCCTGTCACAGTTAAAGTCAGGCCATTTTCACATCTTTACACCAGTTTATTGGAAGGGCCGTTTATTGTTCAACTGAACTAAACTGGATAAATAGACCACTGTAGGTCACGTAATACGTGCATCATTCCTCAGAAAGTTGTAGTACCAGGTACCTCTGTACTACGCTGCGTTCTGCTAATACACTGGACGAGCGCAGTGGGTGCGCAGTAGGTGCGCAGTGGGTGCACAGTGGGTGCGCAGGGGGTGGCTCAGACAAGTTTGCTCATTAGTTAAACTTTCAGCGAGAGTAAAATGACATGCTCAGTTATCACGTCACCGTAGGTGAGCACGTGTCGTACTGATAATGATGTCTACGGAAATCTGCTTTTAGTAAAGTTATGCAACGGAATTTAGGACCGCTGAGGCGCTGACACATACATTCTGCTTGACTTTGTTGTTTTGATTTTAGTTTTCCGCGCTTATATTATTAAGTATAGTTGTTCTACAGTAATGTTAGTGTCTGCATCAAAAAGTCAAAAACAATAAAATATTTCCACAAAACTTCTGAAATAGACAACTAGAACGTAGTGCGTAGTTTGTAGCCAGCTTGCTATGCAAGTGCTGTGCAGGTGCTACGCACGCGCTACGCACGCGCTAAGCACTCGCTACGTAAGGGCTACGTGTTTGCTACGGCATAGATATAGTAAAAAAAAAATATTAAATGATTTCATCATACTTAGTATGCATTGTTACGCAAAAAAATATGAAAGCCAAGTCCCGGAGTGAAGTATTCAAAAGACAAATTCCACTGACACTCCTGCTCAATGTATGATTAGTGTGTCGTGTGTCAGCTGCGGCGTGACGTCACATCCATGTTCTCAGATAGAGCAACCCGAGTGACAGGCGAGGTTCACCCTTGTACTCAATGTAAATGTAAAGCAACGTTTCCTAACTCGACCACGTGAACTATTTGGACCTATTTGAATCCTGAAATGGTTTAGCTAATAAATTCAATTTTTTAAACCTTTTAAGATGTTTGTATTCTTTAATTAACAAAAATGAATATTAAGGAATGAAACAGTGCTGAGAAATCGCACTGTTGGAGACTTCTAAACACAAATGAATTTCTAACAAATGGGATTGACATATGGTTGAGATATGTGCATAGCGAGGGGTGAATCATTATTTTGTGCAGATCAGATAAATGATTGCCTCGCTTTTATTTCCCCAGTAATACATGTGGTCGTCTTAGAAGCACAGTTAAAAGAATCAGCGATGTTATTGTGATTTTCTGAAATACAAAACCATGTCCGAGCCAGGCGTCGATCCTAGATATGATCATGAACGCTACATAGACCGATGAGTCAATTCCTTTGCGGTCCGTTTAATGTAATCTGTTGTACGTAAACACGTCGAGATCACTTTCTAGTGTCCACTCAGTCATGACCGTCGTACCACACTGTAGGATGTCCTCTCGTGCGGACAGCTGTCGGTGGCGGTGCGCTTGTTGTGATGCGCTCGTGGCCTCAGTGGGAGCAGATTGGCCACAATCGTACAACATTTCTGAGAAGAGATGTTTCTCTTGGAGAAAGTGGTGCGCGATACCCACGTACATTTGTCTATATGACAGCTGTCGCGTACGGCAACATGCTACAGTTGTTTCTCGAAACATTTATTTATTTATTTATTTATTTATTTATCCTTACTCTGCTAACATTACAGGTTATTAAGACCCAATGCGATAACAGGGTATTTTAAAACATTACATAACTACAACTTATATCTAGAGAAACCATACACCATTTTAAACTTTATATACCTTAATACTAATTAACTTATTTAAACAAAACCAAAAAATATAATAATAATACTTAAATAAAGACAAAGATATTGAAACAGCAATGCCTTACAATACACTGTCCTTACAATACTAAAAAATAAAATAATTACTTTAACAATCTATCTATCTTGATAACACAAATTATATAACAAAATCTTTGTGAATTCACTCGGCTGACATGTAAAAATATCTATTTGCTCGTGCAAAACATTTATATCTCGGATAGCTTGCGCGACCGCGGCTTTTGCCAGTAAATTCGTCCTAGCCACTGGCACCGCCAATAGAGGCGGACGCCGCCGCCTCCCTACATAGTTGTCTGGTACCCAGAAACTGATTGTTTGTAGAACATCTGGGTTATGTACCAGTCCCCGAATCAATTTCATCAGATAAGTGACAAGAGTAAATTCTCGACGCACCTTCAATTGGTTGTACCCGACCATGCCCAAGACGAATAGAGAGGGATACATCAACGGATACAACGGGTACACTCCATACAACTTATAGTACAAGTGACGTGTGAATTTATTCTGAACGCGTTCTAGCATCAGTGAGTATTTACTCTCATGAGGCGCCCATATGATTGCACTGTACTCCAAATGACTTCTGACTAATGCATCATATAGGGCCCGAACTGTAGAGATATTTGTGAAATCACGTGTTTGTCTCAGTAAGAACCCTAGATTTCTATACGCTTTCTTACAAATTTTAATTATGTGCTCACGGAACAATAGCTCGGGGGTCATGTAAACACCTAAATCACGCACCTGTGTGACTCGTTGCAATGGTGTGTTTTCGAGCATGTACTCATGAAGCAGGGGTGAACGCGCGCGAGTAAAACTTATCATTGAGCATTTTGATACATTGAAATACAACTTATTTTCATGACTCCATTGTACTATCCTATTAATGTCATCCTGCAAGCACTTGCAGTCTGTTTCACTCTTAATTTCAAGCAGCAACTTGAGGTCATCCGCAAACAACAAACAAGAGCCATGTTTGACGACTTGCGGTAAATTATTTATCATAATTAAAAATTCCAGAGGCCCCAAATTGCTGCCCTGACTCACTCCGGATCTGGTGTAATACGGATTAGATTCCCACCCCCTGTAGTCGACATACTGCTGCCTATCTTTCATATAACTAGCAAAAAACTGTAATAATTGCGGCTTGCACCCAACCTCGGCCAGCTTCCTTAATAAGATGTCATTATCCACGGTGTCGAATGCTTTTCTAAAATCAAAATAAGCCGCGTCAACCTGCACTCCAGCATCCACCGCCGGCACCACCCTCGTCATAAAGCTGAGGAGGTTGGTGGCTGTGCTACGACCCGGTCTAAATCCGTGTTGTGCGTCCGACAGTTGCCCGCGCATCTGTGCCTGTAAGCAGAGCTGCAACATGAATAAGTTCATGGAATAGTGTGTAATACTACAAAATTATAAGTCTTTAGATAATTTGGAATAAATTGTCACCACATAATAACAGATGTAAAATACATGTAACAAAGTGGAAAGTGCCATGTTGGTGTCGTCATCGCGAGCTAGCTTTTTACATTGTGGACCATACCTGGGAACCTCCTGGTTACGGACATATTAAATGTTTCAACTTTTATTATGAAATATAATTTTTAGATTGACCTTGTGGTTTTAAATGTCAAAACGAACACAATGTGCTCACCGTAGGCACAGTGTTTGACGTGCGTTACCATGAATAATAATATTTCACATCAAAAACTTGAAAGTAGGCCAGAGTGAGACTACGTCACATAATGAGTGCGGACGAGAGGACACAGGCTGCACCCGACGACCACACTGCAAGTTAAATTATTACTTTACAACGATTTCATAACATTCGAGTGGACACTTTTAAAGTTATACTTATTTATTGTTCATACAATTGTCATTACGTCTGAGCTTTGGCAAAGGAAACTAACAGTTTACCCGTGGCCATATCAATTGTATTTAATATACATTGTTATGTGCGTACGGACACGGGTGCCATTAGCTCTTCACAGTTTCATAATATTTCAAGATGTTGATGAAAACCAAAACAAACACAGGCTCACTTTTAAATCTAAAATGTTATCAAATGAACTTCAAATACTTAAGTAGCGTCGCTTTCATCACAAGTGAAGTACCCGCACACACACGACGCGGGCGCGTGGGACCGCACTATTACATGTTGTAACAACTTGACGTACAACATGTTCCGCTTGCGACAGAACGGTCCAGTGTTTGCCAAACTTATGAAAGGTCTAATTCCACCCAATTACGAAAGCTTAGGAATACGCTTTATAAGCGACGCTCAAAATATCCACTAATCTTACCATATTATGTAAATTGTTACCTTATGTTTATGTTGATAGAGTTGCAAATTCAGTAAGTTAGGACAATGTTTCGTCAGATAGCAGATAGATGGGTTGCAAAAAGAACCGATAGATAGTAGAAGATGAGGTTGCGCAATCATCACGGATTTGTAATCGACGTCCGATTAGTTTCGTTCGGAGGCGTAATGCAGACAACTCTAGATAAATGTAATCCGCTAGCCCTCGCCACCGTCGATGACATCTGGATTAGGTGATCTAGCAATGTATCTCGCGTGCGTGGAAGATACAGATACGAAACTGTACTGCTTTCTAAAAGTCACGGCACCACATTAAGGTCATACAAGCTGGCGGTGCGTATACGTCCCGCGAGTGCGTTCAGAACGAGATCCCAGAGGATATTCCCATAGGTCACGTCTCATACTGCTGCCAACAATTCGAACTTAATAAATCACGCGCGTGTTCTGTCTCGCAGTAATAAATAAGTAAAGGGTGTTTGATTTAATTTTTGATCGGGTACAGGGTGCGTCCCGCGGGCATGACGCGGGCATCGCGCAGATGCGAACCGAGTAGCTTAGGAAAAAATACGTCAAGAAATATGAGGCCATTCATTTTATATCGAGTTCGGGACAACTTGAACGAGCGTAGTATTTAGTGGATTGAGATTGATCGATTGCTTTAATACATTTTATATTAGTCCTTATTTAGAACTTTAGTTCAGTCAAGCTCCGATTGAATAAAATATAATAATATTTAGTTAGACTTGAGGTAAAATGTTGGGTTGTGTACTATATAATTATGTAGTACAAATACACGTAATACCTCTCATCTATAACACTTGCAGAGGTACTACATAGCTTAGGTGACGGATACGTCATGGTAATCAAATCTGAAGTCGATTCACTAAACCCATTTGTGTGCGTACTGTTTCTTCTATTCGGTACTCAATGTTGTGAGGTCCAGTTCGCTGCGTGGGCGCTGGCGGCGCGCAGCGTCACGCGCTCTAAGATAAACACGTTCCAATGAACGCGAGTTGACGCACCACACGCGCGCTGCTGTGACATCAAGTGTGTGCGCTGCTACATAGCAGTGCTATTGAAATTGACATTTCTTTGTTTGTAACCGACCCGCTTTAATATGGTTTCTGGCATCCTATTTGTAAATAAACAATACATTGCAGTTGAGCCCTGGCAGATTGCAATATCTAGTGAAGTAGTATAATGCGAAGCTTGCATATTATGCACCCCACGTTAAGCTATCAGCATTCCTTATGAATTAAACGGCGCAACATGAAAGCTAGAGCTGAACCGTCGAAGCATCAACTTATCAACTCACTTGATTCAATAGTTGGTTGAATCAAAGTCAAAGTCAAAACATTTATTTCAATTAGACCATTTACAGGCACTTTTGAATTGTCAACGAGTCATTCAGTTAGTCAGGAAGTTGAAGGTAGCTGTTAGCTCCAAATCGGAGGTAGGCCTCTATGGAGAAGAACTTGCAAGAAAGTCTTTTCAATTAGGTTTTTACAAAATACTGAGAATTACAAATCAACTGAGTTGATGTGTTGGTGCTACGGCGTAGCTACGGCGTAGCGTCGGAGCGGTTGGGCAGCGTAACGCTAAGTGCTCGTAACGTCGGTATTAGGTATTGGACATCATTATCTTGTAGGTATTCACTTACCGAATAAAATGGCTTCTGATTTAAGAAATTATGTAAATATTTATTTAAAAAATTTAAATAGTTTAGCTCGTGAGGGTCTGCGGACTTGGCTTCGTAGCCGGAACATGCACGTCAGTGACGGTGCTATGCAAGAAGATGCGAGGTCTTACGTAATAGAGAAAGTCATGAAGTTCTCTTGATGTTTGGTTAGTTGCAGTTAGGTGTCAAAACTGAGGCGGACTCGTTGAATGTCGTTTCCCTGCGCCGTATACGTAAACATTTCAGAGTGAACCTTTTGTATGTGTCAGGTGTAGTGCGTGTGCGCGGCGCATGCGCGAGGACACTCGGCGCCCGCGCCGCTTTGGAAAGTGAAGCGTGAGGTCAACGACTCCGCTCACGGCTACCTCTGACCGCTTGTGCATTGCGCGTTATGTAAATAACTAAATAAATATTGTAATAATGTGCATGTTACGTGCTGCGGCCATTAATACACTTTGTTACGACGTGAGCAATGGCAACACATTACCGACTAAAATATGTAAATATCCGGTAATTTGAGATAATTGTATGCCGCCAGTAGATGTTCTGTTCTGAGGTGTAGTGGTGGTAGGTATTAGATGAGCGGCGACCAGACCGTTGTTACACTCGTCGGCGGCCACCTCTAAATAAATAACCAGTAATAATAGTGATACGAGTATGTTACTTGTTCCCGTTCCGACGCGCGCTGGCTGGTCAGCGTGAGCCTGTGCTGACCTCTGTTCGTTCATACGCATACGTTACAAACGGATGCTGTTCGTCACGATGTCATCACATACAGCATTCATTGATGCAAAAACGCGGGAATATGGCGAATATTTAATTAGCTTCTGTGACCGAATGACTTCTACTGTTGAATTTAATTGGAATTCATTCAAGTTATGAAATCGGACTTAGACTTTGACTTCTAGACCTAGTACAACTCGTCGTGATGACGTGCGATCTTATAATGCTGTCAAATACAGTGCGTATGACTGATATCGTATCACTGCGATCAGCATATCGGCACACCACCGGATCAACACCGACTCGTACAGTGTAAACTCATTTGAAGAGCGTCGGTGAGTCTCCCCCGCGGTGTGACTCGGTACGTGTCCCGTCCCGTCCCTCGTCCCGCTCCCGCAGTAGCTGAGCGCTGCTTTCCTGTTGCAGAGCCGCAACAGTGCGCTGGCGGGCAGCAGCACGGCCGCGCCGGCCCGGGCTCGGCCGCGCCGCCCGCTCGTCCGGCTCGACGCCACCACCTACCGGCCGCCGGCTCGCCTCCGGCCCGGCGCCGCCGTGCTCTCCGCACTCGACTCGCCCGGCGCCCGCTTGCCGCTGCACCGCCGCGCTGACTCCTACACCCCTCCCTCGCAACAACTCGTCTCTATACAGAGCTCGAAGGAATTTACGTACAAAGAAGACGGCTCGCTCGAAGAACATCACAAAGAAGATCACCAACAACAGCAGCAGCAGGAAGACTTTAACCCGCGACAGCAACCAGGGTTGCAACATCAACAACAGTTACAACAACAGCAACCAGAACTGCAACATCAACAACAGTTACAACAACAGCAATATGAATATCAACAACTGTTACTGCAACAGCAATTACTTCAGCAGCGCCAACAGCACATTGTTCAACAGCAGAAGCTTTTGAACGATCAAATTTACTACAATCAACAACAATCCGAGCCTCAGAACTATCAAATGCAGCAAGCCGCCCAGCGCGACTACTACAACCAGCAGAGTGACCAAGCGTACCGACAGCAGCTGTACGAGCAACAGAGGCGAGCGTACGAGCAGCACCGCAGCGAGGAGCCGCTCCAGTACCGACTGCTGCCGTACGCCGAGGGAGGGCGCGCGTGATCCCGCGGTGACCTTGACCCACATCGCGCTCCCACGCCGCCGCTTGCGCCACTCTTGCGCAACACTATCACCACATCACTCATCCTCACCTTTCACGCGACCTCGCCGCGACACGGCCGCTTCTTCATCTGTCACTTACGGTCCGAGGTCGCGCGCCCATTCATCTAGATTGCGATCGGTCACAGAGTGTTTACTTGGGTGCATGTAGTACAACAACGTCAAAAGCTTTTCATTGAAGCTCAAGTCTAACCTTTTAACGCTTGAATTAACCGCATTTGTTGTGCTTCTGCATATATCATGTGTGTAAACTGAATCCTAGTCGGTAGGTAGCTCAGGGTCTCAAGAGCACGAAGTTTCGACACGTAAGGAGGTACTTATAAGACATTAACATGATTGGGCAATTAGCGAGCGCCCTTCTAGACCTCTCACTTCATTCGGATGCAGCCTCGCCGCGGCTGCGAGACCCGCATGACCTTCACCCTATGTTGCCATCTCGTCTGCACATATCGTATCATAGCTGCACGCGGGCATTCGTGTGACACTGGCAGAACAATAGCCCTAGGTGTGCCCCGCATGCTTTACAAATTGTTATTCAGCAGCTGAACAGTTCAAGTCCTGACTTACTCACTGACTCATCAACGCCCAGCCCAGACCCTCCCTTACGTATACAACAAGTAAGGAATGATAGGTTTGGAAAAAAATATACTAAATGGACATAAAATTTTATCTTGAAACTTAGTTAAACTAAATTAGTTTTTAAAAGTACTTCTACAAAGAAGTACCTCTAAAAACTAATTCGCGACACACACGTATGCATGATTATCCAAAAATGTATCCCTTAGGGGTGAAATGGGGTAAATATATCTCAAAATGGAAACGGGTAACGTTATTGAGGTTCTTTGGGACGTTGATTGCTAAAATGGCATTTATTTGGAAGTACCTGACGGTGGACACTGGACATGACATAAAATTAAAGCTCTATGGTGAGGAACCGGGGTTCAGAGTTTATAATGAGATACAATATTAATAAGACTTTTCAATTCGAACCCTAGTGTACTCCAGTAAATTAATAAGTACGTACATACATACATACGTACATTTTCCTACAATCGACTCCTTAAC
Organism: Hoplodrina blanda; assembly: GCA_949316365.1. Classification (NCBI taxonomy): domain Eukaryota; kingdom Metazoa; phylum Arthropoda; class Insecta; order Lepidoptera; family Noctuidae; genus Hoplodrina; species Hoplodrina blanda. The sequence goes on along the minus strand of OX438569.1, from coordinate 12,494,087 downwards.
CTTGAGCTTTTTTCCTTCCTTAAGAAGTTAGCAACAAGCATTTTCAAAAGCTTAATTTACATGTTTTTTTTGTAAGTATGTTCTTAACTGCAACGAGAGGTATATTGCTGTATATGCCAGTAATATACATAGTCGTAATATACCAACATCATACCGTTTTCAACGTGGATGAAGTCGCGGCCAATTGCTAGTCGTTGATAGGTACGTTGTGGATACAAAATGTGGCAGTGTGTACTACCGGAACATTGTGAGTTATTATTTAAAACCTCCAAGTTCATTTGCGCGTAAGACTTTTGACAAAGCTATTAAACAATTACATACCAAAGTAATTGCCAGGAAAAGCAGAATTTTTACCATTATAAATTGCATTGCATGCATCCCAAACTAGATAAAATGATAAATAATGGCGTATTGTTTAGTTGTTCTTAAAGTGCATACAATTGATTCTCTCACACGAGTGCTTGCTCAATGCTCCCACGAGGCAGCGAGGACCCCGCGTGAGGCGCCGCGCACACCGCCGCGCGCCCGCGAGATCCAAATGTTCGGTTGATACGTGTGTTATTACAGAATAGATAATGGTATTCCAATTTGCGTATCATTACTACGAAATTGCTGGGGTTTGAAATACCTACGTTTGATATTGAAATAGAGGAATCTAAAATGCAAGGTTTGCAAATGGCAAATGCGCTCGCTTCACCGAACCATCCGTTCAGACGCTCACAAATGCATGTTGGGACTCGATTGCCTTGCACGTTACTAACACACTGCTATGCCACTCTAGCGCTGAACACTTAGTACGGCACAAGTGACCGCGTCACAATCAGCCCGCGCTGTTGCTGGATTAGCTCCGCGGCGCGGCGCATTCAGAGCCAGTAGTTACCATTACTTTTAGTTTAGAGTTCTTGAGTGCCAAGACGTGTTGCCACGTTAGCAGGAGTCTGTTGTACGAGCTCATACATTGTTATCACAGTGAAGAATGAGCCAAGGACGCTTTGCCATCAAAATATTTAACACTAATTGGCTACTATTCTTAACGTGCGAACATTTTGATGTTGTTAACAAAAGTACATTGTATACGTGTTACTACTCATTTTTACTCCTTTTTATTATATAATTTGTAAGTATGTACATGTAATTATTGTTAAACGTTATATAAAGTCAGAATCATAGTGAAGGGAGGTCACGATGATTAAAATAAATCAGATTTTTTCTATCGCAGAGCTTTCGGTGATTTTAATAACAATGCCACATTAATCACATAATTTCTATTAAGTGAGCCGCCGCGGCCTGCACCCTGTCATCACTGTGAATTCATTGGAGTGGCTGTATATTCATCTGGGGTGATGTTTGTACTTGTTATCGTTTTCCTGTTTTTACTTTTAAGAAAAAATCAAATGTCTTCTTGTGTTAAAATGTAAAAACTGTCTACTTAGGCGATGTGATAATACTCAGTGAAATATTCCTACCTGTGATATAATTGTGGAATAAATCGTTTGTAGTCTTTCGTGTCTATGGCCATCGACCATGATTTAACGGAGTTTTGTATATATTTTTTATATAATTTTATGTTTTATGCAAGTCAAACATGTATTAAACGTTTGTTGAATCATGAATCTGTTTTTTCCCCTTGGAGCCAACTACGTACATCCCGTCTACATTTCTTAAAAGAGAGCAGGGATAGGTGTTTGGATCCAATCCGTATATAGATACGGATTGGATCCAAACACCTATCCCTGCTAAGCGCTCTAGGTACTTAAGTTGCCATCAATGAATAGTCATTGATGGCAACTTAAGTACCTAGAGCGCTTTGCGGCCAGGGGACCTCGTAGGCACAATGTAATATTAACGCACAACGATCTTATTACTAAATGACATTAGTAGGTAACGGACACTAGAGTTACGAGTAGGTACGCCGCAAAGTTGACGATGTCAAGTGAGCATTGATCATCCGCCTGCGAACACCACCGTGTTGTAGCGCACTTCCGCGTAGCGATGTTACGCCGTCCGACGCTTACAGCAGGAGAAATGTGCAAACATAGTGTAGTGTGAGCCGTCATGTTGGCTAATAATACATTTGTGGAAGCATAGGACTGGCATTGCTACATTTGTAAAATAGAGGTCTCAAAGAATAGGTTTTACATGACGAGATTATAACATTAGCAGCCTCCAAAGTTTCATTGTATTCGTAATTGCTCATTTTAAGCAATCAGCATAGCATAATAAGCAAGATAAAGGGCCAAAAGCAAATGTACACGAAAATAATATAAAAACAAAACAAAACCTAAAAAATATATATGTCAGTTAGCAAACGTACGTTTTAAGTACTGTGTTCCGATGATGTTTTATATCTATATCTTAAACACCATCGAAAAACAGTAAGGGAAGCAGAATTAGAAGAGCTTTGGACAGGTTGGTCCCTGCATGCAGTGGTGGCGTGGTGGCGTGGTGGGCCACGCACACGCCGAGCGCATCCCGGCGCGCGGTACGCGTGCGTCGCGCTGTCGCATTGCGTACTGCGTACCGGAGGACGTACTCCTCTGTATACAAGTGTGGGGCCTGTAGTGGGACCCTCTCAAACGCACAATTAGTTTGTTTAGGATTTTAAGTGTAAATGTCCTGAATAGCCGTTTTAATGTTAAGTAAACTTGTACCTATAGGCGAAAAGGGAGGGACTGTTTGTTGAATATTCGTTATTATGTTTGGAGAACAGCGCTTACGTTCACCGTTGGAAACTATTATCGTGATGCGTACACATACGTGTGCAATGTTAGCTTCGATGCTCAGCCAACACGTTACACTGTCATATTAAAGCATCTTAAAATGAAGCTCCACAGTTGCAATGTGAGCGTAGCTGAGTGTGGTCGACAACAGAGCATGTCACCTGCCCCCCGGGGGCCGCAGGGGTCGGCTGGCAAGGTGAGGGCGCGTGTACGCACCTACTACTATCTCACTCGTTATGTTAGATTAAATACATAATATTAGTCTTGTCCTATGTTATGGGCTACATGTTTCTGCTATCGAGCGGGCACATGTCCTGACTCCGGGTTTCTAATGCGAGTTTCCTAAAATGAATACCTTATAATAGTTGAGCTCACATGGGAACCGCGTTCCGGACTCTGTGCTCAGCAGTCGCGCCATTACACCGTCGAGACAGTTGTGCGTGTCGATATTATATGAAAAGTGCTAACAATCGAACGAATAGCGACGGTCTAATGTAAGTAATTTACGAATATAACGAATGTGTTTGCAGAATTGGGGCTGCAGCCGCCAGGGTCGCGTGCCAGCTGGCCAACCGTTCGGCTAGACAAGTTGGCTGTTTCTCAAATAACACACTAATATCGCGCAGTCGCTCAGCTAAGGCTCTTGTAGCGACGTGATGTGTCTTCTCTACTGACACACAAAGCTCTTATACTGCATCTAGGTGCACGTGTGTTGTGAATAGAATACGTCCTTAAACACAACTAATATTGATATCACAGTTGCATGTGTCTACTATTAGGCCTCTTCACCGAATTTTGATCATGGCGGCCAATCTCAGCGGAGACTAGCAGTCGCCGCAGCAGGCTTTATAGTGCACAGGTGTGTGCGCAAATACTTGTGCACTCGCTTCCCTGACTCTAATAGTCCAATGGGACGGCAGTCCGATGGATTGTTTCTTAAAACATTTGATAAACACTTGCAACTATTGTATTTCAGTTTTAATAGTACATACATCTATATATTTATTACAGATAAATCAAGAGAATGTAATAAATACCTACAAAAGCAGTTAGCCCGAATTAAACAATTTGCTAACCAAAAGATAAGCCATATAATTTCGCATTGATGTTACAAGTTGTATCAAAATATTACACATTGTATCATTACAAGGTGCGCATTGTAATGCTCGGTTCTCCTCCTTCACTGATGTAACGTCGTTTTGTATCATTACAAGGTGTGCGCTGTAATGCTTAATTCTCCTCCCTCACTGATGTAATGCTCGACTCTGTAACGTTACATTACACGCGAATGCTCCCGGTGAGGGAGCGCCTTAATGGTCAAGGCATCCCCGCAATACTAACTGAGCGCAGAGGTCAACTACAACTTTGTAAAATTCGTACAAAGCGATATTAATAACAGACTGGGTAAGGGTCCAAGCACAGTGCACAGTTAAGTACAGTGCCTTGTGGTAGGTTGCCGCGACACATTAAGGAGATGATTGTTACAATACTCTGCTGTGCATCAGAGACGAGAAGTAGCAGAATGAGACATTCACAACAGCGGTGAGGCGATTGTCCATCTCATCATTGCGTACCGTCTCGACATACATACATAAATACATCCTGAACCAACTTCTTTCTAGAAAGGCAAAAATATTTAGCATGTATCCCGTATCGTTAACGATTGGAAACAATGTTGGTCAAGACAGCAAAGACGTTGACGTTTACTTTTTATGATAATATCCCTTTGACTCGCGTATCTCACAGAGCTGGTTGTTTGTCAACAGTCGAAGCTGAACTGCGAGGTGTTGTACGACGAGCTAGCTTTCGAGGTGCGCTGGGCAGTCGCCGGCGACAGCATCGTGCTGCAGCTCGTAGCCAAACTTGGTCAGTAACACCTTTCTGCTATTGAATCTGTACAGCAGCGAGGACTCGACGTAGCCCACAGAAGGAGAGGTATCCAGTGGACTACTATTCGCTGATGATGTCCATACTATACTTGGATTTTCTGCATTATGGTAACCATAACTACATTGGTGGTCGTGATTTTCGGAACAAACATATAGGATTTCTCATTTTAAGTAAGCATGCCAAAAAATATAAATCTCATTCTTATTTTTTTGATAGGTGCTTTAACTAGAAACATGTTAAGTGACGTTGCATAACCACCACGAGAGCATGATGTGTATTGTCTACATGAGTATGTGAGAGCTTCTTGTATGTCGTTTCCAGAGGACGGCGAGTACATGGCGTTTGGCGTATCTGGCGACAACCTGAAGACGCAGATGGTAGGCGGCGACCCGGCGGTGGCGTGGGTAGACAAGCGGACGCTCAAGGGATACGCCGAGGACTACTACCTGGACGCTAAGAGCCAGTGCGCCGGCGTGCGCGGCTCCTGCCCCGATGAGAGGCTCGTGGTAGGTGATGCTTCTGTTTCAGTTTCAGGTTCCGTGGTCGAGGCAGAATATTTAGTAGGGTAGTTTAAGTGTTCTAGATTTGCGTACTATTATTTTTTGGATACCTAATTAAAGGCGTAAATGAAACTAATGGCGATACATTATAACAAATAGGGTATTTAATTAAAGTATTGTTTGGCTACAACATTAAGTTGATAGGCAATTTGCTTATCCATCAAGTTCTCTGACTTATTTTATTTTATTTATTAAGGAAAACCAACAGTTACACACTATACATGGTTAGATGGTAGATGTCATAAAAGCAAAACTTCAAAGGCATCCAACATTTATATCGCTACGTCTGATAAACATAAGCTTTCATATTCACGTAACGTATCTCTCTGAAGGAGAACACGAATTCGATCCGCCTGCTGAACGCGGCGCTGGTGAACGGCTACTCCATCGTGACGTACCAGCGCTCGCTGAAGGCGGCCGACGAGCTGGACCGCACCGTGCTCACCAACACCAGCCAGGCCATCATCTGGGCCATCGGGCCGCTCAACTCCAGGAACGAGGTGTCCTACCATCCGCACTTCACCAAGGTCAGTGACAAACATACTATATCTCTGTCATCATCATCCTCCTGATCCTATCCCCAATTATTTGTATGTCATCGTCATCGTCATCGTATACTTATATCTAACTAATGGCCACTTCAAACAGAATAATAATAATTCAATAGATATCTGTGTTATTAATATTTTCAAAATCACTACGTGAAAATAAACCCCTGTTATGATATGTTAAGTTTTAGAATGACATCGATCATGCCATCAATACTGTGTTCAGGGCGACAAGTTGATCGAGTTCGGCCGCCCGCCGGTGTGGAACTGCCCCATGCCGGAGGAGGACGACCCGCCGGCCGACGACGCGCACGTGGAGGCCATACGCCCGCAACAAGCTGTGAGTACGACGCCATACGCGATAACTCATTTCACAGTGGAACATTCTAAGAAAAAGCATTCGTTTTTACTAGCCTTGCATTTAAGCAGGATAAGTTTTTCTTTAATAAATCTGGTGGATACATCTGTTTTGATATTTTATAATCCTGCTCGCAGGCTTCGCAGCAGGCAGGTATACAAAAAAATTAAATCAAATCTGATTTTGAATGAACAACTTTTATTTAAATATTTATTTGTTTAAACTTTATGCACATTTAAAAAAATACACTGTGCAAAGGCGGACTTAATGCCTTGGCTTGCCTTAACTTTTAGGTTTTGAGTTATTTCATTTACATCCTGCATGATGTTTTCCCAAAACTCACAGGCGCAAGTGATCAAGCCGAACCCAGTGCCGACTCCGAAACCGGTGGCTAAGGTGGTCCCGTGGGACATCCCTGCCATTCAGTGCTACGAGCCCCCAGACGGCGTGTTCTACGCGCAGATGGGGCCCACCGGCGGCAAGCAGGGATACTCCGCCATCACTGGTAACTCACTGTTTTGGAGTATCATTATCATCAGTGTGTTTCCTTACATTAGGTTTCCATGTTTATTTTGTTGTGCAGGCCACGTCGGTTGGGGCATATCGTGGTATATCAACGGTCTGCTGATCCCCGAGATTAACGTCATCAGAGGTCGCAAGTATACGTTCGTGGTGGAAGGAGGCTCCAACCCCGACGTGCCCGCGAGGTACCACCCCTTCTACATCACCAACGACCCCGTCGGCGGGTACTTCCACAAGACCGATAAGGAGAAGGAGGTTTGTTATTTTCTGTTAAATCAGAAGTTCAACAACTCCGTTATTTATTGGAAAGTGTGCTAAGAAACATATCCAAAGTATAGCAGTTTTTACTCATTTCTATATAATGGAATCATTTGCATAATAAAAATAAGTATCTGCTCTTGGCAAACACAAACAATCAATCAACAAACAGCAAACAATCTTCGAAACTCGTGCATCCAAAATAAAGATCTTTTATCTTCCCATATTTTTTATAAAAGTCATTTATTTGGGAATCCTTTTAATCTGCGCTGAAACTTCTTAAGAAATGTGCTTCGAGAATATCTTGTTTGTTAACTCCTGAAAGTTTCAGTTTTACACTTTCAAAGGCTTACTTAAAGCGCGCATAACTGTGGACGATAGTTAGTGAGAGTGTTATTTTAATTTTTATCATTTGTTATTTAAAAATAAACTGTTGACAGATCGGCAGTCATTGAATGCGACTGATCAAAATCACAGTCATGTTATTTGAATACGTTAAACAGTTCGTTCCTCTAACTGTACGGTAACTCACGCTATTCTATTACACCGTAAGACTTTGTGATATTTGATTTTGTCCACTGTATGACTAAACATTATTCCAGGGTGTGGAAATATACGCGGGCGTGCGTCGCACGCGCTCGGGCGAGCTGAATCCAAGCGGCGTCGGCCGGCTGTGCAACTGGACACCCGACAACTCGGGCCCGGAGGCCGACGAGTTCCCGAGCTTCGGCGCCTACCAGCGCTCCCTCACGCTCGTCTGCGAGGAGGGCAACCCCGGAGTCGTCACGTGGATCCCCGACAAAAAGACTCCAGATACGGTCTACTATCAGGTCCGTAATCACCCACCTTGAGTAGGTAACTGATCGTTGACATGCATGATGCGCGGAGAAGCCTTTTCGAGTAATGAAGGAATGAAGTGCTTAATGAACGTCAGCATCGAGCAAGTACAGCAAAACATTCTCTTAAAGACAGTTGCCATACAAATGCCAATCAGTTATTCTTTCCCTTTTAAAAAATAAGCACTTTATTTACTTCCCAAAGACATGCATATGCTTGGATGCATCGAGAAAAAGGATTGTGCATACCAGCTTGAGAATGTATTTAGTGATGTTATTTATTATTCCTATCTTTGTTTAAACCACTTGTGTACACAAATAACAAAGCGAACAAACAATAATAATATATATCAATAATCGTCCAATATCAGACAACGACTGAAGACTTTCACTATTTTACAAACCATTACTTTTCTGTTCTCTACAATTTATCTCACGATGCATTATTCTTTACTTCACTCTTACATAAGACGCATGCAAACTGAACGTGTTTCACTAAACGTAAACGCAGTACTGCGTGTGTTCCCACACATCCATACATAACTGGTTACATAAACCACAGGTACTTTGCTTCTTATATGTGTCGCTAGGCGCTCGCACTGCATGAACATGCATTATAATGAAGCTAGAAATCCACAAGCTAGAAGTCCCAACACCAACAGTTACTGTGCTCAGGCTCCTCCCATTTGGCATAAAAATTCACCGCGACATCTAGCGTATAACTAAATATAAGACATAAAATAAAAAAAAATCCGTTATGATTGTGATCCTGCACTAGGTGACAGATGTTAGAGGTTAAGTATCTGTGTATTATGTACTCTGTACCTCAACAGAGAGGTTACACACTGTTACACGCTGTTTGTACATAATCTTTACTATCTGTTTTCTGTTTCAGCCTTCCAAGCCTTCTCTGTGCATGAGATAGCTCGATTACTTCTCAATGTATATTATTGGACGGTGAAAGTTTCATTTTGCTTGCAACGTTTGTTTAAATTCCCGGGACTAACATGTTTGTCTGTTCCAGTGTTTCACGCACCGCCATCTTGGTTGGAAGATAAACGTGTTGGACGAGTGCGACGCACAAGAGGCGGAGGAGAGCCGCGTGGTGGAGACCGTCGTGCGGCCGGACGATCTAGCCAGCGAGGAGTCCGTGCAGGTACCATCACGACTCACTCCAAAACGTAATTTTTTAGATGATCGCAGAAAAATACAGAAAATAATCAATACGAAAACGAATTATGACGATTTCAGTAGATATAAGAGCGACAACGGACTTTTGGGAGAAGTGTACTCAGAGGTAGACATGATGCCGCCGTACAATAAGAGACAGGAGTATTCTGAATTGCCGATATCCAACGTACAAATCCAGGAGGTGATACAAGCCGTGGAGACCCTGGAGAACACGATGAAGGACGACAAGAAGAACGCGACGTACCTGCAGTACCAGGTGCATGAGGACGGACAGGAGAATACATTTGTGGCTGAGCAGCCCATCCGAAACGATGGCGAGTACTTCCTCGAGCCGGGGAAGATAACAGACAATTACTTCTTACCGGTCAACCAAAAACCTCTGACATTGCAGTCTGTCTTACGGCCAACCCCACATAATGCTCACAAGCCAACGAATAACATGCGACCTCCGTTCCGTCGGCCAGCGCCGCCTGAGATTAAACTCCGTCGTCCTCCTACGATGTACCAGAAAGGAAATATAAATATGGGCTACCCACTCCCCCTACCCAACCACCACGGGTCGCACGGACCGCAAAAGAAACCTCCACCAAAGTTCAACCAAAATCGTTTACAGTCAAATATGAATCGACCACCTATGACCGGTGTGCTGCCGATGAAAACAATACCCTCGCTGCAGCAAAATAAACCCAACTATAACTCATTAGGGCCCAAACAAAATTCAGCTCCTCCACAATTTTCAGTACCTCCACAATTTTCGGCGCCTCCACAATTTTCAGTGCCTCCACAATTTTCGGCGCCTTCACAATTTTCAAAGATGCCAAGTAATTCAATACAATCCATTATAATGGGTAAGCCAAGCTCGAACAACGTCCATTTACCACCTCCAAGTCAGACATTGAATTTAGGTCAAACCGATATTATTGCTAATCAAGTGGTCAAAAGTCAAATAATGCTGCCTCCAGGTGGTAACGATGCTATAGCTCAGCATAGCAACGTACAAACATATTTTAATAAACCGGGACAGATAATACTGGGTAAACCGATGGACAACCCGATGCCTCTGGATCAACAAATGATCCCAACGAAACAGCTCGGTATGAGATCACCGCCCACTCCAACGCCAGGGTTCTATCAATCAACACCAAGTATTAATTTACAACACGAAAATGAACAGCAATCGCAAAACGAAATAAAGTCATCCGATTTCATTGGTGAATCCGCCGACAAGTCTACGATTCCTCCTGCCATCAATACAGGCTTCAAACCTGATTCTATCGTCGTCGAAAGTGGGTTCAAACCTATAATTAGAGAACCGCTTATGGCCGGCGAAGATAGAATAGCTGAATATGAGGGAAACGCCAACAGACGTGAAGACGCAGATGTTGAAGAGGATTATGATGTGCCACCGGCGTTTAGCGATTCCAACAACCACCAGTTCCCCCCCAGTGTTAAAGTCACAGAAACGTTTGAACCGATGTTCATACCATCTCCACCTGATCACTTGTTGCCCACTAGCGATAGAACTAAGGAAGTATTCCCAACTAATCACGCCAAAGAAGACAGACCTCATCCAGTGTACTTGAAGAATGTGACCAACATGATTGATTTGTTCAGCAAAACAAACATGGAAAAAGAGGTTCCCGGCGATTTAATGATGGAATCAGATAGAATCAGCCCTCACTATCTCCCTCCCGATCCAAAACTACCAAAAGAGCATTCTCAGAAATTGTCTTCATCCAGCGAACAAACGTTCACTACTTACGATGGTAAAACTGTATCAGCAGCCACATTGACGAGTGTTCCCGACGGAACAAAAGCAACCACTAAATTATTTTCTGCTAAGCTACCAGCCAATTTTGAGCAACTGTTGAAATCGCCGCAATTTGGTCCCTTCAAGGGTGAAATACCACCACCAGTAGCTGCTCACATTAATAAGGAAACTCAAGTTTCGACTAAAGCAACCAAAGCGCATGATGTAAAGACGACATATCTAAAACTTCAAGAACCCGAATATTTGAAAGCAGAAGGTAGTGAAATCGTTGAAGTGGCTGAAAAGTTACCCCAAGTCGAATACGAAGGTGAGCAGGAATATGAAGACGTTGATGAAGATGAAGAAAGGAAAATGAGACAGCGGAGAGACACAAAAACCACTCAGTTCGAGATGGGAGAGATAGAAGAAGTTCAAACCAACGGGCACAGCATGCCCAAGAACCAAGTAGAGTTTGAGAACGAGAAGCACGCGACCGCCGCCGCGACCACGATGCGGCTATACTGGATGACGCACCTATTGCTACTGACGTGTATCAAACTTCTGTAACAAGTATAAATTAATTATTTAATTATTTATTGGATATTGTATAGGGCTTGCCATGAAAATAATGCATTTCGTGTTGGATATGTATAGTATCGGGTTGGCTGTGGGACGCTCTCGTACCGATCTTCTGTTCGCGCCGCTCGGCCGCTTGTGTTACATTAATCTGAACCACACCTGTTACCACTGTTTACACGCATAATGCAATTCAATACTCCTTTAGCGTTTAAGGATTTTGTAAATATTTTTATTTTCTAATAAAATTAGTGTTACATTTTACGTTTGTTGTTTTAATACTTTTGCTAATCTAATTTATATTTAACTAGCGACCCGCCCCGTCTTCGCACGGGTGCATATATTATACATATAAACCTTCCTCTTGAATCACTCTATCTATTAAAAAAAACCGCATCAAAATCCGTTGCGTAGTTTTAAAGATCTAAGCATATATAGGGACAGACAGACAGAAAAAGCGACTTTGTTTTATACTATGTAGTGAAGGTCACCGATATACGAAAGTACTGAAGAAACTTATACTAATAATAAATAAAAGCCTAAAACCGCTAAATCGATGCTCATGTGTTATCTATATGAGAAAAGGCTTTTATTATTTATTTGAGGACACTGAGAAAATCAATTAAACATAATGTTACCATTTTCCGCACCAGTACTTAGTCAATTGTTAATGATTGTTTTTGTTGCGCGGACTGGGCAGCTTGAGCAGCGACTGCACGTTGTATATCTTCTTGGTGAGGCGCGTAAAGTTGGCGAGCGCCTTCTCGTGAGGGTAGCTGGTGTCCACCAGGCGGAGGACGGAGTCGCGGCTACGGCCTCTGGAATGTTGAGCGTGGATTGTTTACAGTAACATTCGTAGGACAGTTCCTAAACAAAATATATGGAGCAACATTGAAAGCTTACTATAGAAAAAAAAAATAATTTATTTTCTCATCACAAATGTTGCAGGTAGGTACAGAAGGTGCTTAAACTAATAATAAATAAAAAAAAAAAACATTTGTGAGAGACTGGTGCCCGAAGAAGGCATAGAATACCTGTGTTACGGGTCACCAGGCCCCCAGTTCTTACAGTTAAGACTCTGTATTAGAACAAGACAAGTATGAACTAGATGTAGAAAAAAACATATTTTATGTCATAATATGTATTTTCAATTTTTTAAATGTAGTTGTTCAGTTTTTTTTAATCTACGCTGTCATAAATCTGTAGCTGCACGCTGACACATTGTAATGTCGTAAGTGTGTGCGCGTGCCACTCACTGGCGGGTCAGCAGCCTCGCGACGGAGGTGAGCGGCAAGCCGGCGCGGTCTGCCATCTCCAGCGAGCTGCCGCGCACCACCAGCTCCTCTATCACGTCTGTTGCCGCGTTCTGACATACTGCGAAAAAACAATGTTTCATTATAATCAAACTGCAGCAATCCGCTGGACGACAGTAAGACTTTAAGGCTTTCTTTATCGCCCACCATCAAACTCGATCTTTGGCTACTCAGCCGGTTGCTATCAGACGCTCGAAGCTAGTCGCTTCTCCTAGCCTGACGGCGTCCAACATTAAAAGTAAGTTACTATTCTAAAATATGATTGTGCGGCTTCTTTTATGTGTCAGTAACAGCATGATGGTTGACAGCACAGAATGGAAGAGCGGTTTGCGCCAACTCCAAGTGACATGGGACAAGAGCAGTACCATGATGATAATGGTAATGGCTGCTTTACTTTAACAGAAAATGAATTATTCCCAATAGTCCCCTCTAGCCCTGTCCTCCGGGGTGACAGCTGGGAATTTTCTTCCCAGTTGTCATTTTTTTTTTCTGGAAAGGAAGGAATCGTAGCAAATGTCACCCCCCCCCCCCCCCGGTGACAACTGAGAAACAGACTTGCCATTTGTCCCCTCTAGTCAGTTTTCAAAGGGAACAGTCGGCACAAATTGTCACCCCGGTGACAACTGGGAAGACAATTCCCAGCTGTCACCCCGGTGACAACTGGGAAGACAATTCCCAGCTGTCACCCCGGAGGACAGGGCTAGAGGGGACTATTGGGAATAATTCCAGAAAATATAATTGCTTGAAAAGAACTTTGTTAATCCGTATTACAATGTTCTTTCGAACACACATACGTTCTTTCGTATATCTTTTTTGTATCCCATTTTATTATTATCTATCTGCTAAAATAAAACGTGACAATAGAGGTCACTGATGCACTAAAAATCTACAGATTCCAGTACAAAAACAGAAATCAAGTCTACGATTAACCTGAATCAGTACCTACGAGTATTATCTAATAGCCGGCAATATTTTCATGAATCTAAATCGATACATAGTGTGTATGCCAAAGTCTTACAAGCTCGAAATAGCGGCGTCCAGCCGTGGCCATCCTCCGCGTGCACATCGCCCCCCTTGTCGAGGATGTAGCGCAGCATGTCGAGGCTGCACGAGTCTACCGCGTAGTGCTCCACGCGGAGATCGTTCAGGTCCCGGCCCTGGGGCAGGTGGCACACTGAGGCTGACAGACACTACTACTTGATAATAATATGTAGGTAATGAGTAAGTATGGTTCACCTCGAAGTCGGCACCTTGCTCCAGCAGCAGCTGCACGATGGGTATGCTGGCGGTGAGCACCGCGAGGTGCAGCGCCGTCTGGCCGGTGGACGAGCGCTGGTCGACCTCCGCGCCCGCCGACACCAGGAAGCGCACCGTGTTTATGTCGCCTGTCACATGTAAACACTCAACAATTAGTTCACATTTCAAAAGCGCAGTTAGAGGGTTGAACGACGTCGACCTGTCGATTGATCGCCAAACAATATTAATCTTTTGAAAACAAATTATTTATTATTATTTATTTATTTTATGTTACTGAAGGCTTACTGACTAACAAACTAATGATATAAAGAGTGTGATATCAACAAATAATTAATTACAAGCCACCAGACATAGATATATAAAAAAGTCGATAAAAAGAAAGTACACACTAGTTAGTATATTATCAATGTGGTGGTTTGACATGTCCGGCTGTGTCCTGTATCACAGAACGCGACGTCGTGTAAGAACAATATACACCGGTCTGCCGTAACCTGTGTATCGAATATTGATCTCGAGTCAATTATTGAGTAAGGACAATGAATGGACCCGCTCTATTGGTCTCTGTGGTCACCGCACGCACTCAAGTGTCGACCATGGTCCATGACCGTGACTATTTGATCGCGTACTTTAAGAAACATTCATTAGTTTTTTTTAAGTAAAATTAATAACAGGAACATACTGACTTCATGCTGGTGGCGTGATTAAGACCCATGATTAGCGGACGCACTAGCTTAGTAAGAGCCAAATAACCTTGTAAAAATACATCAGATCGAAAATAATACCTACTCGTAACATGCATGCATAAAACATGGCGCTCCACTCAGGTGTGCGCGACAGTTCCGGCGCGCGGCGTGGCTCATCACTAATGGACGGCTGGCGCCGGCCGGCTGGTCTGCCGGCTATTCTTATCGGAACTGTGTCGTTACAGTTTTGGAACGATCGATACCTTTCCTCACGGCTGTCGCGAGAGGTGTGAAGCCGTTGGTTGTGTTTATAATGCCGATCAGAGCCGGCCGCTCGTCGAGCATTCCTTGCACCTGGAAACATTGCCCTGTCGTTACCAATTCACCTTGTAGCACGCTGTGCCCGCGTGGCGGGTGCAAGCTCACTACAGAGCTCCTACGGAGGACGCTCGAGTCCCAGGCAGCGGTGGAAACGTTGTAAGTACGAGGTAGATTATGAATATCGAAGTTTTTATATATTTTTTTAACTTCACGAGGCCTTCAATAAAATAACTATTCAGCATGAGTCGACGGAGATGAAGGTTGCTGCGAAACACATTAAGAATCATACAATTAATCGTATTTACAGTTTATGATGGTGGCGGTGGAATGAAACCAACGTTGGATGACAGATAGGATTTATTTACTGTACTTGCAAACACTTGACAGACTTGATGCAAACAAAGGTAACAGAAGGTTAGACCTATGAGTGGTTCTAGGGATGGACTGCGGGGCTATCCTATCCCTTAACCTCCTAGCTAGGCTATTCCTGAGGGCGACGGGGCCTCCGCTCAGTTCAAGCTCACGACTACAGTGGTGACTGCGGGGCTATCGTCCACTGTGCCTTCTAAGTAGCGAGTGATTAGCTTCTCTGTGGAACGGGTTTATATAGTCGGCTTGACATGTTAGTGTGTGTCTTCACCATCTCATGCTTGTATGTAGTTGTAACCTCTGACACCTCACATATTCAATATTAGATGTCGCTAGTAGTATGTTGCTGTTATCATCTTATCGCTAATTGATCATCTAGTTTGTGATGCGATCTACTCGGGTGGCGTAGTGTTGTGCACATTATCCGGTAGATGGCGTAAGGCGTCGTGTTATAAGTTTAGTTATAACATTAAAACTTAAAAAAAATGTATTTTTGACCTAACTAATAATTCGTAATTAGAAAGTTCCCAGATATCATCCAGGACAAAAAATAATCGCAATGATGGGAAATATGTACTTCTATGTAAATAGCGTATCTAAGTGTATTTTTATATCCCTTATTAAATGAGCCATCGATTATTATAATTCCTATTTTTTTTACCTTTGAGGTATATATATTCTATCTATTTAATATAAAAAGAATCATCGAATCAGGCAACTCATTGCACAATGATGCGTGGGAGAATCGATGACTAAGCGACCATCCAGGGGGTACAATCAATCATACCTAACTTTTCTGCCCTTAGGGGTTGTTCTTACTTAAAATTGAATCAACTTTGAGGTGATACCATAACAAATTTAAAAAATATATCTACATTCGGTCATCAAACTCGGTCGGTTTAATAACGTACTAAAAAATATTTAAAAGAGGGAAGCATACTGTTTGAATGCTTATCGTATCTGTACCCATCACAATAACAGAGTCAGTACCTGCTTGATGTAGCCGCATCGCACCGCCATGCAGAAGCACACGGCGGAGGTGCCGTCCGTGTCCGTGCTGGTCCACGTGGGCTCCGACCACTGGGACTCCAGCCACTTGTGATCCCCGTTCCTGGCGTGACCGAACCTATTCAAACAACTAAATTGAATTAATGATTGCGAATAAACAATTTAAATTATTGTTTAAGAAGCAATTTTTTAAGAAAAGGAACATTTTTTATTTATGACAATCGTTTATTGCATAATTATTAATTATAAAAAAATGCAAACACTACTCGTTGGTCTAGTGGTCGTAAACATGACTGCTGAGCAAGAGGTCTTGGGTTCGATTCCCAGGTCGGGCAAAGTGTTATATTTTTCCATCAGAAATTTCTCAGTAGCCTCGGAGTCTGGATGTGTGCCCGGGTGATGGCAATAGGCTCGCCCCCTATTACATGGGACTTAAACTGGCGAAATGAGGGTGTACTTATGGGTGCACCTGTGCCTAACCCTTCGGGGATTACAGGCGTGATGTTATGCAAACACTACGGTTAGACTTGAACAAAACAACAAATAGGTCGACTCCTGGTTGCAGTTTGACATAACTGAGTTGTTTTCAGTAAGAACGTCTGTCCTGGGATCAACATGTTTCAAATAGCACCGCCTCTACTTTTACTTGCAATAACTGCGATATTATTTTTTTGCTAATTAAAAAACAGGATTAGTGCTTGAAGCCTGCTTACCTCGTTTCTTTAATGTCACCCCGTTCATCTCGGCTTTCTCTTACTTTAACACTTCTATCAGTATGGATGGGGCGTGCTACGCTTGCATCCCCACCACTATTATCACCACTGTTGGTGTTGTTATCGTCAGCACTGCTTTCTTCCTTCTGCTTGTCAGCCGCCCTCAGCCTCTCGTACACGGCAGCTTCATCGCCATAAAACTGAACGGCTCGTTGTGCAAGAGTCGCTACAGCTGTTGCCTGCACTATCACTTTCACTCGGAATTTGTGACAATGTCTCGAAGCTAGGTTGTCGATTTCTTTTGACGTCTTGCCGCCACTGAAATTAATTATTTAATTATGAATTGTGAAGCTAGTGAAGAACACAGTACTACATACGATTATAATACTAAGCCAGTGTTCCTCGAGGGCTAACTTTCAATGCAAAAAGTTGGCAAAGTCAAAACATTTATTTCAATTAGACCATTTACAGAAACTTTCAAATTGTCAAGCAGTAATTACCAATCTTTGCCTGACCGATCAAACACAAGGCGGGTGGTCTTGGCTCTACAGTCACACTACACCAACGAGGCAGTCAATTAAGGAAGAATTAATATAATTGCTGCATCAAGCCTATTTAACAAGTTTATTATTTTAAGATGTGCATGTGTTATGTTTTACATTTCTTAAACCAAACATGTACAGATCCTTACGAGTACACGACGACCCAGGGTGGTATCTTTTCATTCTTCTCCAGTCGGTACAGGAGCTGATCAGCGATGAACTGGAATGGCTCCACTTTGTGCCAGTCCAGTGTGATGGAGTATTTAGTCTTCTTTAGTACCTCTGGTTCTGGGGGCGACCAGCTTGTGTACTTGTCCATCAGAAACGCTTGCAGTTCCATTGTGAGAGGCTGAAAATGTGGTATGGTCAAGAAGCTTAAGATATCCAAATTATTATTCGTTATTCAAATCGTTATTAGGTATTTAGATTTCGAATATAACCATCAGAAACTACAGTAATCACAAGTTCATCTTACCAATGTTAATAAAATAGCAACACAAAACCTAACATGCGAATTTTCCCGTTACGAATCCTCTACGACACTGTTCGAAACTGTACACAAATATCAGGAGGTATCAATAAAGAACATCTGTAGTACATTTGTTTGGTCTCGGTCGATGCTCAAAGTTTGATCGATGCTCTGC
Organism: Hoplodrina blanda; assembly: GCA_949316365.1. NCBI lineage: Eukaryota > Metazoa > Arthropoda > Insecta > Lepidoptera > Noctuidae > Hoplodrina > Hoplodrina blanda. The sequence goes on along the minus strand of OX438569.1, from coordinate 12,476,028 downwards.
GGTCGCTCTGCGCTCCTGGCACTCGTACCGTTTGGTGGGAACTATTGTACGTACCTATGGTTGTACATGTACACTGAAATAATGGAATTAGTTAAACGCTGAAATTATTTTAAGATTTATATTTATTCTACAATTTGGTTATTTTTTTTAGATTAAAGGAATTTTGTGTAATAAGTCAACGTTGTATTCATCACAATATAACTGTTATTTCAGAGTAACATGGCAACATTTTGGCTCATTGATGTGATATGTCTTGTATTGGTATTTTATTCTTTGTACTTATACTTTGGTTTTTTTAATAACCTCTTACGGCCCTGATGGAAAACTCAACGAATATTTTAAAACCTCTAGCCCATTCTAAGAAATATCCATGGTTTAATGTTCTCATGTTCAGCTGATCGCAGCAAGGAACAGTTGTAGTTGACTTGTTCATCACAATCCGTATCACGTGCAACTGGTGCTCCGATTCAAATAAGAATGTTCTCATTTGACTGCGCGCTCTGCGTATCGCAAGCTTACGTCCCCGCGGAGCGATCCATCCGGTGGATGTCATTTCTGGAAGTGCTTCCTCTGTTAAAGCTTTTGAATATGACTACGTGGATGATTTGATAATTTTGATAATACCTACTAATATTTATGTGACCGTTACTCATATAAAATAAGTAACGATCACATAAATATTCGTATTATAAAAATTACTCGTATAAAATAAGTAACGATCACATAAATATTCGTATTATAAAAATTACTCGTATAAAATAAGTAACGATCACATAAATATTCGCATTATCAAAATTATCAAATCATCCACGTAGTCATATTCAAAAAATACTGGTAAATGGTTATGTGAAATACTGGTATCCAGCTGCATCCGGTTAGACTGGAAGCCGACCCCAAAATAATTGGGAAAAGGCTAGGCAGATGATGATGACTTATTTTATATGAGTCACAAACAATAAAGTAAGATTCGTAGGGTAACTGACAATTCAGTTACTTATAATGACAGAATTTACATGATAAACGTGTCTTATAAACCAAAACTATGTAAAAGCAATGTCATCCTCATCTCTTATAATCAGGATAAATGCAAGAAAATAATAAACTTCGAAGTAATTTCTATCTGTTGCAAACAAGCGATGTTATAGTCTCTGGCGTTACCCGCAGCACCGCTAGATGGCGCTGTTCCATCAACGTCGTGGCCATAATAAAATATACAAACTTTTCTACGGCTCGCTGCACCTCTAGCTTGAAGTAGCTTGCCTCTGGTGAAAAGATACCGTGGAATGGGGTTACTTTAAAACAGGATTTAGAAGTTTTATGTAAGTAACTATTTTCTGCCATTCTAAATTCCAACTTTTTTCACTCCAATAGAACAAAGTGTCTGTTGGCTCTCAGATGTATAAAGGCTCTTACACACAGTGCCGGCGGCAGGGCCGGCGGCTTATAAAGCCGTACGCTTTGCCGCACAAAAGAGCCGCCGGCATGGCACACACAGTCGTCGATTTTTTGTTTGTCCATGTTCATGGAACAAATGAACTATATAGCATTGTTAACGCTTTTTGTAGGTAGCCGCTCAGTTCTATGTTTTTGAAGGTTGTTTAATTATAGCGCCTGTATCGTGCAACGTACTCGCACACTACGGATGAGATCAACGCGTGAAGGGTCGAGCGTTGTAGCGTCCTCACACAGCGATGCAGTATAGCCGACACATTTTATGGAAATATACATCTGGCTGAAGTTATGGTCCCCGGAAAGTGTCTGCCGATAATGGATACTAAATTGTATCGCGAGCGACTTTTTAAAAGATATGACATTTCAAACTAATTAGCTACTATACATGTTATTGATTTATATAGAAAATAATGAACGATGTATGATTATTATAATTATGTTGCATGCCATACGGTAGAATGTACGGGATTCAATTTGTTTCATGTCAACACCAATAACGCCAACACTATGATTGATTTGTTTTCTATACTATTGCAAATAAATGATTTTTGATTGTTAAGCTTTTAAAAATACCATGTCAATCATATTACAAATGAGCCATCACACATTGGAGAGTGAGTGAAGTGACTGTAGTGCGTGAGCGTGACACGTGACAGTGCCCAATACTGCAGCTATAGTGTGGCCATTAGTGCTGTGCACTCCCTGAGGTATGCGCGGCGAGGTGGGGGGCGAAGAATAAAGTGCATGAGTTCACATGAGATCGATATTGTCGGACTGATCTTACGATATCGGTTTACAATATTTTATGTAAAGCTTTAATATTGGCGATTCCAGACTTATATTAATTACAATTCCAGGTTTCCTCACGATGTTTTCCTTCACCGATGTCAGAGATCCAAGATAAACTTTAGAAAGTACATTTGAATTGAAAATTGCCTCCGCTACGATTTTGGCAATATTCGCATCACTATTCTATTCAAAACTTTTTGTCTACTTTTCTTTTCTTAAAATATTCGACCATTTTAAAAATGACGGTCTTGACATCACGAGATAACGCACGACCCATCTTTGAATATTTATCTCATGTGCGTCTGACATAGACAGTCCGCTACAAACAAATGCTAGCTACCGCCGTGAGCGTCGGCGGCAGACTGACAGAGCGCAGCAGCCGATTCTCCCCCCCGTCTCGCCGCGCGCATACCTCAGGGAGTGCACAGCACTAATGGCCACACTATAGCGAGTACACGCACCTGAACTATATATTCCTGTATCTTTTGCTAAATCTTCAGCCTTGCTCAAATAACCTAGTCTCGGCGACTTTGGAATCTTGGACCATTAATATTGTAATACAGCGACTTAATGAAATAACTCAAACCCTGGAAATAGTTGGTCCATAATCGAGATATACTAAAAGTATAATTATATTATTTGACTATAGAACCTCTTATAGTGTGTAATTCATTGAGTATTTTGTATGTATGTGTGTGCGCTCTATTGAATGACTTCAAAAATAAAGTAGACAGTGTAAAGTAAAAAAGTAGTGTTTAATTTTAAAACTTCATAGTTGCATTAGGGTGAAACAAGGGTGTCCATAAATATAGTAGAGAATAGTACAATGTTAAGATTGATTACTGCTATATGAATGTAATAATGTTGCAAAAGCAATTTTCGTTATGTCAGTTGCATTTTCCAAATCCGCGCTCATTTGAGTGCTAAAAGCGAAGTGTTGTGGACGAAGATAAATGTGTAGACTTCACTCAAACCCCCCCCCGCCTATCCACCGTCCTCTACCCCTGCCTCTGCCCCCTCAGCGCGCTATGAAAACCCGCGACCTTATGTAACACTGATCCAGAATCCCAGAATTGTTTACACATAGAATTTTTATACTGAAACGGAATATTAACTGGCACAATAGAAGAGAGTTTTCAAATAAAGAACAATGATATTTGAAGCCGTTCGGATCACTTCGGAATTAGGTCGGAAGCTGCGGATGTGGTTCTATTGTTTTGATATGCTTTCAGCGAATGATAATCATTTATGAAATTATGACTACAGTATCGAACGTTGCATTTATTATTATTTAAAATAAGTATAATAGGTCTTTCGAGCTAGCTTTATGGTCAGTGTAGGTACTTACAATACCATGCTTACAGACACGTCTCAGGTCTTATGACTAAAAATATGCTGTTCTTAATATTTCTATAGTATAGTTTGGTATCTTGGATGGTATCTTATTACCAATGCCCCTTACATACAACGGCATTAAAGGCAACATAACAACTTTCACCCCTAGACTACCCATCACTGCACGCTGCACCCCGTCGGGGTCCAGCTTATTAATGCTAATAGTAATACCAATCACTGGCTTTCTAAGGCTCCCTCGGCGTCTTCTTCGCCGTCACCTATTGCCGCTCGATGTAGTTACACGGCTTTTATAGTAATTACAACCAAAGACTATCGACTGAAGTAGAACCAATTGAACTTGACCCCAAAACATTGACCTTGGCATTAGAGTCATAGAAAAAGTGTAGGTATCTATACCAAGTGTCAACATATGAGTAATGCATGGAGTCAATTAAGTGATTAGCCAGCAGTTTAGGTGGGAACATATTATTTATTAAAATCTTCGTCTAAAATAAATATTATGAACGATATCATATCTTTTTATCAGCTGTTCTACTAAAATAATCGCATTAATAATTTAATACAGTGTAACACAGAAGTTAACAAGGAATGCATGCGTCGGGACTTCGGGAGATGTTGTGCGGTAGAGACGCTCGCTCTGCTAATGTTATCTGACTTCCGACGCGATCGGGAAGTGCTCGCTTCTCCTATCAACCGTTGTAATGCAATGTCGGAATCAAGTGTATGATAATACCTCGTACTCGACGAGGACACCGAGCGATGTCTATCGCTGGATCATCGCAATAATTTCGATGCCACGAAAAATACGTCATAAAAAAGTAACATTGGTTCGAAATGATTGGTGTAAAGGAAACGTAACGCGGCGATGGCGGGGCTATCGATCGACGCGGCCAGTCGGCGCCGGGCCATCGTGCGGAGCGCACGTATCGCGACCGCCACAAACACACGAATAACCTCACTGGCCACTCGCTCCCGACACTTCCACCACACGGACATCTAACCCCTGGCGGTAAGTCTTTCACAATAGAGCCTTTTCCAAACTAGCCGAGTATACCGCGCGTGATGACAAACAATCATTACTTTAATATAGTGAGTGTTCACGTATTACATATACAAACAAATACGATCTTCCGTAGTGGATGATCTGCGTGCACAGTTGGTGGTGTGCACTGACCGCTGTAGCCTGTGCACTAATTACATTACGCGATAAAGGAACACTGACTCATGTATAATGTTGTGCTGTACAATTGTACATTAATAATAAGGTAACGTCACAAGGATTCGCGCGCGTTTTCTGAAATTGCATTTTCAATGCGATGATGTGAAACTAAGACGTTTCTTACCGCAGATGTTTTTATTTGGAGTATAGTTATGTGTCAAGCTGGGGTTGCATAATACGCCTAATGTCAAAAGTTTATAGGTTTTCGTAGTTACATTTGTATCGATGTGCATATTATTATGTCGCTTTATACAAAAGTGCGCCAATGAATTCCCGAACTATAATACTGCTTAGGCTCCTGCTGAATTGTTCTGAGCGACGCTGCGTACGAAAACATCTACACTCTAGACTTACATTCAACACAAAATGCTATGGTTATTCTGCAAGTGTTTTGTTCCAACATCTCCGAATGTTAATTTAATTAGTTTCTCACGTACAATCTGCAATTAACGAAACTGTCCGTAACAAGGAACACAAGTAACTGCCTCAAGTACCATTGCCTCCGGTTTACGTTCGTTTGGGCGCAAAGCAATCGTCCTAATCGGTGGCCATAACATATTTTGATCGGCGAGCCGAGTCCGCTGTGCCTGCCCCGCTTGACCCGACCCTGCCCGACCACTGCCCGACCACTGCCCGACCACTGCCCCGGGAATTCAGCCGAGCTGAGTTTTTAGCCAAACGGTTACCCGAACGATTAAAGAGAATGCGTAGGGAGACTCCGAAGCTCATTCAAATCAAGAACTATTGATTTGAATGACCTTCGTACAGTTCATTTAACAACGCTGTCTTTAGAAAAGAAGAATTTTTCAGTAACAGTCCGGAGTCTGGGCTCGTGTCGAGTAATGGCAATAGGCTCCACTGACCACCCCTCTGCTGGCTGCTCAGAGATACAAGCGAGATGTTACGTAGTGTATGTCTCTAGTTCTAACATTTTCCTTATAGACAGTAACAAAGGAATGTAAAGAGACCGCAGTCAAGTCCTTGAGTAATTCAGCTTATTGCTATCCTAAAGAGATGTAGACACTTGAGTACATAACAGTTAACGCAATCGATACATAAACTAAATGGGTATTTATCATAGTGTTCGAGTGTACCGTCCAGGTCGCGCGGGAACACCACAGCTGACGCTCACAATATGGCCAATATGGGTTCCCTATTATTTACGGGCAGAACACTAGACACTATACCAATATACGAAGGAGGGAAGCATGTTTTTTGTGCTCTAGCAAAATAAACTGCATGTCCCAAGCAATACGGGCAATAATCGTTTCCGAGCTATCGTGCAGGTATCACCTACAAGAGTTGTAATTGGCAGTGGTACCAAGTGGGTGCATTATGAGTAGGAAAAGACCAAAGAAACAATGAATGTGTTGCGTGATCATGGCATGGCGTGGCTAGGGAGGAGGCCACTACTTAGATAACAGCTACTAGAGATGTTCGGAAGGAAACACTGGCTGCCCCTGGTCGAACCCAAGTACATTGGTATAAGGACAGGAGCACGATTTAATAAACTTATCACCCATTATTAGTATAATGTGTACATACCTATCACGGTATTTAGTTTCTCAATAACAGCCTGTAACGGCCCATACGCAAATCAATAACCTCATGTACCTAAAAACTGGCCAAGAGTAAGGCTCGCACAATCACAGCTCCAAACCAAACTACACTGAGCAGTCTACGAGTCTGTCGTAGTTACGTGTTAGGATTCCGAAATAAACCTGCGCTAGCTCTTAAACTATAGATACAGGATTTCAATAACATAATTTTATTATGAATCTGTCGCAAACGGCTATAATTTTCCTGTAATCTTTATTTTTAGAGAGGCGGGGTGCAGGACGGGCAATATATTACTAGCTGTGTCACGCGGTTTCACCCGCATTAAATTATCTATCTATGTCTTAGGTAACTGCTCCGCTCCTGTGGGTCGCAGACTCGCAGCGTGCTGTTATACATTATTATATATCCTATACCCTTCTTCGATAACCGGGCTATATAACGCAAAAGATTTTTTCAAATCTGTCCATTAGTTCTTGAGATTAGCGCATTAAAACAAACAAACAAACTGTTTAGCTTTATAATATGAGTATAAGTAAGTAGATATTTTAAGAATTCATAGAAAAAGTTCTTTCAAATTATAGCTATAATAAAATGGTTTTTCTAGCAAAATTCAGATTCCTAAGTTGGACAGTGATCTTACGAAAGTTCCTCAATCTGATGGCGATTGAGGACATGAGTACACATTTTTTAAAAGTTTTTTTAGCACTGACACGGTTTCTGGATTTCAACATTAATATTAGTAAGTAGTCACACTCAACTCTTGTGATTAATAAACTGTTGTGTTACACGTACACAACTGATCTGTAACCAGATAGAAAAGTTCTGCTTATATTTTGTGATCAAAACACTTACTTATTAGAAACCAGGTCAGTGATGTTCAGGTATATCATATTGAAACTTGTCAGATTTTAAAGTCAATACAATACAATACGGAAGCTGCATGTTACAACCTCATAGCCCCACTTCTGCATATTCTGTCAGACGAGCCCCACGCACTTAGTAACCCCTAGGCAGGTTCAGGCCAGTCTAGGATTATACGCCATTAGTGACGCTCAGCCGCTCAAATGAAAGGCTTTCACTCAAACTCTGCAATTACTAGGCGGTATGAATTATAATAATTAAACCGCATCACTCCGATGTAAAATGTACCTTACTTCGCAGCGAATTCGATACATTTTCGCATGTGCTGTGCGTGATAATGAATGAAAGGCTCCTAGTTTGGAAGGGGGCTGACAGCTGACCCCCGCCTCGGATGATTCGAAAAACAAGTGATGAAGGGTGAATGTTTTATTTAGATGTACGCGTTATTGGGAAACGATATACATACAGCGATGATGGCTGCGACAGAACCAATATGATTTATTATGAAACTAACTTTTCCCGCGGCTTCGCTCGCGTTAAGTTCGGGGCAACGTAGTTCACTCAATAGAACTCTCCGTACAAACTTTGGATTCCCATTTCATCCCAGTTGGGGTGAATTTTGGAAAATCCTTTCTTAGCGCATGCCTACAGCGCAACCAGTTCAGTGGTTTGAGCTGTGTTTTGATAGATCAGTCAGTCAGTAACGGTTGCCTTTTTAAATGAACCAGTATTGTAGGGTTAACTTTCCAAAAACGATAATGAATTATTATTTTGTACAGTCAACAACAAAAGTCGATTAACAATGTTACTTTTTTATCTCATTTAAAACAGACACTAAACACATAATGTACTGGCTTTCAGAATTTCAGGCAATAGCCTAGTGTTTATTATATCTTAATTTTATATTCATTGCGATTTACTTTTAATATTGTGCTTAATAATTAGGATTTAAAAATCATAAATGTTAATCGACTTTTGTTGCTGACTGTACCACTAATTAGACATATCACTACATTGTGTGTACAATCAGTTAACATTATAAGGACGAATGCACTGTTCAAAACAATCACTGTACGAGCACGCTCGACAATTTTATGCTGACGCCCGCGATCACTTGTACTTACGATACATTATTACATGCACATTTTATGTTATTTAAGTTAGTTCTATAAAGCCGCTTGGTGAACACACATGTCGGTGTTTTCTTCCACACATTAGAAATCCCGGTACACATCGCACCACAGTGGTAGGACTCCACAATCACTATTCTATAAAACTGTCGTCAGAACGAAAGCGTACTGTGTCCGGTTCATCCTGAAACGTGTGTGGATAGTTTTATCGCAGCTAGTTCAACATGATCGACGTCCCGTTATTATATTCGCTTAGTGTAGCCGCCACAGGCGCGCGGCGGAGGTTCCCTAACGTGCAGAGGATGACGGATGTTGTTAGGAAGGTCGTCAAGTTATTGCTCACTGTCAAAGTTTGTCGGTGTGGAGGTCGCCGGCGCGAGACCACCATTGTTCGCTCACACTTCAGACACTAAAGATATGACGATCGTGACAATATTGACATGAATATATTCTTCTTCTTTGTAGCTGGGGTCTAGCATCCTAACATAAAATTAGCATTCATGCTAATTTTGTTAAGTATATTTTATGTTGGAAATGTAAAACAGTGCCCTAGATCTGGACTGTCATGCTAAGGCAATTGCAATACCTATTATTCAGTACGAGGCAATGCTACTAATCACATTGTTTTTCTGTGGTTAAGCTGTCTGATCACTTTCTTCTGAACACTTTTGCGTCTGTAGTAATAGTTATATGATAGGATTTCTCTAAATGTTTACACTTAGTTCCGCGTGATTGTACCTCAGTTTGTCTCTGTGAGAAACTGCACGAATTTAGGGTCCATTGACGGGTCTGTTCTTAAGAATTAAAGGATTAAGGAATTAAGTCCTCAATGCAGTTAAAGTCTTGGTAGCGGAGCCCCTTTGTGTCGCGTGAGGCGAGAGGAGCTTTGTTCACTTGATGTACTGTTGGTGATTGTAAAGGCACATAGCTCTCTGTTCATGAAGGTAATTGTCTTTACAGATGCTTGAATGTTTAGTCCAGCTGCAATGTGAGCAGTTGTAGCAGTAACTAGTTCGCAAGTGCTACCGCTGCCAGGCAGCGGGGCTGACTTCCGGTGTTAAGGGTGGGTGGAGCAGTCAGTGGCATTGTGCCTTTACCCATATGGCACGGGAGGGTGGGCAGAGCTCTGTGGCACATACCGTTAACCGCACGCCATCTACTATTTTAATAGCCAATAATCAATCATCAATCAATCAATCATCAATCAATCAATCAATCAATATATACATATAATAAAACTGTAGAAAAGTCGTTTTTGTACATCAAAAAAAAAATCCAAAAAAAATAGCCAGGGTGTTAAAGGACAACCAATAGAACCCATTTCCACCATTTTTAGATTTTTTGTCTGTTTGTCTGTTTGTCTGTTTGTCTGTTTGTCTGTTTGTCTGTTTGTCTGTTTGTCTGTTTGTCTGTTTGTCTGTTTATATGTTCGGGCATCACGTAAAATGTACGAAAGCAATGTAAATAACTTTTATACACAACGATTGAGCGTAACTTGGAGTAACATTTAGTTTTTGTTTCATTGCAATCGGTTTAGTCTATCAAAAGATATTTGAATTTAAAGTTTTCTAGAAGTAAAATTAGGGTTATGTGCACTTGGTCTCACAAGTTGTGAAAGTTACGCGAAGTTGTGAGTCACAACTTCGCGTAACTTTTATACACAACAATATGTGAAGTTTTTTGTATCATCGTAATCACTTCACACCTTATAAAAAAATGTAAATTTATAAAATTATAATAATGGTTCCGAAGTAAAATATTAAAATAGCGCCATAATATCTATCGAACTTAGACGGGACTTTAACTAGAGAACAACTGCGTGCAGTATTGAATAAAGATATTCGAATGATAGCGTGTTGCGTGTGACGTCATTTTCTGAATCGCGGCCTTGAAAGAATGACCTTCGCCCATGTCATGGGACAATGGGACCGGAACTAATACTCTTTATTAGTTCCGAATAGGTCCCATAGAAATATTGTCATGATCTGATGATAAACTTCGGAGATATGGAACGGAACTCCTTAAAGGATCACAGCAGAACCATCGTAACAAGAAAAATTGCTTTGTTTATACGTGTAGTCGATGACTGACTGAAGGAAGTGGGGGAGGGGGGTACGTCGACCCACCACTTTCCAAAATTAAATATATCGTGTGAGGTATTGTTTGAAAGGGCTTTTCGTAAGGATTTTAAACACGAACACACAAGCACTAAAAAGTGAAAAAATAAAAAGCTTTTATACAAAAAAGACTTCAAAAACTACAAAATAAAAAATAGCTTTAGTTTGGAAGTCGGTGGCAGTACCTACATAACAAAAAACAAAACCAAAGCCGCCGACTTCCAAACTAAAGTTATTTTTTATTTTGTAGATTTTGAAGGCCGTTGCCTCTTTTTTTTTCCAAGAATACCTATAATTCCTAACAACTTTCTCTTTCAAACGAGTGCAATTCCCAGTTAGTCTCTGTTATGCCATGACGATTAATAAAGCTCAGGGCCAGACATTATCCGTTGCGGGGGTGGACCTAAGTATTGGATGCTTTTCCCATGGTCAACTATACGTAGCTCTTTCACGGATAAACAACCTTAATAACCTTTTTGGGTACGCTCCAGATGGTTCCACAGCTAATGTTGTTTATAAAGAAGCACTAGCATAAATAAAATAAAAAAATATTTTGTATCGGTATCCTCCAACAGCGCTTCGAACTAAGAAATACATTGTTAAGTTCCGACATCCACGCGAACGAAGTCGCGGGCACAGCTAGTATGAAATATAACGGTAACATATTCTCACGAAGAAAATATTTCATAACTTCAAGATACTGTCGCTTATTTTTTATATACTTATAAATACATACTTTGTATGAAGGAATTTTATCAAATACTTCTTTAGCTTTCCTCGACATCGATAAAATGCTCGAGATCTTTGTTAAAATGCAATTCAGAGAGGTATCTCACCCGACGCTGTCAAAGGACTTGTCTGTGCGAATAGAATGGATGCTAGTACCTAGGTAGGTAGGTCTGTATGTTGTATGAAATATTGCTTTTTTGCCTTAACATGTTCGAACTCCAATTGAATCAAGTAATGCCTGTAAAATACTAGTTATTTGAATGGTCCGTGAGAGTTTTTGAAATTACTTCTCCATAGAGGCCTACCTCCGTTTTGGAACGAGCAACTAGCTTCATTTTTCGGACTAACTGACCGACTCCCTGACAATTCAAAAGTGCCTGTAAATAGTCTAATTGAAATAAATGTTTTGACTTTGACTTTACTTTATTTCTTAATGGACTGAAAATCAACTTTTGCAAATCAACGTTTTTCCCTTTGAACTAAGTTTTGGTAATTTTGGGTGACGATAGGATGGACAGCTGTTCTATCAATCAAAGACCATACTTTCAGGATCAATTCTCAATTAAAAAAAAAAAACAAAAAATACGACACAAAAATCACACTAAATCTGATGCAAGGATGAATATTCAAAAAAAAATTAAACACATTACCCTCCTTAAAAATCGGTAAGCTCCTAAACCATAAAAAATCGTAGTATACATGGGGGTGATTTGGATAGCCCAAGTAAACACTATTTTTCTAAGTGTACATAGCTGAAGAGCTCAGCATTGTCCGTCACTTGACAGTTGGTGCGCACAAGGCTCACGTCGCTGACCCTTCAGATTGTGTCAGCTTCACGTAAGATGCAATGCTGGTACAAAATAAGGTACACTTCAGTCTTTGACTATGAGCTATTCTTTGCCTGCGGGATCTAAATGTAAATAATTATGTGACTCATGATACGAAAAAACTAAAAAACACCCAGAAAATAAAATACACTTTGTAGCCTTACGCTTGGCCCATCTCAAGTGTCGCTCTTTCCAAAATTCATATTTTAATTTAACGCCATCTAGTGGTCCAAAACAAAGTTTTATTGACCTTACCACTACCCTAATAGATGCCCCATTGTCGTTATTTCATTTTAAAATTCAAATGAGAATAATTATGAATATAAGAGTAAATTAAAAGTATGCACGAGTGTTCATTATTGTCGTCTGCGCTTGCAGACGTCCTCTGGCCCTGTGAGTACTCTCATCCCATCTGTCCACACTCCGCTGTAGCTGTTTTCTGTCTCGTTGTTAAATTAAGTCTCAGTTTGTACCTGAGCACTGTCGGAGCACTTTCGGAGCACTGTCGCGGCACTGTCGCGGCACTGTCGGGGCACTGTCGGGGCACTATCGGGGCACTGTCGGGGCACTGTCGGAGGGCACCCGCCTGCACCGGCGCTGTACAAACTTAATGAATTAAATTAGTTTCAAGAAAAACGAGATTATTCTTTGTTTTGTTTAAGCTTGAAACTGGAATAATATTAACGTTATATCTCCATAGTAATGGTTTCGTCTAGATCAGCGGTTCTCAAACTTTTCGGCAGCGAAACCCTAATCTAAAACAAAATACTTGACGGAGACCTAAAATAAACAATAATAGTTTTATGCGTAGGTATTTTTGACTAGCTTCTGCACAAAGTTGATATATTTCCCCATGGGAACCTTACATTTTTCTGGAATTAAAAGTAACCTTCTGCCTATGTAGGTACTATTTCAGACTATAATCTATCTCTGTGCCAAACATTCAGATCCATCAACAAAAATCCATCACACAGTAGTAAGATTAATAATCATATTACTTGATAATTAATATTTGCAGGTAATGGGAAGTATGAACATGATTATTAATTAATGTTTACGTTAATCAATTGTTCATCAATTGTTTGATGTCAGGCTTGATAGAAAAGAGTTAAAGTCCTGTCAGATTTTGTCATTAAAACCAATATTTTCGTGGAGCCCCATAGAGGCTTTGTGACGACGCGACTGTTGCCGCAACCAGCGCGTGGTAACGTTGCAGCCATAGTGTAGATAACAAAGTGATTACGGTTGTCTTCGCTTCAGTGACAATTGTGTTTCCTGTTTTATGTTCAGAGAATAATTTGAGAATATTTTCGGTGCTTTCGTGAAAAGACAAAATATTTCGGGGAGATTATGTAACTACCACACTTACTTATCTCTTTCTGACTCAATTGTATATCTGCACTGACTTAATGCCATACCTAAGATGAACATAATTATCTTCTTATCTTTTCATAGACCCAGGTGACAACCTATAACGTGTCGTTTTTTTCAAGTGATATCCTAATGTTGCAAATGATCCGCAATGATCTTTTGAGCGTTGTTATGTCGGTCTGTACCGTGTACAACGCCATGGCGTAAGTGAATGCGGGGTGTAACAAGCAAGCATGTGTGTTATCCCACATTTAACACTTTTCATTACACTGTTAATTCAATGTAGGTCATTGGTTCTCTCCTGAACGCTTCACTAAAGGCCGGCGCAGGATTTCCCCGCGTCACAAATGTTTTCATAAACTCTGCTCCACTCAACGCAACGCGGTATTAGCCGATCGATTTCGGAAGTCGCGCCTTATCTGATGCGGGGAAGTCAGTACGGCTTCCCATCTCCGCCGGGTGCTCAATATGTTGCTGCGACGAAAGATGCGGAAGATACTTTAGTCAGCATACAAATAACCTTTTGTAAATAAATCTGCGTGTGTAGGCAGCCGCTGAACTCTGAGAAAATTATATTTGCGTATTTAAGTACTTCTTCATTTTTGGAATATTAAAATTTGTTTATTTAGGTATGTACCTACCTACTCGATTTAGTAAAGGTACTACACCAAAAGATTGCATACCCTCATTGCTTTTATTTACCAACGTGGGACTAATTTCTGAACCTTAAGAAAATATATTACCTTCGAGGACTCGAATCTGCAACCTTGAATTACTTTTGTTTTATTTGCCTTGTGATTTGTCACAAATGCCAGTCTTCTCAATGTTAATTTGCGTTTGTTTGTGTGGAGTGGTTCCTCTGCATCTACGTATACACTGTACGGGGGGGAGGGGGGGGTGTAGCTGAAACATATTTTATAATAAGAGCTCATGTGCCTTTGATAAACGTTGTGTAGGTAATACTGAATGTACTGATCATGAAATAATACGCCACTTTGTGTTTGCTCAACGACGCGACAAACATTTTCTTTTCATGGCAGAGTTTATTAATTTGTGAGGGTTCCTCCGTGTGCTCGTGTGTCGGAAGCCGCGGTGCCAACGACATGGTACATACATTTTGATGAATAAAAGGGGCTCCTCTATGTTTGCAGAAATGATTAATAGAGTTGAAGAGATATTCATGATCAAATGGGAGACAGTAAGTAGGTACTCGAACCAATAGACTGCCTGCATTTTCACGACCTTAAATACTTTGGATTTACGTTAATTACATACGGAAACCAAGACAAGGAAAAGTAATAATGAGCTTTTAAATAAAAATGCGTCTAGTAAGTACATTGCCTCATACATGCGGTACGACAGTGGCGCGGCAGTGCGCGGGGCGGCAGACACGCTCAGGAGTGGCACTAACTAGCTTTTAATTGTTTCAATGATTGCTTCCTCGTTTTCGTGCTCTGCGGTCGACCTAAAACGAGTTTATCTGAATGGATTACGAGTTTGGGTTCACGTGTATAACAATATTATTAAGTTAAACTAGCTTTTACTCGCGGCTTTGCTCCCTATACCAAAGCAACTGCGCATTTTTCCGGGATAAAACGTCCCATGGCACTAAAATTCCATAAACTACATCTAAGTATTTAAAAATATACTCTGCGGCTGAAGAAGAAAACAAACAAATGAGGTGGTACACACAATCGCATGTCCCCGACACCACAGCTTAACAACTACCGTATACTTTAACCTGCTTCAAAAAAAAGTAGATCTCTAGAATACTCGCAATTTTTTTGGAGCCGATGTTCTCTATCTGATGGAAAAAAAAATCTTTTAATTTTGATTGTTATGGATGTTGCAACACTCATTGTATTTACCTTCAGTATGGTGTTTGTGGCACTATTCTCTTCAGACCGCGTTCCGTACGGCGACTCGTTACTCTCTTCGTATTTCCTTATGTGTGCGACTTATGACATAAGTAGCGCGACTATGCGCCCTCGCAGCGCAAACGATGCACGAAATGGCCACTAAAATATATTGTTATGATACTGTACGTGAAGCGCAGGGAGCGCTCCAATGATTACATTACTGTTACCTGTAGTTGGGAATTTAGGAGAACGATCTCATAAGATTTACATTAAATCTGTTCAGGCATATCTATACAGGTGTATCTAACATTAAATGGTCTCGTAATTGCGTCTCATGTCGTGCTATAGAAATGAATAATGTAAAATACCGCCAATGGCGTAAAGTTGAACACACAATATCCCAAAAAAACGCCACACACACGTGACAAAAATACCATGTTACCAAATGAAATAATAAGAAACAGCGGAACGATGGCATACAAAAGTTTATTTATGTCAGCGCCATGAAAACCTATAAAGAGTCGGTGGGGGGAGGGTTGAGCCGGGCCGGCCGTGCCAACACAAAAAACCTTTTAGCCGATACATAAGCACACCCAAGTCTACGCTAAAATACACCGGCTCCCTAGGTTTTTTACGCGAAAGCTGTTGGAGGCTGCCTATAAAGTTGCGATTGTTTTTGATGGCAGATCCTGGTAGCATTACCAGCTTTGCGAAGGTCCGTCTGCGCGAGATGGCATTAGATGTCGTTACGAATGAGGCATATGGACGGAGCCGTCTCGCTCTCATGCCGACGGTCGTTGTGATGGAATTAGCGCCGGACCGAACCTTGAGATCACGCTCGAGTAGCCTGGCCGCGTACGTGTTCAAGCTGAGACCGACAGTATTTTTTAAGTATTGTGATTTTGTTGTTTTTTCTCGACGTCACACCGTAGGTTTTATAGATAAAGTAAATACTTTAGTACAACCTGTATTGTCCCGTTGCTAGGCAAAAGGCTTCCACTCATCCTACAAAATCCACCTAAAAATATCTACCTATACAATGTAAAAACTAAAGCAAATAGTTACTTAATAAGATAAAAAATCACGTCATCATTTCTGCCCGCGGCTCTGTTCGCGTCAAACTAAAACAGTTAAGTATTTCGGCCGAATACTCTTTAATCAGTTTTGTGATGTCTGTCATTTCCAGGTGATAGTGGATATTTGGAATATTTGGGTGTTAGTGAAGTTTTAGAGATTTCAGTACCTAATGCCTATGTATGGACTATTTTAGGCTTTTAGCACTTGCCAACAATATTATATTAATACTACAAAGTGACATAGTATGTTCTTAATATCGAGACTAGCTCCACAAATATCATTATCAACTGTCCTAACTCCAGGACATAAGTTTTATTTTAAAACTTAAGAGAACTTCTACTCGTATTGAAAGTTCAGAAGTTCGTAGAAACATTTTAAAGCAGTGCGAGTGCCTTACCGCAATGTGCAACATTTATAACTGCGGTTATCTAAGTCCGCACACACGTTATTACTGAACTAGTTGCAGTACCGTGGCGGTGCTGAGACAAGCCCTAGCAAGTTACTCAGATGTGCATGTCACGCTGTAGTGCACCTAAACACATAGGTGCATAGCTTTAGAAGTACAAAACATTTACAGAGCAAGAAGTTACACGTTCTTCCCATCGTTGCGATATTGTTTTTAATTCGGGACCATACCTGGGAAGCTCCCGGTTACGGAGATTTTTAAGGTCAAAGTTACAAGTTTGAAATATTTAACTAAACATCAAATGACCCTAATGACGCCTGTACCGGGGTGGGAACAACCGTAAAAGTGATAGCACACTAATAATAAAAGTCGTTGCCCAAATAAATGTTTTGTAGTTGTGTGTAGCTAACGGGACTTTTACATAAGTAATAATAACGTATTAACTTATGCTTGCAAAACTGGTTTCAGTATACTATAGTGACATAAAAAGTAGTTTTTTATACTTGCATGAACATTAGGGACCAACATTTGATACTATCGATGGAATCTTCGATCGCAAGGAAAAATAAAGGCAATACATTTCGCTTGCTTCCTTTACGGACATAACAAGTCACGTTGACCTCCTACGCTGGTATATTAGTACGGGGCGATGGTTCAGCTTGTATTGGGCACTGTGAGCCGGCCACGATTGAGTTTGTCAAGCGACCTTATTGCTCGAACCTCGATTATTTATAGTGGTGGAACATTATTAGAGGGCTGCTATCGAAGTGAGCCCATATATCTATGAGGTTTATCGCTTTAATGCATACAGAAGTAGGCAGGTCTGCGCTTAATCACAAGTAACTACTTGTCCAACAGCGTCAGCGGCTCATGTACTATGTACCTCCAGCAATCATAATACTATTCATTAATGTAAGCTCATTAAGGGTCTCACTAATTGACTTTAAGATGTTCGGCTGAACAATTGCGAATTAAGATTTACAGAGTTGGCATTAAGCTTTCAGCGAAATTATAGCAAGTAACACATTAAATATTGCCAACTTTGGAACAGTTCCATCCTATTCGCGCAATCTAAGTAAACGACGTCAGAGACGTACCTCTCGCGTACATTTGCCGATTCCACCCGCTTGCCTCACATAAAGTACCAGGGGCACATAAATTGAGGGACAGTATGCGACGCACGTTCTGCTAACGTGCAGGTTGTCCCGGTTCAAATCACTATCATTCAATATACTCACATCGCATACCACTTTAAAAAAAAACGCCACTTTAAAATTTTGAATACAAGATGTAGAAGGGTTCGCAGATGACTACCATCTCGTTTAGTCTACTTAGGATTAGAAAGAGGTTATTAATAGGTAAACTAGGATGATACCTGAATTTAACGTCTCTTATGTCGTTTTCGTATAATAACAATATATCGAGCATATCCAGATATTCAGGCCATGATCAATAATACTAAAAATAAATAGTGGTTTCTTGTTAATACGTTACACTTTGCGCAGCATGAACCTTTATACAAAACAACTACGACACTTACTAAAGAAAATGTAAGCAAGTGAGCGATAAAGACGAGCTGCTCACAGCACAACGAGCCCGGGCACTGAGGCACGCCGCCACTGAGCGTGCAAATTGTACCAAAGACGATGCACATTCTCCAATTACTACCCTGGCCATTGAGACCGCAACACTTTGTGAAGGAACATAATGTAGGTCGAATAGCGATCATTGGGAGGCACTGAGGCACTTCACACTCGCAGGTCACTATATCTTGACACTTTTGTTGAACTTTCATGTCTAGTATGGATTTGAGAATTTATAAAATATCAAAGTTTTTTGCGTCCAGTGTATTTTTTGCTTTTTCATCTTTATTATAATGCTGTTCCTGGATTCAAGCATTCTTTCTAAGATGAAGCCGTTCTAAGGTTTTCATGGTTCACCCTCGAGTATAGCTACATGCTACCCAGGTATACCTAGTTGTACTGTTCAATATTGCGACACTCGGTAATTCAAAACAGCGGAATATCGATAGCGAGCCTCGAAACAAAGGCGTTGTCTGGCCATACGTTAGCATTACTCGCCCGGCACCGAACGGCGATCCATTACAACAACTATGCCATTCTCTTTTGAGCTATCGGTGCTATGCGTCATTGTTCCTAGACGGTTGTTGGATCATATTGTGTGTGTACGAGGTCTGGGTGCGGATATGAATGCTCTACATTTTGGTCGCAGGCTCGGATGCCCGCCATGTTGCTCTATTGTTGTCATTTGGGAAAAATATAAGTAGGACAGAATGCTTTTTCTGAAAAAAAAAAGTATTGCTCTGCATTATAATGAATACCTAATTCTTTAAATAGCGTCCCGCTGACAATGCGACCCCGCCTCGTTAGCCGTTGTCTCGGCTCTCGGCTCTCGGTTCGCGTTACGTCGAGCGAAGCATTTGATTTTTCAGTTTGATAAATGCGGTGTTGTAAGCTTCCTGCTTGGAAATATTATATTTTTCGGGATTTCATTGTAAAAGTTAGCATGAATACTTTAATTACAAACCTAACTTAGGTTATAAATATTTATACGGCTTATTTTAAACATTACGTGTTCCTAAAAGCGAGAAATTGTTGCGAAACACGTAACAGTTTAAGTTAAGACAATTATGCTAATTATGATCATATCGAAGACATATACCTAATTGCCACAATTTATAATTGACAAGCTTTTCCTCGCGACTTCGCTCGCGTTGAATGTTATTTTTCTATTCACGAGGAACAGTTTTTTTTTTAAAGATAAAAGTTACTTTATTTTGTTTAACCCCTGACGTATGTAAAATGCAAAATTTTATGATAATTAGTTGAGTGCTCAAGGCGGAAAAGCGTAACCAACAAACAAATAAACAAACTCACTTTCCGATTTATAATTTTGGTTATGATTGTTCGTACATCGACTATCTGCCAGTCCTCACTGAACATCTGTGTGAAGAGAACAGGTGTTGGATAGAGTTGCTCACAATGGCGATGTCACGCGCACTTTATGACTTGCCTTAACGACCAGTTATTATACTGAGGTTTCACACGACAATGCTGCTCTGCTCCACTCCCATTCCATTTATTTATTTATTTATTTATTTAGATATTTATAGCTTTATGATATTCTGCTGCCATGATTGATCATTTCTGTGCAATGAGTAGCGTAATAACCAGCTATCGGCATTATTACATTTATAATTATTGCACTGAAGCTATCATGATTAAAGAAGAAGCAAGAATAAACATCCCAAAATTATAAATTCACCGGTGGCGTGGTTGTACGTACATACAACTACTGCTCGTCGGTAGCTTTCATTCAGAGGCCAAATTTAAAAACGTTGTGGGCGCGGCTTTTGTTAAATAAATGATCAGATGAGCGGCTGTCGCATCCGGCTCCAGCCCTTCATTCATATCACATGCGTTGGATTCGCTCGGTACCGCCGAGCCAAGAGCCACGGCTTTTACAGAGCGTTACGCGATGTCAGACTCGGAAAATAGTGGCAAAAGGTAGTTCTCTTCTGTAACGTGGTCTAAATACAAGACTTTGGGGTAAGCCAGTGCGTTGTGAACCCTGCAAGTCAACGGCTAGTCTCACAAACTCTTACGTCCTGTTTCTGTAACAGATACAAATATAAAACTGTGCTGATGGCAACACCTGATGTAACATCACGCCTGTCTTTCTCAAAGTTGTAGGCAGAAGTGCTCCTCTCAAGTGCAGATGACGACGTCCCGTGTCCTGCTGACAATGCGGCGCGGGCGGTCCCCGGTGACGCGCGACGCGGCGGTGACACACATCACAGCTGACATGCGTATAATATTACAGATCTAGTTATCTTTGTTTCCGTCTGTCAAGCGGCTGACGCGGCCTATCTTTTGTACTCAAATGCGAGTGAATGGGGCGGGGAATCAGGGCACGGCCTCGGCTATTTAGACCGCAGTCGTCTCTGGGTAATGCCAAGGTTCAAGTAGTGCGGGGCTGCGCGCGGTATACACAATGTGGCTGCTTATGTTTTGATTGGCATGTGGCGGTGGTTCAGGTGATGTACGCCCACGCGTCGCCAGTTGTGTTTCACTCCCATGTGTGAGCCTATTGCAAACCTTAGGCATGTATCTGTATTGTGCAGCCCAGCCCCCCCTCCCCCCTCCGCCCTGCCGGCACCATCCACCGAAACTCTCTTGACAATCGGAACGTTACGTACAATTGATAACCTGCTCGCTTGTGCCTATAAAGCCTCTCTTATATATAGGTTTACTTTTTGTAAGTGAGTTTATGTGTACGTGCTACTTTACATCTTGGGAGTAAATTGGGGTCGGAAGTCGGGATTATAATAATTTGTTTTTCTTTTACAATAACTTAAGGATTGTTCAGGGATGTTTGTGTTACAGCACTCTTTGGGGATTGTATTACATTTTCTTTGCTTGGTTTTACAGCTACTTACAGTATTTCATTATATTGCTTAACATTAATTCCCTTACTATACAAGTGTATAATACGTAGGTACTAATTACTGAAGCACAAGTATAAACGCACTTATTACATACTAGCACTCTCCCCGCGACTTCGTTCGCGTGATTTTTCTTACGGATCCCTAATTTCTTGAAAATAAAATATAGCCAATAGCACTCAGTGATAACGTAGCTTCCAATTTGTGAAAGAATTTTCAAAATCGGTTCAGTAGATCCAGAGATTACCCCCCATACAAACTTACAAACAAATGTAACCTCTTTATAATATTAGTATACGCTTAAATCTCAGTTGCTAATTAGAAGCACAGCAAACACAGAGTCATTAGCTGAAAAACGAATGACAAATGAGTGGCGAGCTGAGTACGTGAGTTATGACTATGGTCGGGTGGCGGTGACAAAGGACGGCACGCTGCGGCACCGTGCAGTTGTGCCGGTTTTTGTGAGCCCCTGTTGGATTATCTGAAGGATGAGGAAGATGTTATGAGGGAAAGGAAGAGGGACAGCCCTGTGTTGTCTTTATTTGTTTCACAGATTACAGCGTTTGTTTAGATGTGAAGCTAAACTTGAAGCTTCTATAAGTATAATAATTATTTTCTTTTTTGTATTAAAAGTTCTTTAACCACCTCCTTTAATGCTAAATAGCTGAATCGAGTCTTTTTTATTTCGTACAATGGAACAGGTCAGTTATCCAATGCCAAAATTAATACGTATTTCAGTCTAGAAATATGGACATTTTCTGGGCAGAATGCCAATATTCTTTCTATACGTTTTTATTCTATAACATTTATTGTTCTCTGCTGAAAAAAAACATTAACAGATTTATTTACAAAAGAAAATGAGATCGCTTTTTATGGCGCTTCTTCTCATTGATAGTTATGGGCCAACAAATGGCGTGCTCGCATTAATTGAGCTCACAATACGGCAGCTGGAGGCAGTACAGATCACTTTCTGATTGGAAGCAGTCATGCGCGAGCTATCGGCGCCACCTCTCATAACACGATCTCTTTGCTATCGATACTGTTTGGAGCTCAACATAATGGAGACCCTGATTTGTTTTTAGTATTCTCTAAAGACAAGTTGGTTTTTAAGATTTTAATCAGGATTTTAGTATTCCTGACTGAGCATTAATTTAAAGACAATGTAAGGGGCTGGATGCCCTTGGAACGCGCTCCTACCCGACGTAGTACCTACCCACCTACAGGAAAATGTGACAGTTTACATACGATGAAAGGTTCTGCCCGACTTTTGCGACGCTTGCGGCATCTTGCGGTCCCGCACAAGTGTACACCCCTAGCGATATAAATAAAATATAATTAGGTGCACCGAGTCATGTATGTAAGCGCCGCGCCGTACTGTGCACATGTGTTGAGCCACTCACTAAGGCGCTCCACCCACTGAAGATGCGTCCCGCCGCGGTGAGCAGAGCGACAGATAACGCGCGCGGCGACGGAGGCGCAGATCTGCCTTACTTAGCGGTGAAATCTGCTCCCCCGCGCGGTGAAGCAGATTACGACGGCCTCGCGCTAAATAAATTTGTCTACGTCGAAATCCATCGTGCAAACGTCTTTACAGTATAAAATCACGCCCGGGACGGCAGAGCCGGTGTGTCATATCCCGCGGCACGCCCTGCGCTCCCGCGCAGATTGGCAGAATCTGCGCGCGGTGCGCCTTCCCGCTCGTTTCCGCGTCGGCAGTGTGTTGTGCTAGGCGTGATTTCTATATAAATTGAGATACTTGCATACAACGGTAAAATCTGCCTGAATAAATCTGCGACGGGGCGCGGGGCAGTGGGTGGAGCGCCTAAGTTCTTAGGCCACCCACACACTTAATTAAAGTTGAACTTGTCGTGAACGTGTTGTGTCCTCAGAGAGTCCCGTGTGTAGCGCGCTTAAGCCTTATCGAGCGTAAATTAGATCGCTCGGTAATTTGCCCTCCACCCAACGTCTTGTTATCTCGGAAAATTTGAAGAAAATTTGTAAAAGAAATAGGCTTTGATTATACGCGGCGGAGTAGACAATAGAATAATACGTGAAGGCAAATCTTTTTACACATGATTATCCGTAAAAGGAAAATGAATTGGCTAATGTTATGTATCTCACATGTGTTCATTATTCTCGTTTCGTCATCAGCAGTGCTTTTGATGACCATAGAGATGCTATTGGGCGCACTTTTATGATAATTAAAATAAACATTATTTGTGTAATAAACTCAAAAGCACATTCTTGAGATTTTAGACGCACAACGGAAAAATAGCTCAATCACATTCGTAACCTGAAAAATGGCTTGGGATTTTCGTTGGTAACAATTCTGCCTACTCCTTTTATAAATGGAAGCGTGAAGCTACACTAATTAGTGAATGGATAATACAATAGAACAGCAAATGTAGCAGAACGGCTGTTTATTCTCGAACAGTTTGATAAAGCGCGTTTAAGCGGAGACGGGCTGCGTCTGCATTTTGTAATATTGCGGAAGTTGGCGCTAAACTGACGCCGCCCGCGCACCCCGCGCCCCCCGCGCCCCCGGGGGCCTGCGGGGCAGATCTGCGGGGTAAGCAGTGAACTGTTAATTGACACATTTACTTATATAATAGTAACGATATGATTTTGTAAGCTAAATAAATCTCTATATAGTATAGAGTTTAGAACTTTTAAACTACGCGACGGTGTTTAATGCTAAAATAAATCTATAGATGAAGTGATTCAAGAGGGAGGTTTATACGTATAGTTATTATTTATATTGTACCCGTGCGAAGCCGGAGCGGGTCGCTAGTTAACTAATATATACACAACTGCTTATTTGTACAGTAAGTGGGTAAACCATTCGTACATCTAAAAATCAGTTGTGAAATACATTATAATATATATCTTCCTGCATCGATTCTCAAGTTTTTAGTTCAAATTAATTAGTTCTGGCGGCACTGGGCTCTCGGGCCGCAATCTTAATAGTACGTAATTCAAAACACAAAATAGGTCATTTGGTTTTAGTCGTATGAAAGGCATGTGTTTGCATAGTGTGTAAACATACAATTCCCTGGCTGTGTGTATAAATATGTAGTACAACTTAATTTGTAATTATTTTTGTAAAACTATAAGTAAAACATTGTTCATGACGTAGATATCGTTAAATTCGGGTACCTATAGCAAAGCCATACAATGTCGTACAATCGTAAGATAGTATTTCCGCTTGTTGTCGACGAAGCGGAATCGTGTGATTAAATTAACTACCTATTTGATTCTATTGTAATAAGGTGTAAACAGCACCAAAACAAATTGTTTAAAAGTAAAAATCATGTTTAAATAATAATAATAATACCAGCCTTTTACTGTCCCACTGTAGGGCCAAGGCCTCTTCTCATACAGAGAAGGCATGAGCATGATCACCACGCTTGCTCAAGGCGGATTGGCGATTTCAGACTTATATTAATATATTAAGATATATTATAGATATATTATATTAAGTGTCGTGATGGCCCAGTGGTTAACGCGCCCACCTCTCATGCATGAGGTTGTGGGTTCGAATCCGGGCAAGTATTAATGTGACTTGTATGTATTCATATGTACTTTCTTAAGTTTATCTTGGACATCACTGACATCGGTGAAGGAAAACATCGTGAGGAAACCTGGACTTGTAATTAATATAAGTCTGAAAATCATGTTTACTATAAGCTTACCCTGTTCGTTTATCTCATAGCTTGGTCAAGTGACTGCTGAAAATAATGTCTGAGGTCGGGATTCTCAAATCGACATTTTCAGTAGCAATCTGAGGTTCAGTTAAACAATACGACATTAAGCTTGCTTCTATTACTTGAGACTTCAAACTAACTACAAAATGTGCGTGCTCTATACCTCTGCCCACCTCCCCGGCGCGATGTTCGTTACCGAGCATGCAGGACATTACTCTTTATACGCTAGATAAACCGTCACGAGGTTGCCTCCAGTGCCTCCCTTCCCATGTAGCCTAACGAATATCTACCGCGTACTGCAGGCAGGTGCCATTCATCAAAAGTTGCTGTGTCACGTCGTGCCAGCTCTCTCCAGCGTCACGCGACTCTCCGCTCAGTCCACGAACTTATCTCGACTATTTCATCTGTGGTCGCGCAGTTATTTGCTTTGGCTTGAAGTAAAGCCGTTGATATATTTCTGGTGTATTATAATGAACTAGTTGCATTATTCGATGTGCCCCGGTGCCGGTCGCGTACTGGCATTTAGTTCTGACGGGTTGTGTACAGTTAACAAGCGTTGTTTATGACTTAATGCCTGTCACGTGAAGGCGGCGTCGCGAACAATTTCCAGTTTCCACATTGTAGCAGTACGTACCGCGCTCGGGGTCGATATGTGCGCTTCAGTGCGTTGCAAACGTTTTTAAGTTCTCGTCTCTGCGAGCTTTCAACATAGTGTTTATTTATGTTTGATACGTTTTTTCTTTTTTCTTTCATTCATTTAGATATATTATCATTAAAGTAATTATAAATTATTTATTTATATCGCCGTATCATGCTGCGTAGGTACAGTCAACAACAAAAGTCGATTAACAATGTTACTTTTTATATCATTTAAACAGACACTAAACACATAATGTACTGGCTTTCAGAATTTCAGGCAATAGCTAAGGGTTCATTATTTATCTTAACTTTATATTCATTGCGTTTTACTTTTAATATTGTACTTAATAAATAGGATTTAAAAATCATATAATAAATGTTAATCGACTTTTGTTGCTGACTGTACCTTACAAAACGTAGCAAGTACCTATAGATATCACTAATGACTAGTATCTAGACAATATCTACTAAATAAATAATAATAATACGTGAATACTTTCATTTCCTATGATGAGATCGCGTGGTTATAAACAATTAGTTTCCACAACGCATCCCGCATGTATCCCGCACACTAACCGCACGTGTATCATCGGTACTTTGTCTGTATCGATTAGTACCGGAGCCCCGCGTGCGGCGAACCTACCGACGTGCCTGGATTAGGAGCTCATTATTGGACTGTGTAATTCGCTGAGACACGTGCGATGTGCTGGTTTTTGTACCTATTGGGTAATTATGTCTTAGATAAAGATAGCGTAACTGAAAATATATTTAGTAGGTACCTATCTCATCGCTTTATATGCCAATAATGATGAAACACAAGTCTTGATCAAAGAAACAATTATTCGAACAAGGTGAGCTTATTAAACACCAGCAGCACAGCACAGCACAGCTACAGTTCAGATAAATAAGCCAGTGTGAGTCAACCGGAGCTGTCCCCCGGGTGAGAACTAACTTGAAGCATTAGTCGGCTGATGTCCGCGAGCGCGCTACTATTACACATGCAGAAGTTCGGCTCCATACAACTAGCGAAAACACACACCTTAGCCACGCGACGGAACTTCGGCGTGTTTGCGTATACCGTGCCTATTTAATAACTTACAACACATAAAGCAAAAATTACAGCACTTAAGTAGGTAACATCGCATTGTAGGCACATCGATGTTTTCGAAGATTAGTTAGTAGACAAATGAATGGCAGACGGGTGTCCATGTGTGTGTGGTGTCGCTCGCCGTGTGTAGCCGGCCTTCTGCACCTGTCTACATGTGTGACCACGCGGAGCACAAACGTCGGCTAATTGGTCTCGAGAGCTGGATACTAAACTGTGTAGGAATTAGCACGCGTGTGTACCTTGATTATGTGTTGGGAGATATGCAGGGGAAGTAGACAGCGGGTTTTCTAGATATTTGAGTTAATGTGCTGCTGAGCACGGAGTGTTCCACCCCTAGTGCCGGCTACCAGTTATTTGGTTTTTCCATCGGGATTTTTTAGTAGCAGCCCTAAGACTGGATTATCGTCAGGTCAATGGAAATAGGCTCGCCCCTAGCACTCCTGGACTTAAATAAGCGAAATGGGGTACAGTCAACAAAAGAGCTAAGTAATCAAGGTCGTCGATATAGTTGAAGTTTAGAAACTAATTATATATATATTTTTTAAACTAGATATTTCATCCGAAAACATCAATCAGTTTATGTGTTTAGTAAATATACCAGTAGTTTGTCACAACTAGCGACCCCTCAGGCCGTACCATAGGGCCCCCACACAGACAAGCATATCCAATTATGTTAGTATATAGGTACATGTGACAGACGTAGTTAGCTTGCACTCGACACAGGCGCGGTGCCGCGGGGGACAGTGCGGAGTTGCCAGCACTACGCTTGTGCGTGTAGGGTAGCTCATTTGAAATATGAAACATTTTATTCTCTATTTTTAACTTTTTATTCGTAGGTAGTGCAGATTGAAAAATTAATACAATCAATCAATAAATTGATTGATATTAACAATCATTCTGTGGAGGAAACGATATGTTTCGGTACAAGTTGTACAATAATAACAGTGCAGTTGCATACCTACTTATTTTGTGTCTGGATACAGCAATAAAAGCAGACCGATAAACCTACGTAATACGAAAAGCTTGCGTCTATGTGTTTTGCAGACCCTATTCCAATGTTCGACTATCCTTATTGTTACTTTGTTTATAGCCTGGCAGTCTTCTAGCTAATCGGTTATGTAAACTTAAGTATCACACGCAGCATCGCCGAGATAGCGATCAAACGTGAGCTTTCATAGAAAAACGCGATGTAAAAACTTTTTTTGTAATAATGTAAGAGTAGTTAATGTATGTGCAATCATATAAATCTGTAGCGGTGTGTATGTATCATATCGTTATCACAACGTTTATCACAGGATTATCAGACCGCTTATCTTGTGTTTACTTTGATAATATGAGTGGTGTAGCACGACACGTCGCACACGATCATAATTATTAGTGTACATAATATGTACACTAATTTTACATATTATGTAAACAGGGTGCTTTTTTTATAGTCGTATTATTTAAGTTTAATTAGTTATTATTTTGGCTACAAGACATTGATGAACAATCGTCTCTGACATAGTCCAAAAACTAAACTCAATTATCTCACTGTTGTACCATGCCAAAGAGGTTTTACCATCAGGATTTAGAAACCCAAAGTTAGACTGTTCATAAAAGAAGGGTTTCCTTTGTATTTGATATCAGTGGCAACCAATAAACGTTGGTTGAAAAATAATTAAATGAGGTGTAGTCACCATGTTTAAATTCATTTTAGATATTTTTACTTGTAATCAATATTATATTTCGGTTGCATGTTTACTATTGCATGTATAGTAAATCAAATATTAAACCGGTAGGTATTATCTCGAACATTATAATTCGTAGCGAACAGAGAACATGACGGAATATGACAAAAAATATGTATGTAGGTACACATTCCATATTGAATAAAGATACAATATGAAAGAAAGGTTAAAAACGTGAGCGATGGAATTAGATCAAGTTAATATACATTGCTGCTTTGACAACGTTTTTCCACAATCTGTACATATTTTCTTATTTGTATGACGTGATATTGTTTCGCGCAGTTTTTCCAGACATGGTTTCCTCCCTCTCGTAAGAGCCCGCGTGTGGCGCTCACAAAGAGAACACAAAAGGTTTGATCTCAACAATGTGCGATAAGGAAGTCCCACGCTGTCGCTAAGGAATTAACACGGAACCTTGACAGCGACGCATCCTGTTTACATCCTGTTTGAGGTAGTCAGATAATTGTGCAACAAGCTGAAGCCAGACTTCAGAACCAGGTTGTTGTCCAATAGCAGAAAACACTGCTGCCCATGGCGGTCAGCAACGTTTTCTGTTGTGTTGTAGTTTTACTTAGTTATGCATAAAGAGTGTCCCGCCCCTCTCGACAGTGTGAACAGGGCCTTACATGACGCGGCTACAAGCGCTCGTCTGTTTGTCGCGCTAATTACTGACGTCATCATACATTTAAATCGTCAATTGTACTATACAAAGTTATTAAATATAGTATGAGTTTGATTCATTCAATTAATTGTAGCGTTATTGGTAGATATGGCTAAATTAGATTTGGGGTATAATTGCCTTAATTCAGATGTTTATCAATAAATATTAACATTTATGAATGAGCTCAAATTCAGTTTTTAATTTATTTCGAGATCTTTTTATTTTATTTCTCGTTAAAATAAACCATCTTCACTTGTGCGGAGCGTAAAACAATCAGAAGTGGTAGTTGTGATCACGTCCGGCGCTGGTCGGCCGCGCGTATCATTGAATGAATGCGGCTAATTAGCGGCCGAGTGACGGCAGTGCCGGACGAGTGCCGTCGCTTGCCGTACGAGTGCCGGACGACAATTAATCGCCACTGGATGTCAACGCGCGAGATGTACTAGCGGCTTCAACAATATGTAAGCTCTTGTTACTCCATTATGAACCCTATTACTGCTATTAAATACTCTGTTAAAATATAACTTCGCATTTGAATAGGACTAAACGGTCTGTTTCTCTCGGAATTAGATAATTTATTCGACTTCCGAAACTATTTAAAATATTCCCAAGACTCCACTTTATTTAGTTCCTTTTTGTGCTGAAATGTTTGGACCTTGAATAACTTAACATTCAAACATTAGTAAGTCTCAAACCTGAACCCTTATTTCGTATAATATTTAAATTGTTCTGAAGTCTCAGGCAAGACAAATATTTCTCTGAGTATTTCATCATCTCAAACTCTGTATAATTTTTATTGAAGATCTCATTAATAAGAACACCAACATTTATATGTCGTTAAGAATATTTCAGAAGGTCTATGAGTTTCGGAAGCACGTGTCCGGTGTCTGAAGCGGGTAGTAGCGGTTAAATTGTCAAACGTAATTCAATATGAAACCCTCACCAAGTGGCCCACAAAACAATTGATCTCATCGATTAGTTCAGGTAATCGCCAGTAATGCGTCATGTATCGGGTGAGTGCGAGGGTCTGCGGCCTGACTATTTTATTAATAGGATAGCTGACGACCCTTGGCGTGACGTATAGACGGCTTACACCGGATAGGTACAGGAGAGTATCCACGGGAGCATGTCTTGAGCTTGCTCTCAGAACCAGTGTTTAGCTAATGTTATCAACATAACTTCTGTATCAGTCAGATGTAATTAAAGCTATTATTTTTC
Source organism: Hoplodrina blanda (assembly GCA_949316365.1). NCBI lineage: Eukaryota > Metazoa > Arthropoda > Insecta > Lepidoptera > Noctuidae > Hoplodrina > Hoplodrina blanda. Next base: position 12,445,750 of record OX438569.1, on the reverse strand, counting down.
CTCAATATAACGTGGTAAGTACGATGGTTTGGAAAGCGCAACCTGATCATTACGTGGACTACGATAATTAGCATCCTGTGCATATATCCGTGATTAAAATTTAATTAATAGCAACCCCTCGTAAGGGGTGATGTGTATTGGCAGCACACCCCCCGCACACCCCCTCAGACTGCCGCACACACCCATAACCCCCATCAACTTGACGGAAGGGTAGTTATCGAACAGAAGGGCTGTTTTAAAATGTGTTGCCAATTTAATGTTCTAAATCTTTAGGTTAGTAATACCGTGTTGGGTTGTAAAAGGGATTCATTAAAGAGAATCAGACATATTTCGCACTTATAAACACCCCACCTCACGACACAGTCTTCATGTTTCAAGGGATCGAATACGCGAACTCTCTTTAATATAAGACAAGTTTTTTTAATTATTTTTGCCAAACTAAACAAGTTCTTTAGCGTTTGACTTTAAAATTAAAACTTTCTACTTTGAAACTACTTTTGTTCCATGACTCCGATAAGCAATTAAGTAACTTTTTTATTGGTAACTTAAAATAAGCTTTAAGTAGGTATTATTTACGTCAGGAAAAGTAACTTCAAGTAAATTGAAACTTTCCACAGTTAGACAGCTAGTTAACAACTAAGCACGGATCTAAATAAGGAAAAGCTTGAGTTACCTACCAGGGGAGTAAAGCATTACATGTTGAGTGCTCTGGTGATAAAATGCAGGGCTTTAGAAACAGGTTGCGATGCTTGCTACGCATCCGTGCAGTAAGACAGTCATGCATCTCGTCGTTCTCCAGAAGAAGCCAACTGCTAACACGTAGCACGTACACCGCTAACTTACAATAATATTCTAAGGACAAAATTAAAGGGCACATTTTGTGCGCTGAAAACCATCCCTAACGATTGGCTTCCCGCGCTTCTTACGACTCTCGAGCAATGCGGCCATATATTACCAAACAAACATACAGTTACCTGAACCAACACAACCCTATCATTATTCTCATATCCAAACCTACCTGTACCCAAAATACACAAAATCAATCAATTATTCAATATAGAAAACCATTCATAACAATTCCATCCAATCAAAATTACAGAATCGTATCGCGCTTTCAATCACTCCCGACTTCACCCCCCCCCCCCCTCACTCAGCTTATTCATCTTAGTTCGTACGGAGAGTCCGGATGATGTCACTTTGACGCTCTTGACAACTTCCCTTGCGACGCTTCGACGCGTGTGACGTCACAGTAACGCGTTTACTTTAAAATTTGGCACGTGGGGGTGTTTGTGTGTGGCCTAGTTTTTGTTTGACAGTTACCGGCAGTGGTGAGGAGTAGGAAGGGGCATGTACGCCGTACAGCTCACTGAATGGAACGTGAGGTTCGTGACCGTAATATTTTGATCATATCGTATTGTGGATCAGATCATAATATCAAAACGGCCTCCTCCTTATAAATGATTATCCATTGTGCTTCACAAATCCTATAAAACAAAACAAAAGTAAATCATTACAAAAAGTAAATTCTAAGGACGAATAAAAAACGAGTCCAAAACTGTCCACTAGTGCGGAGTCGTGTGGCTTATGAGTATGTATGGCACGTCACTAGTGTTTGCGAGAGAGTGTATACATGGAGCACGGAGCACAATAAAGTTGGCATCGCTATATGAGAAAACTTTTTTCTCGTTCACGAAAACCAGAAAAACTACACGCACGGCACGAGGGGGACACGTTAACACGATGCTATGCGTTCTGACGAAGTAACTGTATACTCGTATAAAACGGGATTGTTGTCAATGTCACAAATATTACAAAACTAACTTCACGGCACGGTACTTACTCCAGGTCACATAAATAATGTACAGTTATACATTTCAAAAATCCTGTACTTTGGAGAAATCCGGGGAGCATAATTATAGCACTCCGAGTTGTAGAAAAGTATCAAATAAAATAAGGCATTTTTAAACTATCATTACTATCGCTACGCACTGCACACACACCCTCACACTGCACACTGCGGTAAAAACATGTTTATGATTGAACCTTTATTCGCCTCTCGTGCATTCATGTCAGAAATTGCAATTTATTTTAAAACATTTTCAGTTTATTTGTTCGTAAATAATTCAATATATTAACGCAATCGAGTGCAGTAAAAATGTGAGATTTTTTGTACTGAAAAATATTTTCAGCGAACTCATTTTGAAATTGTTACATATTTATTCATTGAACACAAATATTCTGCAAGGAAAATATTCGATACACATTTCGGCGAATATCTGATAAGCATTGCATATTGAACTGCTCGTTACTAGATTAAAAAATAGTTATTATATTTGGTTCTAATGATTGTTAAACTACATGACACTTCATACTTCTGAAAGGCACAGCAGGGCTCCCTTTGTCCGGCGACAAACATTAGCACCGGCAACTACTTCAAGAATAACCCTAATTAAAACATAAGACAATAAACAGACAACAAAATAAAATTAATTTGGCGTGTTAGAACGGAACCCACCTGCCAGCCGCGGCGTCTTCCGCGCGCTTATATTAATGTAATACCATTTCGTCGAGCGACGTCATAATGAGTTTTGTGATGAAACTCATCTATTTTAATACTGCTCCTCATACTTCATATTTGCCTGGTACTTCATAGCTGCGTAACTAATAGTAGGGTTTTGGCAGAATATTAAACACTTGGCCGACCTCTGTAGGTGATTGGGCCGTATCATCTATTGGTATTAGTGCTTGTAACGCCTTAAAGCTATATCTATTAAGAAATTGCCTTACTTTTAACACACACTCAGGACATACAGAATTAAAAAATTATAAATTATAGAATAGAATATTTTCCTCGACACACGACAGACAATAATATAACGCAGACAGCTACCTTAAGTATGCAAATTCGAATGTAGATGTGAAACGACATATTAATGTTGAACGTCTTGTAATACTCGACAAATGGTTGTAACGCCGTGAGAAAGTGAACAAGTGGCGCTATCTGAGCACGCACTCAACACACACTACGCGCACATTACCTCAGAACTTACTATGTAGTTACTTTTTAAAATAAATAAGTGGTCAGCTCAGCTCGTGGCACCGTACGACGCGCTACAGCTTGTCCACTAATAGCCGCGTCAACATGATCAACTTCTTCAACTAAGCTAATTACCGTTCCTCGCGCTAAGTAGATAGTGTTTCAGCGCGGCCGCCCGCCGCTCGCATATTATAATCCACTAATGGATAAATGGATATCGTTCAGGCTAAAAGGTTGTACAGTTTATACGATAGTCGGTATTACGTGAAGTGTGCTGTCAATTGTACGCGAATATCTTGATATGTTGTTCCGTTTATTAAGCAGTTTCTTTTTCAAAACCTTATACTTAGCATACAGTTTACGGTCACAAATTAACTAGTACAAGTTCGGCTTTGTCGCCTCTGCCACTCGCTCCTGTGTGCCAGTCTCTTTCTAAAGCTCGATGTGTCATATTAACCTCGGTACTGTAAAGTGGTGTATGATTTGAGCACGTGTTAACTAATTCGAACATTTTGTTTGACATTTGTGTAATCCATGAAAAGGACGGAACGTGCTGACCGGCTCTATTATGTGTTTAAGAAAATATTATACTCAATGATTATGTTAGGTGTTGCAATAATATTGAATGTACCTCCGTAGGCACCTCTTAATTTGATGAAGGACCCGTTTTGTTTCTTCTTTTTCTAAAAACACAGAATCTTTTGCCTTCATAGAAATATAAGACTTTTGGTCCGTATGATTACTTAGGTTAAATGTGTATTTATTCGGTAAAATAACGCCGCTCTGAATGAGTTTGAGATGTCAAACACTGTATCAACTGACATTAATAACTGAAGAAATAGGCAATAATGTAGTAATGATTACATAGATGTCCGCAGCTAATAGTCCATTTTGTTGTTACAGTTGCGTCGAGTAGTCGCTGGTTCCACACCTTTTACATTTTACTAAGGTATGTATGTTAACATAGTAGACACATTAAGCGTTAACTACTGATAAACATATTTCACTGTGTGTAACCATGTCTTTAAGGTAATTCAATAAGCGCTAGTGTACAGATATTGACAGAAATCCTAATCTCTTGATCTCCTTAATGAAGTCGAAACAAATCTAATTACTGGCTACACTAAAGTAATAAAGCTGAAGAGATATTTTTATTTAAACGCGTTAATTTCTGAAAACACCAGACCAATTGGAAATATATTTTTGTATAATTATGATAGCCAGATTCACGAGGAGTATAGGCTATTAATATACCATCGCGCTGCGACCCACGGGAGCGGAGCAGTTACCAAAGGCGTAAGTTAACACGAATGAAAACAAATAACACTACAAGTAGGTACTGATTATTATTTTGTACATACCTACAACATATTTATTTCTTACGAATAATCCGAAGCTCATAAAACAAAAAAAAAGATCTTTTTTATTAACAATACGAATCGTAAAGTTGATCTTAGATCTATTCTACATATAAAAGCCCGTAGGCGGCGTAGGCCTTAGAAATGAATGGTACGCTATTGAAAATAGAGTACTGACATTGACTACTGACAACGTAAATGTAGAAGTGATTTTAAAACGAGGTATCACAGAATAATAAAGTAGTTGAATAAATGAATAAGGCATACAGCTACACAAACTTAACTTAGAGGTAGCTGCCCAAACGATGATCAATTGCAAATATAATAATAATTATGTATGTCATACGTGGCGGGCTCGTGTTAGCAACTAACTCGAAGTTCGTAAAATAGCCCTTGACAGGCGCAAGGGGGCCTAACTTACTAACTAAATCGAATTGGCCAAAATGCAGTAAACAAGTAATTTAATTATAAAAATAATAATTAATTCTTTATTTGTAGTGATCGTATGAGTTGGACAACAATCATATTAAAGACAAACAAAGACAAACATGTTACGTATAGCTCTAGGCTACACGTAACTTTATCAACTACAGGTTTATAATAGAAACTGTAGCTTTAATAGTTAGCAACAAAACTCATCCGTCTGACTAAATAATGGATTTAGTAGCAGGACGAGGGGTTATAATTATGTCAAACGAGTAACGAATTGTTGCTATGGCGAGCCCGCCGCGCTGTCGCCGTACAACGACGACAATGTTCAATATTCATGTTATACTGTCGGGTCAGACACAGCAATAGGTGAGGTTGCTTGCGAAGAAGTCGACATCGGGAAGTTACTTACAATTTGAGCAAGTGTTCAGAATTTTTTTTTTATCATTTCTTTATATTTTAGATCGATGCTTATTTTTCAACATTTTGTATTTTTAAAATGTATCAAGGAGTAACGCATATCCTATCTTTATAATTTAAAAAATGACCAGCACTATGATCTACGAAAGTTCGTATCTATATTATTTATCCGAAAGCTTGACAAAAGATAAATTGTTTCCAACAGCTTCGGATAAAACTTCGTTTACGTAAATCATTCCTGTTATCTAAGAAACTGTTTTAAGGAACATTTTTTTGGAATAAAATAAGGTTTTGTTATAGAAATACTTTTTGCATATTTTACATCTTGTCTTGATGAGCTCCGTATACATCTATTATAGTGAATTTAAACGGCATGCCGAACATAAACGGCAGATAAACTTAATAACACATCGGTCCGATCCAGGATACAAACCAAGGCTTCAAGTGACGACTAGTAGACAAATCAATTAATTACAAGAACATTCTTCCCCCTGGTGATACCTGGCTCACTTCATTCACATGTCCGCGGTTCTGTGTCACCACCGCGGACCCCTAAACACTTAAGATTAAAACTTTCCATCTAAATTAGAGCGACCGACGGTAATTTCACGAAATCCCTGATCTTATCAAAATTTTCCTTCGAGCCATATAGAAACCAATTTAAGTTGACCCCAAATATACGCACCTTCCTAATAATCCCAGGTATAAATAGACTTAATGGGTTTATAAGGGTTCGTCTTAAACTGGACGGTGTGAAATTGGGTTATGAAATGGATTATTATGGCGCCCGGAACATAAATCGGTCAGACTGCAAAAATGTTTAAACAATGCTTTCCTATTATAACATACATAGGTACTTACATACAAAAACTAATAGGCCTCTGTTCCTGAATCATAATTTTGGGTTGCAGTGAGTATTTTGCAAAAATAGTGGCTGTGTTAGTTATGAAGAATAACTAATAAAATAAATAGATAAAATGTAATCGAGGTACTAAGAACTTTTTTTTTTAATATGTACAACCAGCACTCGTTTCATCGTTTGAATGAAATTGCAAAACATAACAGCGCGTTGATAAACTTGTGTTGTTTTATTTTATTTGAACGGGCCCCTAGTAACCTGGGTAAGCATTCAAATGGGGGTGCTTAGTTTACTATAAGTTGATAATTCATTTCTGTAAAAATATGTACCGTTTATTTGATATTATTTTTTTTGCACACATGTGACTGCTGCGATCCAAACAGGTCTTACAAGCATTTTGCTTTTTTGTCTTACATGCAAAGGACGGTATTATTGCATCGAGGTATCCTAACAATCCAATTGATTCTAAAACTTCTCAAGATCGGCCGATATTCTCAACAAAGCTTGTACGGCATCCGAAGAGTAGCAGGCCTGCAGACGTGGCGCGGAGCCAATGCGAGCCTCCGACACTTTGGCCCAGCGCCAACTACATCGATCGCTTATTGAGCAGGTCAACGTTCGCCCTTCGCGACGCGCCGGAGATGGAAACATAGCTTGTTCCTTCGTCTCGTAACTTAGGCTCTAGACATTCATAATGAGGGTAATTTCTCTGAATTTTTTCGTCGTCATCCGAAAAGCGGATCACAGCGACGAATTGATTAAAGTGGCTAAAATTAGCTCTTGCAATAGATCTTGATTGTATACCTACTGCTTATCATTCATGTCTGCAGCTCAGAGCTTGTGTCCATTTCATGACTTGGAATGTAAAGACAGTAAACGAAAGGAATGTGAAGCACATATTGCTTACAAAAGTTAGAATAATGTATCGTGTAACATCTGTTACTGAAAATTAAGAAAACATTTTACTTAATATAGAAAGTAACAGAGATAGATAAAAGCCTCAAAGGGTCTTACCGTAAAGTAACAGGCATCTCAATTTGTGGGTAAAGCTGTAGGTTTAAGTGGGCACCAATTAAAGGAGATGTTTGTTGGCGCGTACGATCCTTGGAAGTGCTCATAAAATTCTAGTATGTAGTAAGACGATCAAGACGGCCAAACAACTACGAAATGTTGAAAATGTTTAAACCTGCTCGCCAGCCGACTATCAGACGCGTACTGCGAGTGCGCAGAGGTAGTTTACGACACTGTTCACGGTGCTTTTATGATTGTCAGGCGGACGGCGGACGGTGAAGTTTTTGATGAGTAGCTCTGTCTTACATATTGTATGAGTTGTTATTGCACAAATATGTTGGTTTTATATATATTCTTTTATGACTGCTTTGTACAACGCGCTTTAACTTTTAATAGAGCGACGCGGTCTTTGAATTGTTGTTTTGCTAGAAACAGCATCGATATAGGTACTTAGTCTATACATTTTTCCTATGTAAGAATACAGTACCTACATCAAGATTTTTTTTCTTCAGATATGAGAAACATAATAGAAATTAGAGAAAATTAGAGAGAGCCGCATTATCAATGTGATACGTATTCGAAGCACGCATGATTCATTTTATCGAGATTTTCTTTATCATATTAATTATAATCCCATGTTTCATCGTATTTTCTTTCATCTTATTACTGACATGATTCAAACCAAATAAATGTTCAAAGTATCTTCTCGTGCTTATATATGTAACATTTTGTTCTTACAAATATTGAGTGAGATCATTTTTGATCTCGTCGGCGCTCTGCTGGGCTGTCCAGCACACCTGCACTTATCAGCACTTAGCAGTTTGATCACTTTTCTGAATAATTTTGGTCCGTGTGAAACGCAATGTGTCGAAGCAATTGCTGAAGTGTTAGAGCGTGAAGCAAAGTTGGTGACCGCGAACATAGCATATTGTGTGTGTGTGTATTATGTACACGGGCCGGTTTCCGCAACTCCACGTCCAAGCGCGTATTTTGCGTACGGGTGGGAATAAAGTCATTCGATCCACCCCAGCTCCCCGAGAAACGCCAACAGCGCCTTGACGTTGCCGGCTATCTCCCGCAGGTTACCTGGGTTTCCGAAGTATTTAGCCCTTTAAGTGGCGACCTCAGGGCAGTGTAGAAGCACGTGGGCTGCTGTCTCTTCTTCCTCCATGCAGGCTCTGCACAGTGGACTGTTTGTGACCCCTATGACAAAAAGGTGTTAATTGAACGATCCGTGCCCAGTTACAGCAGCTGTTACCAAACGAAGCTGCTGTTTGGACAGTCTGAGGACTTGTTTCGTGAACCGGTCGTTGATTACAGGTAAAGCTTCTCTCGCCTGTCTGCACTCGCCGATCTCGGTCCATAGTGTTTGATGTAGGTCCTTGGTGCGTTTCCTTACCATGGTGCGTAGGTGCCCAAAAGGGAGTGGTACTATGGGTTCAGGACGCACAGCGACTGCACTCGATCCCCTTCTGGCTAGCTCGTCTGCAGCGTCGTTGCCACGCGAGCCACTGTGTCCCTTGATCCATTGAATAGTTATGTTGTTGAGATAACCGACCTTGTTTAGGTTGTGGTGACACTCATGTATTAGCCCGGAGTTAACCGTGTGGCTGTTTAGAGCTTGAAGTACCGCCATGCTGTCCGACAGTATGCGAATTGGTTGCCCCGTTACCTGCCTGGCCAGTATGGCTGATGCTGCTAGAGAGATGCCCAAGCATTCCGCCTGGAACACCGTGTTGTGAGTCCCCAGTGGTGTGGCGATATATGTTGAGGTCTTCTGAGAATACCCCGGCCCCTGTGCCAGTACCTGTTTTGGATCCGTCCGTGAAGATCCGAAGCTCAGTGGGGCGTTGACCCTCACAACGTTGGTCCTCAAACAGTTGGATTTTGTATTTTTTATCGAAGATAAATTGCTTGGGTATCCTGTCGTTGATAGCTTTCGTTATTGGAAGTTCGTCGCCGAGTTCCTCTAGTAACGCAGTGTGTTGTGTGCTACTCCTGCTCCACAGATTTAGTGTCTTTAGCCGCAGAGCAGCTACTGTGGCCTCCTGCTGAATATAGAGGTGTAGCGGGGGTAGCCCGAGCATGGCTTCAAGTGCTGCCGTCGGAGTGGTCCTCATGCAGCCCGTGGTCGCCATGCATGCAAGTCTCTGCATTCGTTGTAGTTTATTGAGGGCTGTGGTTAGTTTGGTCCTGGGCCACCAGACCACTGCCCCATAAGTGATCATGGGGCGTATCACCGCACTGTACAGCCAGAGTATAATTTTAGGGGATAGGCCCCATTTCTTACCTATCATTCTCCTGCATTGCCAGAAGGTGATACAGGCCCTGTTTAGTTTGTTGTCTAAGTGGCTGCTCCAGTTTAGCTTACTGTCTAAGATGACCCCTAGGTATTTTACCTCGTTGGTCAGTTGGAGCACGGTGTCGAATAGTTTCGGCAGGCGGTAGGGACCTAGTGCGCGTTTCTGTGTAAACAAGACTAGCTCGGTTTTAGTTGGGTTGACCGATAGGTCGAATTCCCTACACCATCGTTCCACGATGCGTAGCGCATGCTGTGTATGGTTGCAAATGGTCCCCGTTACCTTCCCAGACACGAGAATGGCGAGATCATCAGCGTAGCCTATGGTGTAGTACCGCTCGGCATTGAGTTTTGTAATGAGGTCGTTTATAACGAGGTTCCACAAGAGCGGTGATAACACCCCACCTTGGGGGCAACCTCTGGCTATGATGGCAGCCTGTTGGTCCTCTTCAAGCCGAACAACTCGTTTGCTTAGCATATTTGTGATCCAGTCAGTGAGTACCTGTTCCACTCCATGATTGGATAGAGCGGCGCCGATGCTGGAGAAATTAGTTTTGTCGAAGGCTCCTTCAATGTCTATAAAGGTGCCCAGGCAGGAACCCTTTTGGTGTATAAAAACCAACATAGCATAGCATGTCTGCCGAGCCTCCATGGTCCGATGTTAACGATGTCACGGCGAACAAGATTATAGTGTTCGCCGCGCTTCAATTACCTCACACTAAACGAAGTACCTACTGGAATGAGCTGTATTCCAGTACAAACTTAGTGCAATCGTACAATCACTTCAAACCACTCCCGTCGTACCCTATCATAGCGCACGACTACTCGTAATGTATTGCCTGCGACTGCGCGCTTTCATATGTTTTATCTATAAAATTAAATGGAGTTTCCTTTGAAGTTTATAATTGCCGTTCAATATTCTTTTATATTTTATAATAAAGTTTTCTTTTGTGTACTCTATTGATGTTTAAGATGTCTTTATTGCTTTTTTGTGTTTGTATCTTACCAATGAGCGATGAATTCTGTATCTACTTGAATGTGGTCTGTCTCGTTATCGCCACTGAATTTATAATCTGAAGTACTTAATCTTCAATTGACACAATAACGCGTCACCCATTTCCATTCTCCTGTCAATTATTTTATGGTTTTTACAATTATTTTGGAACGATGATCACACACAATAGAATGAAATGTACCAAATGTTCCTTTACCCAAAATATCTCATCAAGTTTCAATCCGCGCTTCGCTTAGATCTAGTCTATCAATAACCTCGACGAGTGTTATTACATCGAGCGTTGCTCGCACGTTCGTTTCCACTAATTCTGCTTATATCCAATAAACGAAATAAAGGAACACAATGGGAAGATAATGAGAAAATCCACTCGTGGCCAAATGTTCCCGCGGAGATTCCTTCGCGATAATAATGTGGCATTCCGCGATGCTAGCAATCCCGATGATTGGATAGCTATTTTCATATTAACATATATATTAGTACTCACTTTTCTTCACAATTTTATTAAAAAAAGGGTGAGGGACATGTAAATGGATTGTACAATTTCATAATCTAGATACCTGAGAGCAAATGTGAAAATTGAATTTGAATATGACTATAGACGATATAATGCAGTGGATGTGTTAGTGTTTGTACTTGGAGATATTGGCAATAATTATGAATTTATGATGTAATGAAATAGATATTACAAATATAAATAACTGATCATAACTATTACAAAGACAAGTTACTTATAAAGAAACAGTCAAACATCTTATTATTTTTGAGTTTCTCAAGAACAATCAGTTTTAGATGACTCAAACAGATAAAGAAGATTGTCGAGATGTGATTGATTACTTCACAAAACAAGCAATCTGTATTGGCTTTGTTTAAGACACTTAAGTTAAGCATCCAAGAAACTTCAATGATAAATTAATAATGAAATCAGAACAACCATTAGAACAATAATGAATCGAACAAATGGCTCTAAACAGTCACAATGAATGGTCTGGAGGTGTAGTTAGTGAAGTGGGAGCTATCTTAAACAACTATGCAAATTGTATTAAGCGCTTTACATAAATCTATGCTTATCGATAATGTAGACTTAATTTGAAACTTGGTTACTCGATCGAATACCATCGACATAAAGTCGGCCAGTTTACTTAATGTGGAGTATTTTGTCCGCGGTCGACGCTCTGATCGATTGACTCCCATTGAGCGCAAGACTTCGCTTCGATCGACATTATCTTATTTGTCTGTAGTTGTTGAGGTTGCTACATCTCTGGCTCATAAACTTCCAGTAATAACGGGCTCTTTTAGAAAATCCAATTGTTGTTGTTGCGGTACCTCAATTTATAATGTTATTATGTAATAATTATTAATTTTCAACTTGTTGACGTGTTTATATTAAAGGTTTAGCGATAATTTAGGCATTATCTATAATGAGCGGAATAAATACTTGATTAATGTTACACAATATAATGTGAGCATACGGATAGCTCGGCTGCATTGTGGTCGCAGTTCTAACCCTTATTTACGTATCCATAATTTTATTGTCTAATATGAGTAATGAATGTTAAAAGGTGAATAGGTATTATCGTTATTGCGTTATTGTTATCAATCAATTCACTCGCATTTTGTGGTGTGTTCACAAAGTAGCTTTTGTTTTTAGAAAGATGCTTGTAATCAGCAGTCTTAATAATTATGATGACACTATATTGTGTGTATACTTTACTTTTTTTATTGAAAGTATTTACAGACACTCAACTGACAGCGCCCGTTCACGATCATGACGCTTGGGTCAACATCATTTATGTCAACCATCTTGTAGGGAACCAAATGCTCTAACTTTATGTTTATATTTAGCTTTTCAAATAATACCTTAACGCTAAAGTATGAACAATACCTACACAAGTACCGAAACGTGAAGTAATAAATGAAATAGGTATGTACTTACTCACAATGTAATCATGATTAAATCCATACGAGAGCGCTTCGGCCGGGCCCGCGGCTACGTGCAACTAAATCAGGCCCGCGGCTCACCGCAGCGCGTGATAATATATACATTGACGGTTCTCTATGAAACGAATTTAATTCAATTCTGTGTTTGAGAGGTAATGAAATATTCTGTGTATTTATTATCGGCTTTCTGTGCTAGTTGTAGGTCGTTGCGTGGAATTATTAAATTTAATACAACTGATTTATTTGAACTTCTGTTTGTTATGTTTGCGTAGGCTTTACTACTGCACACACAATCAGTTCCGTATGTGTTGTGTGTGTGCATCGAGTGCTTATATTAGTTTTATGGTTTTTCCGTACGAATGAATATTGATTTTCTTCTGGGCACTTTTCCCTATTTAAATTACTAATAAATTGTCTTCGGTCTTTAAATACAAAACAATTTTAAATTCCTCTTGTAATGAGTGGATACCCTGGAATCGCAACAAAATCCAAGGGCTAAGCTGCCTGAAGCGGCACCTGTAACAAACCTTCTCCGCTATCAGCTGCTAGTGCGACATACATCTGCATATTTGTCTCGATCCATGCTTCGGCGGGAGATAAGCCACCATCTCCCATCCTCGGGGTCACAATATCAAACCTATTGGGGAACTTTTTTCGTCGCGCTCCGTCACCCACTGAAATCGGAAGTCATTTATTTGTCGACGAACTTGTACTACGTAGTAACCATTTTTTAAACTGTCGCTAAACTAAATCCGTTTTACTAGAAAACGAATTCGAACTTTAGTCGTCGTTTATGTTTAAAATACAATAATTTAAATGTGGACTAGAAGGCACGGGCGTGGGTACAGATCACGTTCGGCTATTTATTATCATAAAGTTTTAGATTTCTCAAATGTGTCATTTTCAGGAAAGTTTATTCTATAATGTAAAGACAAAGCTGTTAGCTAAAAAATAAATAATTCAAGTTTGAAGACTACCCTAGACAAGCTAATACGTATACTTGTATATTGTTCTCCTATCAGGATGGGTCCGTGCTCAGCGACAATACATTACTTATTACGTCGGAACCCTACTGTAGGTGACGCTTTCGGGTTTCAGTAAGCCATTAGTATTCAGGTAGACCGTACCTTTCCTGCTGATAAAATCTCGGAGTCACCTCCGACACTCGAGGTAATCCATACAACCAATTTGATGCTTATCTTCCTATAGTTTTTCCCGTTCCAAAGATGTGGTGATTATCTAGCAGCAGATAACACGCCCGCAGTGTGAACTAATCCCTAATGATTTAACACGGGCCTGCCCTCACGACGCGCTCCAGTGACGTCATCAATCGTACGCCTAAAGGGCATGGGGCGCGCGGGGTCGGGGGGGAAGCGCTGACGATGGAGCGGCGATAGTTTTTTGTGATCTTCTGTTTTGATTCTGACCGTTTGTTGTGAATTGTTTTAAATGAAGGAAGGAATTAAATATATATTTCGCAAGAATTTTTCATGTAATTGATGAAAACAAAACATGCAACACAAAACCATTTTTTTTTTGGAAGACCCTTTATTGTATTTTTGGAGGAAGTTATTTACGTATTCAGCAACAACAGATTTATATATTTTTTGGTTTCATTTGATTCTGTTGTTCACATTTTCCGCAGAACATCATTATAATAATCAATTTATTCCGACAGTCACATTTGAAAAACATGACAATCTTATGATTGTAACACACACACAAAGCACAGTTTTCCGCAAAATCTACAGTCACTTAGAGTCGTGTTCATTTTAAATATTATATCAATCAATAAGAACAAGTAACTAATAATAACTCTAATAAGTATTATCAAAGTCAAATAATAATAATACCACACTACTATTATGAGTAGTGTCCGCCACGTTAATTCCTTCCTTCAGTCAAAACTTCTTCCGCTTACTTCTGCAGCTTTAGTTAAGTTACTGTACTTACTTCATCATCTGAACTATAGGTATAGTTTACACGTATAGTTCTCAGTGGCTGCCCCCCATGCGTCACCAGCAGACAGTGACGTACCTACCTCCGGTCGCACTAACTAGCGCCACTGGAGTCGCACCCTCATCAATTTCAGCACTACTATCAGTACAAGCTATGTGTGTGCTGATCTTACAACTAATGTGTTCCACGGGTTTGTAATCACTACCGCTACCAGCGGTTGTTAGTTTATTGATGTAACGTCTTTTTCATCGACTTCCTTACTATTTGATTAATTGTTAAATAATTTGAAGCTATTTCTAAATTGTAGGTAAACATCACGTAGTTACACATTAGATCAACATGTAATATGCCATTATGAAACGTTTTTTATATCAATCATAATAATAAGAAACCCAAAATCGTCACGTCGGTGTATGTCCCCGAGCGATTAAATTGATATATATTATTAGCCGGCACATAAAACTGATAGAGGTATACCCACAGGGTGACAAATGTTTACATAAACAAAGCCACAAAACGCTGTCGATGTTTACGCCCAGGTGGTAAACAGAAAAATAAATATAAGTAAGTAATGTTGTGCTAAATAAGGCTGTGTTACAGTAACGGCGACGGGTTTTACAGAATGAAAGCTAGGTACTCGCTGCTGACTTAGGTATGTGTTTTCTTATTGTTGTATGTTAGATGATGGCTTTAATTCGGATAGAATAATCTGATAACTTTTAGTAAATATACACATCAAAAAAGTCTAGGGATCAACATCCCTAACAAATGTTGGGGATGTTGATCCCTAGACTTTTTTGATGTGTGTATGTATATTGTAGCTGTTTATTGTCCCATTCATTAAAAATAAAATAAAATATCGTAATATTTTTTTTTTGTCTTCGTCACTTAAGAAATTGTTCTTAGCTAGAAGCTAGGCGTTTGGTTAGCAAGAGATCCATTCTTCGTTACACCATGACAAAGTAAAGGAAAGGTAGAAAAAAAAGCAAAGAATATTATCCATCGCAGCATCGCAAATCCTCATCACTGCGAAAGACTCCGTTATTAATGTGTATTTTCTATCAAACCCCATTCAATTTGACGTTGTAGTTAGTATCAGTTCCGCCATGTTCGATCACAAGCGTGCTCCCTGTCTACAATATATCCTGTCAGGTTGAACATGTACTATATGATATTCTATTAGACAGGGCGAAAGGGAAATTGTCTGGCTTTACGCCGCCATAAAGTGGGATCGTGTTTGGCACATGTTTTGATATAGCGCCATCTGCCTGCGGACACGGTGACTATAAAATAGTTTATGTTTGCACATACTTTGAGACTCACCTATCAATTTATGTGATACATAGGTTCAGTTGGAACATTTGATGATGAGGCGATAAATACAGTAGCCAATCAAATACTTATATCAAAGTTATTCGACAGGCCAAAACGCACTGCCAATTCAAATCTTAGCAAAGTCATAACAATTTGTTCTTTGTTTGAATATCTTGTGATAAAATAAGAGCCTCCCTCGTTTTTGAACGACTAGGATATGACGATGAACCGATATTTATTTAGGCCTATCGAATAATAAAAGTATTATCCAATGGGAAAATGCAAAATGAAATAATAATAATAATAGTTATGTTGGTACTACGTACATATACTTTTCCTTAGGTATATGTTTACGTAACTTATTTGACAATGTTTTCAAATAATATAGTATTTTTATCCAAATGTATCATTTATTGAAGCACTTAATTTGTGTCTAAACTTTCTAACAATGTTATTAAATTAAATGATCTAGTCTGCAGTCAGCCTTTTACAGAAATATGAAGTAAGTCCGTGTCGAAGGCATTACGAGCGAGATTGAGAAAGTCAAAGCTTTTAGATGTTGTCAATCTTCGTTTGCATTGCGTTGAAACACGCGGACGGACTTCAGTGATAATAACGAGGTTAAATGAGATCCCATGTAGATGATAAAAATAACACAAAACATCACGCCTGTAATTCCCGAAGGGTTAAGCAGAGGTATATCCATTAGTACACCCACATTTCGCCAGTTACAAGTTGTTAAAAATAACAGTAAAGGAAATATCAGTTTTTTTTTTCATGATTCACGTGCAAAAGCAGACGTTAATATAAGCTTTAATAAAAGTACTTCAAAACACGTTGAATGAGAACACTTTGTAGCGAAATAGCAATGTTCGAACAATGTTATTACGAGACATTTTCTCTTTAACAATTTTCGATATTCTTATCTTATATTTTCGATTTCTGAGTTTCACAAAATTCAGCTCCATGTTACAAAGCAAGTAAGAACAAAATGTGCCAAATACACATTATATTAAACCAGATAGGTATGTACTAAAACTTCATAAGAAAATAATCTGGAATCTCCACCATTTTCTTAAAATATAAGAAATACAAGATTTTCTTTTACATTGTGGAATTTAAAAATTCTTTTCGCATTCTTGAAATATAATTTCATCAAAAACGTTGCTAAGAATGTTGATTTTAACTGAAATGTTCGCTGTTAATTTAACGGGTTTAAGCGCTGTTATTTTAATTAAGAAGAGTTCTCATTGTGTTTCGTATAATGTAGCGCTGAGAGCCAAGTGTAGCGCTGCACTCAGCTGCTGAAAGTTCTGTGACGACCATCGTAAAGTTGTGGAGGGCTGCATTTTGTATGCGACGTTTTAGCTCAAAAATGTTTAAATAATGGGTAATTGTGTTCCCAAGTAGTCGCGGCGTGCACTCTGCAGGCGAACCAGTGCGGCCGCGCTATAGTCGTCACTCTCGGGGAACGTCGTAACATGAAAACTAGAACATTACGTACAGACTAGTCATGTGGAGGTTTGTTCATTTGGGAGCTTTTATTGTTTACTTATGAATTCACGGCTCTGTTGTTGCTCTTACTGACGTTAGCGCAGTGATCTCTCGTGGTGGTCCACATCACGAGAGACCACTATTCGTTTATCCGTCAGACAATTTTTGTGATAAGTATTGTATTTTGGTCTCGACAAAGCTAGATCGTAGGATACCAAGAGGTGCAGTTACCCTACGTTCATCTGGAGAGGTAACAGCGTCTGCGACTCATAATAAAAGAAAGAGCGTGCAATTACTTTAGTGCACTTCACTCAGCTTTTCAAAAAGTTAGTGTTGTTACTTGTTGTAACGTAAACTCACGTAGCGCCTCTAACTTGCAGGTACTCGTGTGATCTAGTACAACAAGTAGGTGCTCCGCTGTATCGAGTAGCTTCTCATTATAAAGTAATTTAACTTCAGCGGTACAACTTGTTTTCTACGGAAAGTACTTTGTAAGCTGTAGTGATTTATTTTGAATGAATTTTTAATAAATGTTTTATCCCTTTTATTTTTTTTAGGTGGTAAAAAAAATCATCAAATGACTCCTTCCGCCCTGGGTGGGGCGGAAGGGACTGTCAGACTTTTTAAAAAACCACCCTGTTCCTTCTGTTGCCCTTTACGTTCCGGGGCCACGGTATCCTTAACTAACAGGTACAAGCAACTCAATATCAATTCATTAAATACATAAATAAATTAATAATCTGTCAGAGTTGTCAGAACAACACTCCATACATATTACCTATATGTGGTATCACAGCCGCGACAGTAATTCCGTTCCAATACGTTACCGACGAGCCCCCGGCGACTGACCGCTGCTTTACTATTCGTACTTTATTCATGTTTCGATATCTTGTGACGTAGCCGTGCACCTGAGCTAGGATTTTTGTGCATAAATAATGTGTTTTAGAATCCAGAAAATGTTTTTACAATATTATGTAATATACGTGTGTTACATAACTTTTATCACAAGTTCCGTATGACGTACAGGCGCTAATCTCTGGAACTACGAGTACCTATCGGTTTAGGAAATCTCTTTGTATGATAGCCAGATTCATGGGGAATAGTTTACGCTACGGCCATACATTAACATCAATCATTACATACACACATACACTACTACTGCTGACTTCTGCTGATCCTCATTATCGCCCATACTGCGATGTCAAGCTCAAATTAAATTAAATTACCTTGTTATTAAATACAAGCAAATAGCTTCTAACTTCCTGAAAGTACGCTTCAGTTGATACTGAATTCATTTTAGCGAAAACTTGGAAGTAAATTAATATGCATGTCGTGTCACTGCGGTTAACTAAATTGAAAACATTTTGCATTTCTTTGCCAAAATTATAGAAGCCAAGTACTGTGATAAGGGTAGAATTCTCAAACACAGCCAAATACGTTTCGCGACTACCCATCTAAATAAATAATGTGTTCGAACTAAAAACGTTGCAAATGTGCTGCTGCCCTACCATGAACTCTTATTGCGATCCAAAAAACTGAATTGTTCTTCAAATAAGTCAATATAACGCATCAATTTATGTCATTTATTGACGTATTTTCTCTTATCGCGATCCAAAAACTGAACTGTTCTTCAAATACGTCAATATAACGCATAAATTGATGCGTTATATTGACTTATTTGAAGAACAATTCAGTTTTTTGGATCGCAATAAGAGTTCATGGTAGGGCAGCAGTACACTGTTCATTGCGGCGTCTGAATGGATCTCATTTCGTCGCCACTCTTATTATAGCGCACTCTATAGCGGTCGTTGCGTCTTTGTCGCTGTAAGCGTGATTTACTTGACTTTTTGTAAGGGTTCGTTGTTAGTCAATTTTTATTTAATGTTTGTGAATGAGTAGGTACTGTTTTTAAATGAGATTTTTTTCTTGTATTTGAAGGCGAGACAAAGTGTCGGGGTAAAGCGTTTCAAGATTGTTGTAATGAAAGTTATGAAACGGCAACATGAAGGATTACGAACACAACAAACTTTTCTTTTTAAACTCAGACGTTCACGTGGCAGGCCCCGCTGCCGCCACTTGGGGGACGCCTATGTCCAGCAGCGGACTGCGATAGACTGAGTTGACTTTGATAGACTCAGTCTGCTTAGAGTGTATAGTCTCACACTGGCATACTTATGTACTTACAATGGTCATGAATTTCTCAAATTGTAGAAATACCTATTCAATTCGTATAAATCTATAACAAACATTTGCTGACGAGTTATGGCATCCTGCAAAATATCCTGACAGAGCATTCCATAGGACGAGTTACAAAATATCGGGGGGAGGGAATAATAAAGCTTGTTTTAAACGTTCGCAAACAACGCCGACAAACATTGCAACCATTTTTATGATTTTCATTTTCGTATCGTGTGTGCTATGCTTACTTCGAATATTTGTTTTTATTCGAATAAGTATTTAATTCGATGTACATATATTTTGTGTACAGTCAGTAACAAAGGATTTATCGTTGTGACGTGTAAAATATTTTCCAGTTACAAAAAATAATGCACTTGTTAATTTTGATAGGCTGTTGGCTGGTTACGTGGTTTAACAAGTCCTTTGATGTTTATGACACAATTCAAATTTTTTGAGACCATATAAAATATCACTTAGATTCCTAGTACCTATGTAGGGGAAAGGGTGGCAAGATGGGGTACTTAAGCTTTAAAGGTCAATAATATAAAAAAATACATAGTGAAACAATCATATTTATTTTTTAATTAACAACTAATTATTATTATTCTAATATTTGATGTCATTATGAACTTTTTGTAACACATTTAAGAGAAAAAAAATTGAAATTAAAAAAAAGTGTTTTGCCCCGTCTTGCCCCATGGTGCTGGTAAGATGGGGTACCCCCCTGTGGTAAATTGGGGTGATGAGAATGATCACAAAGAAAGATGATTATTTGAGCTGGCAGAACTCGCAGACATGGGTGGCTTCGTCATCATCATCATCTATTCCTGCGCAGCTATTATGAGCCCATTCTCAGTCGGATTGATTTTGTTCTGCTTGTGCTGTCTCTGGTTGGTCTTTAAGTTTGATACGGTGCTGATTTTGTAGTCACGAACCATTCTAATAAGGCAAACTATAATAAGCTCATAAAAAACAAACTCATTTAAAAAAAACTAACAAGATCAAAATTATTCTCCTTGGGAGCCAGATGAAGTACCCCGTTACCCCATCTTACCTGCAGAGCCATTTTATAAAAAAAAACTAAACAAAAAAAACAGCCAACAATCTTAAGGTCACACAATGCCTATTGCCTACCTTATTAAAGATTAGTTTAAGCGTCAATCACAGCAACACCTCACCAGCTAACGTTATTTAACAATCCACAGCCACGTGTCAAAGCAGAAGAAAATATGATAAGCAATTTGCAGTAAAACACTTTTTTTGAATTATTTTCGACACTGTGCACTTGTGAACCACTAACTACCGGGCGACTGATAAGTATTATAACGGCGCGTCGAACGATGAATGAACGAGCGTGATTAGTCAATTTGAACTGTGAATTTCGCTGGGTACCCCGTCTTACCCGCTACCCCGTCTTACCTCATTCTCCCCTATGTATTTTCAAACTTTGATACAAGTTGACCAATGACCTTATACAAAAATCTAAAATACAACAAAATTATACGATTTATATTCATTTTGATTTGTGTAGATATTTATTAAATGCATTAGGTAATCGTGACAGAAAATTCTTTTGAACACGTAAATTGCAGAAATACAATAAGTACACTAATTTGTGCTTATGGTGCTGATCACTCATTCCAGTGTTAGCCAACTATCTTCGTTTTCCTTAGTTGGACTCACAAACAATCCTCAACACAACAAGCTACTTGCTAGCTACTAGCTATAATTAAAAAATTAAAAAACACGACTGCAAAAATTGCACATATTTTGTACTTTGTTTATTCGTCAGTTTAGACACGACCAGATTCATTAAAAAAATAAATTGAGGCTGGTATTAATTTACGTTTTAAAGTGACCACCTCGATTTCCTTTTATTTTTTACTACCCGATGTTACTCGTAACGATGCAAGGATTGTAACGATACCCCATACATCTAAATCGGTTCAGGCGTTTAAAAGTTATGGTGGAATAAAGAAACTCACATACATACATACATTAACCCTGAACACATAACACTCCTTTTTTTGGGGCAGTCGAGTAAAAACCCAAAATGTCAACCGATCCATTACTCGATACACATTTTGATTCTGACCGTTCAAGAATGAGTGTGGTTGGTCCCGCGGCGCTGCCCGCATTGTGCTCGTACGTTATCGCCGCCACGAGTGTTGTCGCGCGACACAAAGCCCGCCGCCTGGCGCCGACATTAGCTATTGTGACCTCTCTCACGCCGCCGCCGGAGGATTGTGTGCCAACTGCCATTGTTCTTAACAACATTATATTTATTGAATTTTAGAATCTGTTAATTCAGTGGGCGGCAGATGCCGTGTGCCGACGTGTCCGTTTGGAAAAACATTTAGTGTAGGAGTAATTGGGTTGCATCTTCGGTTATCTCTAATGTTTCATTATAAGGTAAACAAATTACAAACATTTTAATTATAAGCTTTATCAAAAACAACGACCATTTTGTAAATAACGGTCTATTTTGCAGTTTTTAATGTATATTGCGGCGTTACGTGTAGATGTGATGCGTCCCCCGGGGGTGATCTCGTCGCTAGGACTCACTCAGTGGGCGATGGCGTCAATGTACAACATCGCTTGTCATGCTTCATTATGAACGTTTCCTCTAGAGTTGTGATCATTTAGAGTCTCTAAATGATCACAACTCTAGAGGAAACGAAACACACAGGAGTAGACAACGATGAGAGATGATGAAGTTTCTGCAGGGCAGACATTTATTATTGACTCAGATCACGGCACTTGATGGCGATACTGTATATACCAATAATTCAGAAGGCCAATTCCTGTTATTAAAAACGTTCAAAATCTAAGTATTTTTAATCTCATCTCAGTGAGAATCTAAGTCATAAACTTGAAAAAAATGTGAGTGAAGTAGAAGTAAATACTTTTCACAAATAGACAGACATTAGAACGCGAACGTTCAGTCAGTGGGTCGTCTTGGGGACTTCTTATACATTCCACACTCAGACTAATGAGTCCAACGAGTAGTGATAGTTTGTCACCGTCATCATTATTATTGACACCCGTTTAGATATGTCGAGTTGAACATGCAGTTAGTTATGAGGAGTTCCTCATCCTCCATGCCCATGAATTATACATATTACCTGGGATGTGAAAATAAGTCTGATAAAATCTAATTAAACTCGTAAATCGTATTAAGTACTTACAGCCAAAGTTTTATTAAATATCGAGTGTAAACTTTGAACTGTCCATTAAAATAAATTTATAACTCACTGGTTCCAGTTTCATTGTTCCATGTCATTACGCAATTAAGCGTGTATGTATATATGTATGTACGAGTATGTCAATAATATACACATCAAAAGTGTCTAGGGATCAACATCCCTAACAAATGTTAGGGATGTTGATCCCTAGACACTTTTGATGTGTGTATAAACTTGTTTTCATATGTGTTATTAAGAATATTTTTTACTTGTATCCGAATTCAATTCCTGGTGTAATAATGCCAATGTATTAATTCATTGTTATATCATGAAAAGTTATATACTCGTAAAAAGAAACATCGATTCGGCTATATAAGAAAAAAATATATACATTCATTTCATTACTAGAATGTCTTACCTCCTAGATGCTCTGAAGCATCTCGCACACACATCACAACCCAATCGACAAGCCCACACAAAATATTTAAAACCATTGTGAAGCCTCCATTATTCGTGAGTCGCGTTGCTCACAACACTCGTCCACAGTACAATAGCGCGGACGTGCGTGGTGACTATTTGACATAGACAGCGTAGCTTTATGTCGTAGTGGTAAGGTTGATTGTCGCAGTGCCGCCACTGCCTCACAGGTCGCGTTACACGTAGGTCCATCGAGTGCAACGCGGATGGCTCGGCGCGCGGTACGTCGCCGCTTTCATTTGCATTGTAGGAAATTGAATTTTTTCGTGCGCCGGGTCGTGACCTTATGTGGGGGACAACTGTTCGTGTACATACCTACAATGCAGACAGTTGTATTATACATATTGTATTGTTATAGTTGTAGTGTAGCTGTGATTGCCGGAACCAATATCGTCATGTAGTTACATTTTCGGTTTTATTTGGAATAAAGTAGCAGAAGTCATATTTTCACCAGCAAATACAATGCCTTATCATCAGGTAAGCATGTATGTAGCTCGTGTAACATATACTAAGACGAAGTTATCGTATAGTTTAGCACTCCAGCCATCTTTGTAGACTAATTATTTGTAGACTAAATTTTCAATAAGTATGTGTATAGAAGTAATCATACTGAATTCATAATTGAACTAATAAATAATCGACTAAACCTTTCTTCCTTTACTTCGAAGAAAGTTTCGCATTTATTTATTCTGCTATACAATACCGCTACGGCGTAGCGTGACCGTAGCGCCATAGCGGCGTAGGCTGCTACGAGTCGAATGGTTGAAATAAATAACTAATTCGATCATATCTACGTACCCGATTACGTCGTTTGAGGCTTTATAGTCGTTATAAGTTACCTGGCGACTTAATGTTGGGTTAAACGGAACTTTTAGTAGGGAAGGTGCGTTGAAGTACTATCGTTATTCAAAGTAATAAGGTCGATTCTGTGGCTTCTTGTCATATTAAAATGTCGTAGAGTTTCCTAAATTCGTTTCTCTCTTAAAGTATTGATTTGGCATAAAATTTTGATTGCTAAATCATATAACATAGAAATAATTTCGTATTGTGCACGTCTTTATTTACATTATTTTCCCGTTTATAGTTTCAAAACGAATTATGTAACTGTGATGGCAAGAACGTATTCAGTTGACTACTGTATATGAGCTTGACGCTTACAGGCAGGGTTGCTCGTAGCTCAGGATTAAGAGGATTGGAAAGGCTATTGAAATTGACTATTGTAAAAACTTGATCGAATACTGTAAAGTTTCATTCCCGTTGTTCTCCGTATAATAATAAGAATTATATCAATATCTACTTTAAAACGAAGAATTAATTACCTTTAACAATCTGACTATCGTCTACCTGGCGCGCACTCCTTGATGACTTGAAAGTGTTTGTTATTGTTAAAATGCTTTAAATTAGTGTGTGTCACCTGCTAGCATCATGCGTTGCTCATTATTGCTCATCTCTGAACTCTGAACTAACATGACTCGCTTTATAAAATATGTAAATCGCTAGAGCACGGCGTCCGCGTCCTTCAGACAGCGACGTTGTCTCGGAGGCGGACCAGATGAGCACTGGAGTCTGCATTCACAATGTTCATCTGAGCCGTCTCCAAGACGAGTCCGGCTGTTCCACTGCTGAGCTGCACCTCACGCAAGTTATTCGGATGCACCATCAGCAGCATCATCATCAACATCATCATAAGCAGCATCATCATCAATGTTTTCATCAACATCATCATAAGCAGCAACGTCATCAACATCTTCATCAACATCATTATCATCAACATCTTCATCAACATCATCATCAACATCGTTATAATGTTCTCTATTATTGCGATGATGATCATGACAACATTGATACTGATTATCGTCATGATCGCTATCAATGTTACCATGATTATCATCAAAACATCATCATCATCGTTATCATCATCAGTGTTTACAAAATCATCATCATCATCAAATAACAAGTATTCGCCACTTTTTACGGGCTTTTTAAGAGTATAATGTAAATAGTGTTTCTTTATTTAGGCTTAAACCAAACAAAATGATCACTAATTGTGTACAAATAAGAGTAAACCAAACGTTTGTTTCTTCCACACGTTTGTCTTTTTCTTTGTTAATTATATTTAATTATTAGTTTCGGGAACTTTTATACAGTTTGTCCTTTTCTTGTGACAATGATATATACAGCATCCGCACTTATACATTATGACTTTTTGTATTAGCATCATAATGGCATTGTTGACATTGTATCTTCCTATCTGTAAAAGTTGGCAAAGTTGCCATAGCGATTCTAGATTAATCCTAAAGTCTGTATACTGTATGATCAGCTCGAAAGTGACATGCGCCTACTGTGTGAGAAATTAGAATTTATAAAAAAAAAAATTAATCCCATAAACAAACTGCTTACCATAACTCCACATATATTTTCCGTACATTTTTCCTAAAACATAATTTCTGTAATACTGATTGCCCCGTGTCTTCGCGCGTGTTATCGCGGCAGTCACGAATGTCCGCATGCGCTCCTCACTCACGCGTGACACACGACGCCGATACAATCGTGACGTGTGCGCCCGGCTTTATATGTAAATAGACTGTGTGACGTTACGTGTATGATATATTGTACGGGAATTGATTCTCAAGTGATACGGATGATAAAATGGTGGATGTAATAATTGTAATAATCTTTTCTTTTTTATAGTTAACACTTTGGGTTCTTTTTATATAAAAGAAAAGATTCTAAAACTTGTTGCCTTCAATAAAACCTGTATTATATACGTTATTTAAAAAAGCTCGTTCCAAAACGTAGGTAAGTAGGTCTCTATAGAGAAGAACGAGCAAGAAACTCCACGGCACTCATTTCAATCAAGTTTTAAAAGTCCTGGTTACGTTATTCTTGTGGCTTACATATGTAAAAACAAAGTAGGTGAAGAGAAGTATAAAACAATTATTAAGATATAAGCTATGGCTGTTAAGATAATACCAATCTCAACTGACAGCAACATAAATTGTTAATTCTTATAAGCCTATCGACTATTCAAATCAATAGTCAAACCGTCCCCCCCACGCCCGCAGCTGCCTCCGTGCAGCCTACAGATACACCCCAGCAGTAAATACTTGATGCTCCGCCGACGTGATTGGTCCGCGACGCGCGCCGGCCAATAAGGATGTGCTCACTTATTCACTGTCCGAGTACAACTGCGCTATAAATAAGTTTCGGTCTCGAACGAACGCATCATATCACGCCTGTGTTATCGGAAGGAGCCGGCAGACGCATATAATATATAGCCAATAACTGGAAACATTACTGCAGAAATTACCGCTCAATGCCCTGCTGCCATACCGGTATGACAGAACAATAGATAATGATCAATTGTGTCTCATTACGTGGGACTTGAGTAATTGAATATAAAGAAAGACTCAATTTGATGAACTAATTGTTTTTAACGAAAAGTAAAGCAGAGTTTGGTTTGAGAGCAGTGACGGCGTTTTGTAAAAAGATTTATATTTTAAACTTTTTTTTTGGTAAACTGGGAACTTTCGTCTTTATTGTCAACGTATGTATACAATAATGACTACAGCGTTGATTTTATAACAATCAATTATAAATATTGACAAACATTTTTTTAATTCATGCAAGTACTGAATAGTGCCGAAGCTACACTTAATTACGACAGACTATAATAAGACTGTATGAATGTTGACCCGACAAGTAGGGCGAGAAACCTCGCAACTGTTCACAGTTGAGTGAGTTCTGTAGCGCGCGTGAGGAGGCTAATGCGACAATTGATTAACAAATAACGTTTAATGGCTCCTCTAGATGATAATAACTATTGTGAAAGAGTATAATATTGGAATATTCAAACATTAATTCTTCCAAATCAATAGTTATGCAATGCTAATCTGTTGATAATGCCATGCGAGTAGATGCGTGTGGGATTTGTGCTCTTCGTCTCCCGAGACGGGCCACCGTACCGCTTTTACCAGCCCATTAAAGAGGCGAATGTTGCAATCCCTTTTCAATTACATTTTGGCAACTTTCTACAAATTTCACATCCTCTCCATCATATTTCGTGATTGTGTTACTCATAATAATGTACTCTGGAATAACTCAATTTACTGTCACACCCTCGCGCGCGCTGATAACGCAATTTGTACATAACATCAGGGACTGTAATACATTGTGACAGCTTCCTGAAGCTTCAGCCATCCTTGTACACATTTGTTTCAACGAGAGTGTTACAACAAGGTTATTTAAATCTTTAAGTAAAGGCTTCGTGTGCATAGATTTCTATGAAAATAATATTAGCGTGCCCCAAACATAATTTCATAGTCAAACTGTTCTGACTCAAGACAGAGCTGTTTTCTTTACAAGAGATAAAAAGGAACTAATCGCTATTATCGTACGAAACCTGTGCTCTTTATTTCCCTGTTCACAGTAACACGCGATATCTTTTCACCTAGATTTAGTTTCTTATCGACCGGCGGCCTCGGTCAGTGAGGGCAAGCCTACAGTCTTGAGTTATGGGGGTTTTATATTCTGGACTTTAATCCCTGACGCATATAAAATAAGGTCGTGTTTACGATTGACGCGTGATAACATTCAGTCTAATGCACAGGTCTAGGTTGTGTTGTAGGTGAAATAAAGGTGTTATAATGTTGAAGGCGTGGTGTTTACTAGTGTTATGGTGTTTGAGGGGAATATTGTGGACAAAGGGGCTTAGGATTATGGCAAAAAACGTATGTACATATATTAATATTTATAAACAGTATCGCGTTTTTCTAGTAATTCTGTAGGACTACCTGAGGGAGGAGCTCAATTCACATCCTAGAAGAGATACTGGAATTTATATTGTATTGAAAGTGTAGGTACTTCCAATAGGGGACACACTACCAATTCGTTTTCTCGATAAGAAAGCACACGAGCAGGTATGCTCAGTTTATCGCAAAAGTGATTTTAATTTTTATTATACAGGGTGCCCGGTAAAGAATGGATAGTCTTGAAATGGGTCGTGGTAGAACTAATGACCATTCAGAAAAAAAATACAAATAAAAAAAAACCAAGTAGTACCAAAGATATGATTCATTTAATAATATTCGAAGTTTTTTGTTACCTTATTTTACATTCTTGTACACCACAACCACGAATTAATGAATTCCATCAGTTTTTTATTGTTAAAGTAATTTACGTTAGCTAAGCTGATAGATAAGTAATCAAAAGAAGGACTGCTATTACGCGGTTTTAAAAAAAAACAACTTGAATTATGTTCTTTTGAAAAAATTCGTGAAAATTTTTCTTTTTGACTAAGTTTAAGCGTCCGTAGTTTAAAAAAAATGTATCGAAACACAAGTGACCAATAATTTTTTAAGATTATGTGCTTATAGCCGATTCTAAAATGGTATGATTTCTTATTGTACCTAATGTAAATAGTGAATTATTGCTATTCGTTTTCAAAAGGAGTGAAATTTGGTTAAACAACAAAGTTTGAGATATTGGAATATTTATTTACATTAAATGTACCTGGTCATTGGGGTTTAATAAAAGACATCATTTGATATTAACAACACTGTTTTTGACTGCTGAGCATGAGGTTGGGCAGTGTTATAGGGCAAAGTGTTATAACTGGCGAAATGTGGGTGTACTAATGGGTACACCTCTGCCTAACACTTCAGGAATTACAGTCGTGATGTTAACACTGTATTCGTTGTAAATTACAATAAATGTTCAAATTGTCTGCCACCCATTCTGATTCAGACCTTACATCTTAGAATAAATGCTCTCCTAAGAAGTGGCTTATCACGTCGATTGCTTATTTTCGATGTGGTTGACCGGACACAGCTTCGTAAGTCTTCCAAGGATCGGCTTCGCGTAATAATTTTCCTTAGAACAGCCCCAATAAAAAAAAATCACGGTCACACCACATTTTCAAACCCACAAGTCCCACAACAGGCTAACCAAGCTTTCCTATTCAGTACTAACATCTACTAATCATTTTATTTATACCCAGATGGTCAGGTTCATCTAATGTTCATATTTGTTACAATATTGCAAACTTCATTGTTTTACTAAAGGAGAATGGCGAGAGTACACGTAATTTGGGACCCAGTGATAGAAGTAGTGTGTAATATTGAAACTGATTTGCAGTTAAAGAACGACTTAAGGCTAACCAAAAATCAAATAGAAAGTAATTTGGAAAAGTTGGGAGAAAAAAAATATGAAAGGTGGAAGATTATAACCTAAAATAATCTAAGACTCGCAATTATTGGTTATTATTTATTTTACATACTATATTATTATTATTTATTTTTATTCCGATGCTAATTATCAGTCATATACCCGTTTAGCCAGATTCACCTGTAATTAATATTTTTGCATAATATCACAGGATAAGGAGGCAGCTTTATATCTCCTGGAATATTCTTTAAAAGCACAGTTGATGTACTTTTATCTACATTTACCAGAGTATTGTTGAATAAAACAACATTTATTTATTTAAAAACTTTTATTTATTTTGTAATTATGTACTTGTAAAATATTCAGACAAACAAACATTGTATCTTCCTTTAATCTTGTTTTGCGTTCCTAGATAGTATTTTATAATAAATAATCTTTTTACCTTATCAAAAGATTATCTAAGAAGCTAGCTGGTGCAGCGACATAGCTTTGGTGTCTGGGATAATCCACGTACCACAAAATGCTCATACCATGTGAGCAAGTGTCCACATTTATGTCCAATGGCGATAACAACAACAAGAGCAGAGTTTCTGTGAGAACTGTCCACCACTCTGCCTGCAAATAGCATGGCACACATATTTTATTGTTAAAGATTAACTGAAACAATAAACAAGTAAAAAGTTGACAAAAATACAAATACAATGTAAAAATAATAATATGGATAAAAAGAATATTTATTAATATCATAACCAACCTGTCGGGGTGTTTGACCATATCTTTTGGTCAATAAAAATAGTTAAAAAATACTGCTTGATAAAACTTAAACCATTTTTATTGCTGTTATAAAATAATTAATCTTAATTTGACATCTTTGTTAATAGAGTTTCCATGGTTACGGTATGACATTACACTTTACTTTCTTTTTCAAGCATAAATACTTTTTACATATTAATGTAAAAAGTATTTATGCTCGACATTAAACACGGGGTCTTATCCATTCAGATATTATTATAATGTTTTCTATTCGGATTACCATTTCAGTCATGTCAGGACGAAGAAACTGATTTTCAACTACTCCTTATTCTCAAAATAGATTGCCACATGCAGCACAGACATTACAATGGTCGAGTTGTTAGTTGTTGTAGGGTTTCTTGTTCAGAAATTCAACAAATTAGTTCACATATATACTCACATTGCGCGGGTACACCCATCTCTGAACTCTTTTAACAATTTGATGACTTTTTCGGACAAGCGATGTCTTCTGTGTAATTTACAATAATGCACCGCATTTGAACAGTTTGACAAAGTCCAAATCACTTGCAAATCGTCATCCAGTAGTAAATGCCGTAATTTAGGTTGGTATACAGCATAATCAGTCCAAAAGTAAAGCCAAGTCGTCAAGAATTTACAAAATCGCCGATATATTATTTGTTTTTTACAACGCTAACCGTTGAAAATAGTGTTGCCTATCGATAGTCGACTATCGCTAAACTATCGATAGCCTATCGATAGTATCCATATTATCTATAGACAGTATGATACAGTTTACGTATTTTTATAATGATATACAAAAATAGTATCGAAAGTATTAGTTCCGATAATATCGATACTATCGAAGTCCAGCATATGTTTAGGAACAATACTGTCGATAGTATTGATGGTATCGATAGTGTGAGCTATCGAAAAAACTATCGATGTTGTAATACTCGTACTATTGATACCTAGTTTTACAAACTATCATTAGTATCGATCCTATCGACACTCTCGATTCCAATCAATAGTACAATTAGTTAATTTGTGATATCGATAGTATCAGTGGTTTAGCATTGTTACTAGTTTTTAATAAAACACACTCGTCAAGAGCTTGAAAACAAGAGAACGTTTATTAGCAGTTCTACAAACATAACAAAAGGGAAAAACTAAGAGCAGTCGAGCTTACCAACTTACAAACATAAACACATAGATTATAAATAACATTCTAATAGTTTTCGAGGTCATCTATCGATAGAGAAACTATCGACAGTTGGGCAACTCTAGTTGAAAACAAAAATGTCAACAAAAATGCCGTCAGTGTCAATTTGATACTGACGTTCCGTTTCTCCGTTTTTATGAAATCCATTACGTATGATGTATCAAAATAATGAGTCTTATTTTTTTTACGGTCTATTTACATGGTTCGTATGTTTCATCGTTATGGGTTTTCAGAATATTTAACAACTTTTTAACAAGATGTATAAGTATAAAAGAAGGAAAATCACCAAGCGAAAACGAACTACTTTTTATCTAATCATTAGCCTTGAAAGGAATGTAACTATAAGTTTCGTTTAGAAACTGCACGATGATTATTTTTTATGAAATAGGGATAATTGATAACTTTTGATTCCCGTTTTGTAAAAACTTAGTATTTTTTTTGTACAACACTTATTAACTTGATATTATAATTGATATAAATTAGACCTTGCACAGTGCTCCATTAATTTTGGGTCCGCTCTCGCCATCCTTCTTTCACTCCTTTTGAAAACGAATAGCAATAATTCACTTTTTACAATAGGTACAATAATGAATCATACCATTTTGAAATTGGATATAAGCACATAATTTTTTAAAATTATTGGCCACTTATGTTTCAATACATTTTTTTTAAACTACGGACGCTTAAACTTTGTTAATAAGAAAAATTTTCACGATGTTTTTTAAAACAAGTTGGTTTTTTTCAAAACCTTGTAATAGCAGCCCTACTTTTGATGACTTATCTATCAGCTTAGTTAACGTAAATAACGTTAACAATAAAAAACCGATGGAGATCATAAATTTGTGGTCGTGGTGTACAAGAATGTAAAATAAGGTACCAAAAACGTCGATTATTATTAAATAACTCATATCTTTGGTTATACTTGGTATTTTTTTTTATTTGTATTTTTTTCTGAATGGCCATTAGTTCTACCATGACCCATTTCAAGATTATCCATTCATTACCGGACACCCGATATAATTTTAAATACCTATTTTTAATTAAAAATAATCTTAAGAACTTGGTCAAAATCCATGACTTTCCTCTAAAGATAAACGAATCAAAGTCTCCAGTTCGGAACAGTCCCAACAAGCACTATTGTTTTTCTCTGTTTAAACAATACTTAGCGCGTAACATTGTAAGTATCTCAGCTCGACAGCATTTAACTTGTAAATTGCCCAACAAAGCATTTAATAGAGTTTTACTTCGAAATCAAGTAAAATAAACTTTTTGCTCAATGTTAACAAGTTTAGCCGGAGTGCTTATCGTTTGGGCGCGATAACGGATAATAGTTGTTTATTGTGTTATAAACCTTGTGTTTGATATTCAGTGAGATTTAAATGGCACTGGATTTAAATCTTTTAAATGAATAGTAGATACGTTTCGTTGTAAACAGTTTGGGATAACAATTTTAGGATCAGAAAAGATTTAAACTGCTGAGAATGAAACCATGTCTTTTTTTTAAAACAGCGTCGTTCTCTTCTGCTGTGAAGATTTGTTTGATTCAGAAAAAAATAGAATACTACTAGCATAATATTGTTATACAAACATGAAACCCTCACAGGAACCGACTCGAACGGTCGTGTGAGATGAGTAAAACCAAATCTTTAGCCACTAAGTATACATATACATCGAAAAATGATTGTAATTACTTAACTATAAAATATTTTCTTATAAAAATTGTATGCAATTCATCTACGTCGTGAGTACACAGACATATTATTATCTAATAAAAAGAGTATCAGCACGCAATTCACTTGTAAGTGCCGGAGCTATGATTGATGAGTGTCGCGGCCGGGAGCGCGAGTGACATGCGCCCGGGTCAACGAACGACATGCTACCACTTACGCTGTTCCCAGCGAAGGGAAAGACTTGCCACAAGAATCTTCTTGTCACAAGTTGGGTTGGTCCAAGTTTTGGGCTATTTCATGGACTTGGGTATTGGTTCATGCCGTCCCAAAGTTTCCAACCTTCATATCTATGGATTCCTTAATTCAACAATTTCTTTCAATCCCTTCTTAGTTTTATCTATGGTACCAAAATATGGACCTCTTAATATTTTTAGGATTCATTTCATATAATCGGTGGGAGAGTGACCAGTCCGACACGAGCTCTACGACCCCTTCCCGTATACGTGTATAAGTACCAAGTTTGATTAAAATCGATTCATTAATTTACAAGATTTTAAACTTGAAAGTTAGTTTGTAATAACTGTAAATCGATATCTATAAAGTTAAAGCATTGAACTCTTACTTCAACACTTACGGACGTACTCACAAGTAGTAGGTAAATAAATGTCAAACAACTAGTTATCAACTCACAGTTCAACACAACTTATACTTTCATAATTAATTCAAAACCCAATTAAAGAAGCCACAACTATCTGATCAACTAACAAGTCGATGTGTTTACAATCACTGATTACCTTCGCTCGGACATGTTTCGGTTTCGTTCGTCAATTAGAGCCGGTACGTGCTGGAGAGGGGGGAGGCAGGGGGGGCGTAAGGACGTGATGCTACTAGCGATGTGACTGTGACTTGCAGCTCTTTAATGCCGTTACCGTAGTGTAGCTGTTGTTCAGCTTCTTACCAAAATAAACTGCGGTTATATTTACAGTTTATTAGCTAAATAGAACCATAAGATTCATGTTTGACATTAAGATGACAAGATGTACAGTAGGTGCCATTTTAATAAAATTTTGTTTGTTTGTGTGAATGCACTAATCTGTGGAATTACGAGTCGGATTGAAAAAAATATTTATGATTCTACTAACTTTTAGGTTCTGACTCATTCTGTCAAAAATGCCTGTAATTTACTCACTTTAATTGTCGCTGATATGAATTGCGACAACATTTTGTACGTTATAATAAATTGGTCTTCAGATATTATTATAAAACAATGACATAGATCCGTTTTAATTGAATCAGCGTTTCAAACAGAGAGTGCATAGAGTCTCCGGTCACGTACAGTTCAACAGAGCGCGGTAGAGCCGCAAATAGATCAGTTTGCTCTCTGCATACGATACGCTGTGGAGACTCTCTTGATTGATACACTCGGAGGCTGTGAGTAACGACACAATGCTTGCTATGTTAGTGGATTATGAAGAGATGAGTTACTGTATTGTGGTCTGATGTTGGTGCGTTTGTTTTTGCATTGTAGATAAAAATACTAGTTATTTCCATATTTTAGCAAATTTTAACAAAAGGATACACTCTTTCTTGAACATTTATTGTTCGATTGATATGGTTTAAATCATTGTATAGACAACAGTGTTGGAATTATTTACAATTTTCAATCGTAAACAAGTGCAGGCTGAACGTAATCAAAGATGAAACATTGGGTCATGTAAATCTGAAATCGTAGGATAATCTGCTACGACGTAGCACGCCCGCGTAGGCCCGCGTAGGCCCCATATATTGTTCAAACATTTTCTTATGTGTTAATTTTCTTGCACTCAAGTCAAGAGTAGGGGAAGGAGTTCCTCATATTGTCTAAGATAAACAATATCATTTTTTTATAATCCCAAAGTTGCAAAAAGCTCTGTCATTTCAACACTCTCAATGTTGTGCCCTTCACACAAATTGAGCTTCAAAATTCATCTTCCTAACAACACTAAACAAAACTTTGGAAAAGTATCAACATTATCACATCCCCCGGGAGGATGGATAGCGGATGGCGGATGGCGGATGGTGGGCAGTCATAAATAAAAAACGCATCAATTATGGAGCGCCCGGAGAGGGATCTGCCTCAAGGACCCGTGAGCTCGAGGGCTGCGTGCGCTTACCATAGGAAAGACGAACTGTACAGGGTGCGCTGTGTTTAGATATCTGTTTTATAAAGTTCATACATACTTACGAAACTGCATTTTGAATGAGGCAACTAATGTTGTAAATAACGTTTAGAAGTGACATATACAAAATATAAATTAAGAATTTGACTTTGATTTTAACATAATCTTATCCCTAGAGATGGCAGAAATGACACAACCCCACCTGCGCCATTTTCACATCCTTATGTCTAATGTAATGTTCCAACACTATATTCATCGCCGCGTCTTACTAGCCACACTAGCCACACTTTTTATCAACACATGTGTTATCAGCAGAAATTACAAGTGATGCTATATTTCTACCACTCCACAAAAATGGTCTAATTTTGACATTAATCTAAAAGTTTCGATTCAGCGAATCACTTTGTATAAATTTTCTGCTGCCATCAAAGTGCGTCGATGAGTGAGCGGCAACCCTTATCGCGGGTTATTCGAGTAGGTCCCGACCTTTGTCTCCCGCAGCGCACCACCACCAGGTAGATCAGAAGGTTCGGCGTCATAAAACAAATGAACACAGGCGCACACATACATAGCCCCTGAACAGGCTACTGCTGCTAAATGAAGTCATTAATTTAATTAGTGGTAGTACATCATAGACATTCATAATTAATACTTTCACCCTACTCAATGAATTGTATTGTAAGCTTTGCTTCAGTTAAAATTAAAACAGTTATAACTAGAGAAACGTGAACGGGGACCGACAGAGCTAAGCGTGTGTCGCTGTACGAAGTTGACTTTCTGAGCTTGCCTGTGTCGTGGCTGCCTGCCTCGTGGCAGGGCTGTCCGGAACTCCGCCGATCCCGAAGGAGGAAATTTGGAAAAGAATGATGCTTTCTTCCTTCCTCATTCAAGGCGACATTTTTTATAAAGTTGATTAATTAGCGAATTGTTCTTACAACGATATTGTCTCATGTTTTTTTGTGCAAATAATTTGTACTAGGCTTGGATATATTTTTTGTGTATTTTACTGACATTGTCTTTTGTAGTAATTAGAAGTGACAAGTCTGTTTTTGCTGATGCTACTTTGTCAGTGGTGTGAGATATTTTGTAAATTGAGTTGTTTTTTCTGTAAAATTTACTCGTAACGAACTCCTTTTTTTTTAACTCGTGTACAACCAAATTATTAGGATTTTAAAGTCTTAGTTTCAGTTTACCTACTCAGATAAAAGTAATTGTACTCATCATCATAACAACTTTTACTTTGAGACAAAATCGCAAAAAAATCCATCTGTTCTATACATTTGTAGTTTCAGGGTCTTACCAACCAGTTTTGACTCCCAAGACACCGAACTACTGTTAAGTCCGACTTCCACCACCCGGTTAAGTTAATAAAGATAAAAGAACAGATAGCGACGTAATGACTTCACTCCACACTCGTGCGAGGTTATTGATAGATAAGTTAGAGTCTATCGGTATTAGGGGACCAGCTCTTCAGTGGATTTCATCCTATTTAAGTAATAGGCAACAACATGTCATTATCAATAAAGTTAATAAAAATAAAGATATGACACCCTACTCATCGGAATATAAGCATAATAAATATGGCGTTCCCCAAGGAAGCGTGTTAGGCCCAATATTATTTCTTATATATATAAATGATATAATAAATATAACCACGCACAAGTGCATTTTATATGCCGATGATATATCAATTATAGTGACATCTGATAAAAAGAAAAATACCGTTGCAGATCATGAGTTCGACATTAATAATACAATAGATACACTAATGCACTGGCTTGACATAAATCGTTTAAAAATTAATTTAGAAAAATCTGTTTACATTCAATTTAATCAATCAAATAATTATAAAAATAACATCAATCTTAAAATAAATAAAATCAGAGAAGTAACAAACACTAGGTTTCTAGGCGTAATAATAGATAAAGATTTAAACTGGAAAGAACACGTAGATAATATCAGCACTAGAATTAATAAGTTCGTTTACGCACTGAAACAATTAAAAAATGTGACTAACATAAAAACTGCCATAATATCATACCATGCGTACGTAGAATCATTACTACGCTTTGGTCTTGTAATGTGGGGTAATAGCGTCGATCTAAATAGAGTATTTGTCGCTCAAAAAAAGTGTATTAGAGCAATGTATGGACTTAAGCCTGACGACTCATGTCGACCAATATTTAAAAATCTTGCTTTGTTACCGCTGCCATCTCTATATATTTATGAAACATGTTTATTTGTAATTAATAATAAAGAATTATTCAGGACGGCAAACGATGTATGCTCTCGGCACAGGCGAGATCCCTATAAATTAGTACTCAATGATATGCCAAGACTTACCAAATACAACAAAAGCTGCTTATTCATGTGTGTGCGTATTTATAATAAGATACCATCCCACTTCAAGACACTGAATGCAAGGCTACTAAAAATTAAATTGTTCAAATGGTTAAATGAATGTAGCTTTTATAACGTAAAAGAGTTCATGGACTGCAAATGCTGATCAAATATTTTATAAGTATTTTTTCTTGTATAAGTACCTAAATTTTTGCATGCTGCCACAATGTAGCTAAACATGCTTGTGCTATTTTAATGATATTTAACACCTTTGTATACCATGTTTTTATGCAAATAAACGATTTATTATTATTATTATTATTATTACATCAGATCGCGCACCAACGAGTACAGTCAACGGAAAAAATGTTCAAACACTTATTGGATTTTACAGTGATTTTCTCCGTAACCCATTAACAGAAACTATTAAATGTTGTACAAATGTGTATCACATCTACGAACACACTTTTATGATCACATTATCAACCATCAAACGAATAACGAAACATTCGGTTTGAATTTCTCAAAGTGTATACATATTTTTTTTGCATTGAGTGTACGAACCACAGCTTTCTTGGCATGCAAATGTAACGAGAGCCAGCCCTGAATGGAAACGGCGCGCCACTCGACCTCGGCTACACCCTGTATAATGACAAAGTTTTTGTACGATATCGCTGAACACCGCGGCTTTGCTCGCCTGTCTCTGTTATGGAGATCAGCTTGTAAAGGATACTGTGGGATAATCTTTGTGTTATATAAAAATGTTTATGTTTTCTTTTCGAAAGGTTAAGATAACAGTGGAAAAGATACTTACCTACCACATGTTTTGTTGTTGTGAACCTTATGATGACAAAACCGTCATAAAGACAACAAATATATGTTATTGTTTTAATAGATCCTCACTTTAATATTCATTGAATCTAAAATCTTGACAACTTTTATATCAAAACATCGTGGATTCATTGTCAACAGCTTTTGATGTTCAAAAAGGTTTTTCCTTCTCAAAAATACTTTCCTAAATATTCCGCTATAATAAAAGTTTCCTATTCTTTTTTCTACAATTTCCATTCTATAGTCTATCATAAACTGCATACAAAGGAATCACGAAAGCAGATTAACATTTTCTAATTTCACTTCGTATCATTTGCTATTCCAAAAAGAGTTGCTCAAAAATCCAAAGGATTTTTCAGTATAGCCTCACGCCGCGTCGCCGGCGCTGCAGACATCAGCGTAGGCTGTTAATAATGCATGAGCCTTCGAACACCACTTATGCACTAGTTGGTGCTTCAGGTCTGAAGTCCCGTCGACGTGGAGAGCTTGGACACGCTCTCAGTTCGATTCTCAGACTACGAGGTGTTGCAGGTGTTGCGATATTTGCGACTGATAATGTGTATTATGAAAGGCTATATTTTCTTGTGATAGTAGTAGTAGTTTTGTAACGTGAGCAGTTTATTAAAAAGACCACCTAAACTGCTTTCAAAATAACATAACATAACATCACGCCTGTAATCCCCGAAGGGTTAGGCAGAGGTGTACCCATTAGTACACCCACATTTCGCCAGTTATGTTTAAGTCCTATGTAAAAAAGGGCGAGCCCATTGCCATCAATAGGGCACAAATACAGACTCCGAGGCTGCTACTGAGAAATTCCTGATGGAAAAACCCAATAACAGTTCGCCCGACCTGAGAATCGAATCCAAGACCTCACGCTTAGCAGTCGCGCTTTGCGACCACTAGACCAACGCGGCAGTCAAAATACCATCATTATAAATTAAGTTTGTATCTCCCATAATATCTCACATGTATCTAGATCTTCGTTACGATACCCAACAATCTGGCAAAAGGCTTAAAAAAATGACTAAATTGTCGTTAATAACTTAAAACAGAGCGTGAAAAATCTAGTAGCAACATTTGATTGCGTATTGTAATGTGTATATGGCGAAGCTCCGTCAGTAACAACACACGTTTCATTAGTGTCCTCGCGGCCGCAGCGCGCCACTATTACTGAGCCCTCCTTACGATAAGCCGTCCTCCGGACAATTTCTCGGTGACTTAACATTTCTTTTCTGCAAACGTTTTTGTTTGTTTCATTATATTGGGCTGAGGTGGTTTGTTTCTGTGACCAAAAATATTTTAGTAGGTTTGTTTTATTTATTCAGCAATTGTTGTGAAAATAATTAATGATGACTGATCGAGGAGACTATTTGAAATATTTACAAATTGAAGTATATTAATTAAATTTTAGGTTAAGCAAGTTTTTTTTTTAAATAAACATTTTATATTTGGACATATCAAATTAAGACATCTAAATGCTTATATTTATACCTACGTCTTTTGTTCTTCAACCAACTTGAACAATAATAATATGGTTGTAATACCAACCAACTGAATGATATTTTTGTTCCACCTCTCGCAATTTCTTATTACAAAACTTGATACATTGTGTGTATCGTCGCCACAATAAAGAATAACGCTGCAATACGCTACACTTGTGTATTGTTCACATTCGGGCGACGCTATATGTATGTAAATGTGGCGTATTGAGACATACCAAGTGATGGAGCGCGCGGCGATGTGCACGCGGCGGCCGCGCGGCGCGGGCAGCGAGCGACTGCTCGTGTTACACTCCAGGGGGACTAACTTTTAGAAACGATTGCAATCGAATTTCATTCTTAACCTGTCGTATATTTTTTGACATTGATTGTCGCTGAGATGACATAGCTACTATATTTTAAACGTTTATAATTAGTAGATGGTCATCTGTTCTGAATTATGATTTACTAGCGACCCGCCCCGGCTTCGCACGGGTGCATGTATTTTACATATAAACCTTCCTCTTGAATCACTCTATCTATTAAAAAAAACCGCATCAAAATCCGTTGCGTAGTTTTAAAGATATAAGCATATATAGGGACAGACAGACAGACAGGAAAAGCGACTTTGTTTTATAATATGTAGTGAAGATTACAAGCAATTAAGTGAATGCGCTTACTGGGAGTTAACTAATATTCATGTTGTTGGCTTAATAAACATTCTTAATTATATAAACTTATTATAGAAGCCTACCCCTTGACTCTCTTGACTAAAATTGAGTTTGTTGGGTCAAGTTCCCGAAAGCTCACCGTGCACTACCGGTAGTGCCCGGCTAGAGTCCCGGTAGTGCCCCTCGGTAGTGCGGTGTCGACGGCAAGTTGATAGACTCTCAAAATTCATTTCATCTAACGAGTGGGTATACATAATCATGAAAAAAAATCCCGTTCATACAACACTAGATTTTTTTATTTTTGTTTTTGTAAATGATACATACATTACTAAACTACGTAAATAAATTCATATGAATTCTCATATTAAGTAAAGTAACATTCTGCTGTTCATCAGATCATGTCGTCGCTAGTTAGCGGTCAGTACTACGCAGACGGCAGTTAATGAGCTGTCGCCAACGATGTCATGAAATATGGGAGGAAATGTTTTACATTTCAGCTCCGCTTTCAATACGCTTCAGTAGTTCATTGATTTTATGCTCATTACGTGTCGTGTGTTGTGACGTCACATATTGCTGTAATTTCATTATTCGGACATCAGTCGGACGTCAATGTTACTTCATAATTATGATATTTCAGCAATTGATGTTGTGAATAATAATATTAAATTCCTACTCAATACGGTTTCAGGCAATTATTAGCTTTCGATGACGTTTATCGTACTACAGCTATTTACCTTTAAGTGCATTTTCAGCAACTTTTATCCTCAATATTTATGCTAAAGGGGGTCTCAAGTGGTTCGTTGGCACTTTGCCATCGAAATATAACATTTGGATGCAGTTTGCCCGGTCAGGGGTCATAAGCGCGATATTATGTACATATTTTCCATTTAAGATATGGTTTGCACGTGTGAGGCGCCCGTAGCTACATGGCTACTTCGTAGAGAGAATGGCTACGGCGTAGAGGGCAAGCTACGGCGTAGACGAGATTTTGCATAGAAAATTTTGGATAAAATGACTACCGCGTAATAATTAATTTATTCTACCAAGCCGTCATGGAAATAAGAAAACAATTTAGACAATGTCAAAATTCCTTAAATATAAAATAATCCGTTTGACTTTAAATGCTTAGGAAAAGTGTTAAAACAGGCTCCACATCTTCTTCATTCCCACATAAATATAGCTTAAATTTAAATGCTGTAGTATAAAATTCAAGCGTAGCTCCAACCAATCTCAGGATTATACTGCGCTGGAGGTACATCAAGCTGCGCCTGATTGAAAACTGTGAGCCAACTGTGTAAACATTCACGAGATATGTGTGGAGCAGGTGGGAGTACGGAACTTAGATATTGATGCAGTGATGAAGTTTCTGCACAGTTTTTAAAGGAAGATTGTTGAAGTTGTAGTTGCAACTGACAGTGAGTAGTGCAAGGTCGGTATGGGAGCTTGCGCACTGCTCACCTCTGTCGATACGGTCCGGTAAACGTGATGTTTCGGTTAAGTAACGAAGTAGAGAAGACGGATCGAACTGTCGGGGTCGACTTGAAACTATACCTATACAAATATAAATTGTGTTAAAGTGGTATAGTCTCAGTCACACATAATTCAATTTCAATAATTTGTCTTCTACCTTCCTTCAAGATAAGAGATGGGATTTATCTACCACTCTTGAAATACAACTAAACATTTCCTGAGTTTGAGAAAATAAGTAAGGGCTGGCTATTTAACATTTACCTTCACTTAACCGTCGCGTGCTACATCAAGCTCGTTACCCACTTCAGACGCACTCGTAACTATAGTCTATACTAACCCTACGCCTTGCCAAGTAACCCCGAAACGTAAGCTTACAACAATAAAAATGCTTGAAAGCTTCTCGTAAAATAAAACAAAGATGGCGCCGGTAAAACTACCGCCATCTAGCGGACAGCCAACGAACTAATGACGTCTGCATCACGCTAATGAAGTTTTCCGGAATGACGTCCCCCTAACATAGTTAGGCTTGTGTAATTGAGTGACGTCATATTGCTCATAGGGCTGTAAAATATGTATTATTATCATCATCACGAACGACACTAAATACTGAACTCTTCCGATGAAATAGATCTTCATTAAAAACGGCTTTACAAGATGTGCAATGTATCGGAGATTTCAGCAAAACGGTCTAATGCAGAAATGTTAATACTAAGATTAGATTTGAAAAAGCAAATTCTAAATGTTTCTACTCTTCTAGCGGTATGACTAACTATGCGTGGTACTGTAAAAACTAGCGATAACAATGTGTGCGTGCGCCGCGGGACGAACGCAGGAACTCAAATTATAATATTGTGTGTAAATCTACGACCCTGCAGTCACGTAACACATGAGGTAAAGTATTCCCAAACTTTTGTTTTGTTCAACGTCTCTGGAGTGTCCGCAATATGGGCATATACTTGGGTAGCGTAGTCCTCTTGATCATGATGTTTACTTGGCGACACACATGCACAAAGTTACTGCACATCATACGAGTATAATCAGTAAGTGTTGCATTATTGAGTAAGAGCCTCAAGGGGCTACGCTTGCTTCGAGCACAGGTATTTAGATATTGTTGCCTTCTGCTGCATGTAAGCTAACGTCACTTGTCTATAACATTATTATTATGAACATGTTTGCAATTTCATAAGCAATGTTGGCGGCTGATTCCCGAACATTATAGCAAGTCGAGTGATCGCTTTGAGTAACAACGAGTACAGTCAGGAACCTGCCGTTGGTCTGATTTGTCTGTATTCTCACGAAGTCATGGTAAAGTCTCATTTATATTTTGCTTAGAATTGTCAGCATAAAGTGGGTCGTTCTGTTGATTCAAAATGGACACGTTTACTATTAACACGTTTCAAGTTACATCATCATCTCGGAACCACTTTCCATTTTATTTTCGTGACACATCATCGAGTAAGCGACGTTAATGTCAGTCTTAAGTAAAGACGATTGACGAGAGGTCGACTTAGGGGCTAATAGAACCTCTAATTCGATCTTAAAAACGTCTCTCACAGACTTATTTTCAATTTGAGCGTA
The DNA here is from genome assembly GCA_949316365.1 of Hoplodrina blanda. NCBI lineage: Eukaryota > Metazoa > Arthropoda > Insecta > Lepidoptera > Noctuidae > Hoplodrina > Hoplodrina blanda. Next base: position 12,402,440 of record OX438569.1, on the reverse strand, counting down.
CTCTAGTCCAAACGTGCTTAAACTAAGCCAATTTGGCTTACCGCCATTGATAGGGGCGGCAAAAAATAAGCCAATTTTGCGGTTGAAGAGTCAGCAAAAAAGTCTGGCGTTATAAATATAATTTATTACATGAACTATTGAAGCTGAGGGAATTTGGGAGCCTTTATTAGTCTTTATAGATAAATATTATTATCTCGTTAAAAATATATTTTAGTAAAGGTTATAAAATCTTGGGGAAAGAATCCCCGGGATCTTATAGTTTCGAGGCGGACAGTTAGTTTGGAAAGAAGCCAACATTGCACAATTTCACTGAACTCTGAATTCCGTGAAACCGCGACTGAGTGCAGCAGTTACTTGAGTGCTGTAAGTACCTCCCTCGCTGAACCTACATTCTCAAAAGACTTTGAAAAAAAAAATGACCATGTAATGTGTGTTGCCAGCTAACTTTCTCCTTACAGTTTTTATGCGTGTAGGCAGTGTACTTGTACCGGCGCAAAATTTATGTATATTAAAAAAAGAACATTAGAAATAATATAAAACTTTTATTCCTCACTTTATCATGACGGTGTGTTATAATGAGGCTCGGCTGAAGTGACGTCAAACGCTCAAATGTAAAGATGGCGGCGTAAAACCACTTGAAATGCGCACTTTTTACGTTTAATATGAAAAATATGTAAAAAGTAACATAAAATGTTGTGCCAGGTCTGTTCTAGTACTTTGATGTACGTCGTTAGTATGTCGAGATCACTTTGTGCTTAAATTGTGTGTGTATTGTAGTGTGTACCTGTACAATTGTTGCTGTATTTTGTGTCTATTGGATACTTAGGATCCTTGTCGCCAGTTCATGATGAAACTTTATTAATTCAAGTAATGTATCGCTTGTAATCAAACTTGTGACACTTCCAGTCCCTCCCCAACTGTTTCTGAAAGCAATAATCGTTAAACCTTTCGTGACGACAATTTAAACTTTTCTACAAAACATGGCCATTTGTTTTTTAGTTGTATTTTATCGTTTCCATTTTATTTTGACGACAAAATGTTACAATGTCAGTAAACATGTAATATGCGACAAATTCCATCTATTTCAATGAATAGTTCATGTAATCTGTCGTAAATATCGCGTAAACAGAAAATACAAGATAGAAGCCAGGCTGTAAATCAGAGCACGTAAAGTTACTGCGAAGAAATGCAGCAATGTATTTTAGTGTCGGTGAATTGGTCGTTTATCTCTAAGTAACATTGTACGGAGGAATGAGCGTACATCGCCTTTACTTACATTTATGGACTGGCTTTAAAGTTTATGTGTTTTTTTAAAACGACCAAGTTTAATGGCCTTGATTTCAAAGTTGTGGCAGATAACTGCATGACGTTATACATAAATTAAAAAAAATACTTCACTTATTGAAAAAGTAAATTATTGTATCTTTTTATGGGAGATTTAAACATAGCGAAAATAAGTGTACAACCCACCTCTAATCATCCCTCCGGCCGCAGGCGTGATGTTGTATTGTCCAGTATTTGAGTTGAGCGCAGTCCCGCGTGCGCCTGGCTACACCGCCGCAGGTCATGCTCAGTGCAGCCGCACTCACGCTTCATTTGATACGCCGCTAATTAATAGAGCGGATGCCTAATTGATTGTTATTCGCACAAGTACACAATCCAATCAGTGCACATGTCAGTATGTAACAGCAGGTGGGAATTACCTGCCTGTGCATCTGAGTATACACTTATGATTTATATAGGTCGATAGAGGCTCTTATTTCGGTTTATCACTCAAAATGGTAGAAAAAAATCATTAAAAACTCATGTATTTAGATGTGAAAATCTGTGAAATGATAACTTAGTTTTCAAATATTTTAATAGTTTAGATTCCCTCAAAAGTGCAGAAGGAAGATATGATTTCATATATATAATTACAGTACCAACAAAAATATTCGTTCTTAAAAATAATACACGGCATAACTAAGCAAATAATTCCCCTTACCAAGCACAGTGGACCGGTATTACCATCGTCTGGACAAAATGTGAACTCTTTGAAGTGTGTGCACAGCGCCCTCTGTGTGCCAACGAGATTTTATGCTTAAACAGACAACGGTCCGTTATGAGGCTTAAAATTACGTTGACGAACCACTCGTCTAGTGTTTAAGGTAGCTATTGATTCTGAGGATATTCAATGGTCTGCGTAATCTTGGCAATCATCAGGAAGCAATTGCTATACCTAATATTTTTAAATCATTTGGTATAATATTGTTATAAATTATGACCTACAATGACATGACATAAACATAGGTACATATCCTAAGTTACGCGTACGTTTACGTAAAGTAGCTTCCCTAGACATAGTCCATCAGTTATACCAAAAATAATTCTTAGTTAGCTGTAAAAACTTAAAATTATCAACGACACTATTTTTGATAACACAAAACCTTTTTTGGCGCGCTCCAGTGACCCTAAACATAGCGGGAAATGTGTTATAACTAAAATATAAGCGGAATACCGAGCTCGGCTGACATGTGTGTATTTTGTATCGCGACACACGACTTCAGTATTGAGAGTTCCGATCCCGTATCTTGGCACATGTTTGTCGGAGTACGTGCTGGTGTTTGTTCCTCGTCTCAATATTCTGGCGGAGGTGATACTGTTGCTATTTGCTACAGACGACTTTAGTGCGGCGCATGATAATCTGGTCGCGTGCCCGTCAGCGAAACTTGTCAAGTTAATGAATTACTTCATTAAATATGCGTCAGATTTTCCACGAGACAATCAATTACATTCATCACCTTTTATTTTAATTCTGGTCAAAATTAACTAGACTGGCTTTTATTTTATACAATTCTAAATTAACATTTTTTATTAATCTTTTTGTCACAATGTCATTGTCTTTTTGTTTGAATTCAACGGTAATTGGCGCACAGTGCACGCTTGTAGAATAAATCCAGTTAATCTCAATGTTGAGGGTGTTTCGGTTCCTATTTGTATGTTAATAGTCATCTGATAATGGTCCGTCGCCACCCAGACTTCCTCGCTGAAAATTTGGCTAAATGAAATATTTCATGAATATTTTTCTCCGTCGTTTGCAAAATGGTAATCTGTTCCTTTTATAAACTGATTTTGTCTTTAAGTGTGGCAATATTTTGTTACATTTTGAGGAGATATTTGGGTTTCAAATAATGTATTAACGTTAGCTAGTTAGTTATAAAAGCTTTGCGGTAATCGAGTCTTTGTAGCGCACTAGAAGTACAACACACTATTTTTCTTCTACATTTCTTTGTGTAGTGCATGAGTGTGACATTATTACCCCTCCTCCTCCCTTAATATTGGTTGACATTGATATGGACTACAATTGGGTGTATTTAAATTATCAGTTTTTTCCCCTGTCATCGCCATCGCCTTCATTATTATGAAGAAACACACTGAACAATACTTACTACATCGCTTAAAATTAAGACACGCTTAAACGTCAAAAATGAATGTTTAAGCGGACGTTAATCATTACTTCACTATAAGTAACGTTTGTATGTAAGGGGGCGGGATAATTAGCAGAAAGTTGAAAGTTGTCCACGCGGGGCGTCAATCGCCGCACTGTGCGGCCACCGCGTAACAACTTTGTACACAGTTTTATTTCGTTGTTAGTCCAGCGGGCGTCGGCGACCACTACGGAAGTCATTTCGCTTTTTGCGCGATGACATTTTTTATGAATACTTTACAGTTCCTGTTATTTTTTGTTTGTTGAACTTTCCAAACTAGTCGCTGGTTTCAAACAATCTGCATCTGATTTAATTTTATTATTTGAAATAAAATTGTGGTTATTTTCGCGTGTGAACATCGTTACGTTCTGCATTCATTTCATGCATACAAATTTTTGGTAACGAATTTCATTCAGACAGTGATTTGTTTATGCGAAACGTGGCTTTTATTTATTTTTCTGAATGTTTTCTCACTGTGTTTATTTATAGGTTATATTTAATGCATAATTGAATTAAAAATGCATTAAATATTGCAAAAGTTGGTGTATTCTTTAGATTATTCTAGTCTTTATGTATTATGAATATTATTACTGTTTAGGTACCTGTATGTAAGAAAGGAATACATTTTAACAATTTGACCCATTTTTTTCTAGTAAATCTACAATCTAGCGCGCAGTGTAAAGTGTTCTCATGGCCCGTCGTCTTGGGAAATCTAAGATCAGAGTCGCGACGAATTTAATCAAAAGGAACAAAAACCTTTCTTTCCCTTAATTGAACATTTAATTTTTATTTTCGGTCCTTGTCGGAGTACATTTACTCACTTCTTGAATGGTTGGCAACAGACTGGCAACGTCGTTAGTGTGTTTGATTTACATAGTAAGCATTCATCATAGCTTGGAATATAATATTTGAGGTAACTTATATTAACGCCGTCTGTATATAAATATTATTAATTATAACAAACGGACACTTTATTCAAATGACATCGTCTTTTGGGACCTTATTTAAGTAAGTGTTGCCAGTCTCTGTTGGATAAAAGTTTAGTGTTTGAAAGAAAAATACATAGTAAAAGAAGACTTAAATGTAAAAGGTTTGATCGAGTTCCATTCAGAGTTCTTTTTAATCTTTGAAATCCAACAGAAATGTTTTCATGTTGATGAGCATATCCAAATCAGGGTATTCGTGGCTAGCGGTTTTCATCCTTACCTAAATATCTAAAAGGATTCTTTTCCAACAGCTGAACACCCGTGACCCTTCTTATCGTGAATAAGCAATTAATTCCCCTCACCGTGCAACTTTGATCCCTATCCTGTTTGAACATAAATTCTCAGTATCTTAGGATTTTATCGAAGAATTTGACTTTTAAATGAGACCACAGTACAGGAAGTGCGCCCTTATCCCTCACAGGGTCGCGAGGAGGTTGGTGTCCGACTGGAGAGTGCGGCGGCTTTGTGTCCAACATAGCGGAGGCTCACGAGAGCGAGGCTCCATCAGATCACCCAGTTGTGTGGAGATGCGTTTCTTATTTTTGAAAAGATTAAGAAACGTTATTTAAATTGAAAGAAGATTGTGTATAAAATGAGTCTCGTCAATATTTCACACCTCTCCGCTCACCTCTCCCGACACTTAGCTACCTCTACTTAATTCATAATTAATGTAAATTGATCAATTCGAGCCCCAGGGACTACAATATACGACCCACTTGGGACTTCACTAATTAGATCATCTTTGGATTTCTTTGACTAGATTCAAATTTAAATTCCTTCCGACGATGCGGAGGTACAAAGACTTATTATCCGAGAGCGAGAAGCCGAAAAAGAGGATTATGAGTTAATCCTCTTTTATCATATTAACATGTACGAATTGGATAATATGTTCCATATTCAAGTACCACAGGTGTATTGTTGTAAACCGTAATTTGTCATTATAATCATGACAAATTACGGGTTTGAAATGAAAGTTACATTAGTGCTTTTATGACTTAGTTTAAAACGCTGACATTCAAGCGTACTTGTCGGTCGTGTCACCACCAAAGGAATTATACAATTAAAACAATAATTATCAAACTTTTTTGTAGGAAACGTAAAAAGAGAAAAATGATTTGGACCCGTCCACTCTTACAATAAGTACATTGTCAAAGAAATTGTAAGTCCGAAACCCGTGTTTTTTTTTGTTCCGAGTTGAGTCATGACTTTGACCAAGTTTCCTCGAGTCGGCCCACTGGGCGAGAGAATTTTAATTTATTACCGTCATATTGAGCTTAAAGAAGTGATTGCAAACAATCGAACTGCGCTTTTTACGGGCACAGTTGGGTAATTGGAAAAGTTAACAAGAATGTTGAGACAATGGTGGGTGTCGAGGAGTCCCGGGGCGCGAAGTTGAATATTTTTGACCCGTTTTTGAAACAGATAGACTTAATAAAGTTTTGAGTTTTATTAGTTGGAGATTCAATCGCTGTTTTTTTCCTTTATCTTATTAAGTTTATGTTATGTATTATGTTCTAGAAAATTAAATATTGATCTTTCAGGATCTAGGTATGTATTATTACACGGTATGAAATATTTCAGTGTGCCAAAAATTGAATGCAAAACTACGAAAGAATTTCACCCATTCACATTTAAAAGTAGCATCCAAGCACGCGACCTCGATTTCAAACCCTAATTTAAAAACGCATTCAGAGATACGGTCACCGACGCGCCATAAATTCTCGTCCCTCTAGAGAGCCAACTTCCTTCCACCGAGGAGGCTCTAGTCACGAGTGCGGCTCCACAACACGCTCGAACACATTTACTTAAATGATTTTCTTCGTGGCCGTGTTTGGCCGACAGCCAGGAAACTGTATGAAATAGGAGCTTTAAGCGTCACGTGACTAGTTATAACATCCATGATTTGTTGAGCACTAGATGTGATGCGTGTGCCGAACTGCCGACTAGCTTTTGAAAATTCAAATAGAGCTTTATTTCCTTAAAAATAGGCTTCATAATGACTGGCACGTGCGAGCTTTGAGGTGATAGGTAAGTTCACAACTCTACCTTAGATACAAACTAAAACAATTCTGGCTCTTTAAAAAGGTAGGGACAAATTACCCTGAGGTTACTTCTTAGTACAGTGGACATGAAAGCAACCTATTTACAGAGTAAATATTTAAGTATGAAGGGTTTACATTCAAAAGTGTAATTTAAGCAAAGTGGCACACAACATCTCATTCAAACCCATGAATAGTGTGCGACAAGGCGAGCAGAACAATGGCACGTGAAACAACAACCTTTGCGCCGTCCGCTTCGCCCTCCACACACAATACCGGCTCTGATACTAAATTAATCCTAAAAGGTCAATTCTTTTTACCTTAATACGCGAGCCCGTTGTTCACTTACAGTATAATAAGGCCTCCATTGAAGTTTATTATAGACTTGTACTATTTTTGTGGATCCGTTGACATTTAGCGCAGAGGCGCAGAGGAGGCTGTTACTTGACATTCAGCGTAGCGTGCGCCGCCGCTTAGTCGCGAGCGCTTGACATTTTGAACCAAGTGCGTGTTCTCATGGGAGGGAAATCTACAAAGAATAATATCATGTCATACAAACGAATTTAATACTATGTTATATTTATTATTTATTTTTACTGCCTCGTTGGTCTAGTGCTCGCAATGCGCGACTGCTGCATGAGGTCTTGCGTTCGATTCCCAGGTCAGGCAAAGTGTTATTGGGTTTCTCCATCAGGAATTTCTCAGTAGCAGCCTTGGAGTCTGGATTTGTGCCCGGTTGCCTGCCGTTGCTGTTGCGGCCTGCCCCCTATAACATGGGACTTAAACATAACTCGCGAAATGTGGGTGTACTAATGGGTACACCTCTGCCTAACCTATCGGGGATTACAGGCGTGATCGTATAGTATATTTATTATGTTATGTCCACACAGTATTAGTATATCGTCTTGCCCAATTTAAACTTATGTCATTAAAGTTGTCAAACTCTTTGATCGTGAATCGTTACATAACGTAACATACGTTGGGGATTGGTTTAATTATTGTACTTTAGAACACTTTGCCTTTAAAATAAGGCATAGTATACACTGGCTGTGAGCACTGCTTTATAAAAATAACGATACCATTAATAATGTTAATAGGACGCTGTCAAGAAGGAAAGTGTTGCTCGTCTTCATTCCTTATCGCACTGGAAACGGTAACGTTTAGAGGAAAACTGTTTCACCGCTTGGACGAGTATATAGTTATATCATCGTCCTGTTAGATTATTATATTCTGTTTGTTTTCGCTGATATTTAATCTTACAAAATGTTTATCTTTATTATTGTATTAATGAAGTTCTGATTGTATCCCCATTAATAAACCTACATACACACACCTAGTGCACTAACCGCACTACGATCATAACGTGACAATGTCTGGCCAGAACTTCTTACATTTTACATTAAATATTCCACGTAAACGTATCAAAGATTTTATGTGAAAGGGCAGCGAGGGGACGAAGTTTCCTCGTTCAGCTGCTCGCCTCCATTCATGAAGAGAAACTTATAATGATCTGAATCTGATATCGACTCTCATACATTGAGATGAAAATATCGCTCTCGAACTTTCATTTATTTTCAATGCCTTTGACCACTTTTCAGTTTCCAGGATACGACTTTACGTAACTTTTGGAAGAACTGGAGCCGAAATAATGATGTTTTTATTTTTTGTTACATGATTGTATGATTGCATGTTTTATTTGACCTCTACGCCTGCTACGGCGTAGCAAGTGCTACGATGTAAAACATGCTACGTTGTAGCCACTTACACCAGCTACGCAGAGCTACTGCTATTAGGCATCGAATCGCGACAAATAAAGAAAATATTAAGAAAAAAACCCACCACAAAAGTTCCGTTTTCACGATTCGCTGACGAAACCCTGCAAAGGAAATCTTCGCTGAAACGAGTGCATGAATAAAGCTCGGCTTCATAGAGCCTAATTTAGAGCGCTCGTTGAATATTTGAGGCTTATATCTGGAGAGTATAAAATTTTATTTCTCTCCGCTTTCAAGCTGCGATAATAATATGTTTATTTAACGACGAGACGAGAATTTTTGAGATTTTTCCCAAAATTGAAGGTTTTATTAACTTGTTCGCGAAGGGTAAGGATCTATTTAGTGAGGTGTTCAGATACGCTCGCTGACTCGCCTAAGAAAATATTATCTTAATCTTACTTAATATGATTTAAATTAGTAATGTTTTTTATACGGCAGTGGAAACGATAATAGTTATGTACAGTGCGTGTGACACACAGCAAATCAACCACGCTCCCACTTGGGATTACCAAATAAATAAGTTAAACATAATCATTATTACAATTGCTCACAAGTACTAATATTTGGAAACGCTGCATTAATATGGAAAGCAACACATGACGTTATAATTTTAAAGCAACATTTAATATTCAAAAGCCGAAGTACATCAATAATTGTAACATCAAGCCTCGCAACATACATTCATTATTTGGACGTAACAATTAATCATCCGCATAACGCACAATTGTTATTATTGTATAAATTATAACATCAACGTAACAAATCGAGCACATATTGAACTCGTATGTAAAGAGAACACACTGTATAGTTACGCGCAAAGTTATGTAACATGATTTTTCCAAATATTTGGACCATCATTTTAAAATATTAAACTCGCTATACCTATTATTAAATATGTAGTGGGTATACTGTGCACTTAATATAATAGCGTCACAATGCAATAGATAGTTTAGTTAAAAAGGGCTATTTTAAAATAGCAAAACATTTCAGTATTTTTGCTTTTGAGTGTACATAAATACACAGTACCTTACAGTCTCCGACACACACCCTCACAGTCGCACACACACACGTGCACAGCGTGCCCGACGCGGTGAGCGCGACAGAAGCTAATGAGGCGCGATAGAATTCAATATCGGCCAGTGTTCCGCGCGCCCGCCTGGAAGTAATTCACTTCATCGACTTGTCGCCATCGCACCACTTTTTACTACATTTTTCTCTTATCATTTTTGGAGTTTTATTCAATCGTACGAGTGCCGTCGTCAAATTTTATTGCAAAGTGTTATATTAAATTGATATTCTGTTGAATGATGAAAGAATACCTACCCTTGACGAGGACTGAAGATTATGACGAACATCTAGTGGTTTAATTGATAATGACACAAGAATATTTATGGAGATATTACGTATTATATTTTTGAACGGAATTTATAATTTAAAAAGTTATTTTTCTTGAAGTACTCACTCAAAGTATTAGAATGTAAGATGTTTGTGTTGAAAGGTAAATAAAATATTCCTTCGCGTCGCTTTGTAGACTACCATCATAGTACATAATATTATATGTAGACTACCATCAAATGGAATGTAAAGCTCATTAAAAACATAAGAGACCCAAACACGTGTAAACAGTTATAACTATGGAAGCTAATTCCATAATTCTGTCTCGAGATCATATTACGTAGATTATGTTTGAGTAAGATATTAAATGTGGCCGCCTGTCCCGCGGGGCCGGCGGCGACACGTCGTTACGCGCGATTTATCGCCACCACCCCGCGAGGGACACGGGACGAGCTTCACTTATTAAAGAGTTCACTTGCGCGGTAACGACGAAGAAAATCATTCCGAGGAAACCGGCATAGCCTACAGTCGGAGACATGTGACATCTACTTCCCCGCACGCGCAGTCCCGGCCCTCTCTCCTCGCAGAGAGGAGGCGGGAGTCCCAGCAGTGGGGACGCTGTAAGCTGATAAGATGCTCAGTATTAGAAGACGTTGACAGATTGGATTGTTTGCTTTTTGTTTGATTTGTCCCTGAGCTGTCAGCTGTCTTCGAGTTTTATATTTGTTGAAAAATAATATTAGGTACTTGTTTATGAGGTTTCATAGTTGGTTAAGGGAGTAAATAATTCTAGAGGGCATTAAGTTGAGTTGAAAACATGTTTAAAACTCCAATTTCGTTCTACTACAATCACTTATTTTGTTTGAAAAAGAACGTTGTAAAATAATAATGACTACCTATTCTGTTTAGCCGACTTTAAACTGTACTTATTTGTTCACAGCATTGAACGATGCGCCATTACATAGACCACACCGAAATTTATGATGTTTGCTACGAAACTGTATGCTGAAGTGCTACTAGGAAATCCCAGTTCCATTTTAGTACAAAAATTGAAGTTCAAACCATGATTTATATGTATAAATGTTGCTCATACTGCATCCAAGCGGATGCAATGCTTCTATCGGAGAAGCATAGGGTAAATGGAGAGGATATTTATTAGAAATTTTCATAATTCTTAAAAGTGAAACCTAATCACTGTTGTAAAACAATACAGAGATCAATTTTAAATAACAGAGTATTTTAAATATCATAATCGAATATCAAAATAATGGTCACCCATCTGTGCCCACGCGCAGCCCACGCGCAACTTACCGCGGGTAATTCCGCTTCCATTAATCCTTTCGGACTAGCTTATAACAGTACCGAACATAATACAGTATAACTTCCAATTACAGGAGCAATTTTTACATCGATAATGAAGTAAGGTTTGTTCAGTAAAAGCTTTGGAGAGTACTCCCCCGAGGACGAGCCGCCATCATTGGAGCAATTTATAGCTCCGTCATTAGGGAGCGCAGACTTGTACTTCTATAATACAAATTATTAGCGTAGGATTATGTTCTTGTTAACATTACATTTTGAAGCAAAAAAAAAAAAAAAATGGATGATGTGAATAAAATTTGTAAAGCGTGGTTAAGAATAACTCACAGAATGTATCTTACAAGTTTTTCCAGAACAGTACATTAACTAGTTTCTAATGTATATTTTTTGTACTCGGGACATACCTATTATTTCTAATTTTTCATTTACAAGGAGATCCAACCGCAAAATATTAGTCTAAAAAAGTCAAGAAACACTCTCTCAAAAAAATTACAAAAGAATTAACCATGTCTGTACATAAAAATAAGACAAGAACAAAGCTCAGTAAAGTAAAATACAAACCCAAAGGCAATGCCCATTTCACAATCTCCCCAGTATACCTACGAGTCAGAGAATTTGAATATAAAGAGATGTGTTTAAAAGTTCTCAATCTAACCCTCTCAAGATTTCCAAAGAAAATCTTATTAACTGGCAGAAAAATAAACAAAAGATACTCTTTACTGATTATAAAACGTCGCAGAAACAAAATCAATCAAACTTTTGAATTGACTTTGTTCTAAGATTAAGATAAATCATGAATATTCATTGCGGCACCCCTAAGAGTCTATCAATCAAAAATATTACGCCGGGAGTAGAAACGACGCAACGGAACATAAAATAAACAATACAATCGTATTTTCTTGACAAAGGTAACAACTTTTGTATTAAAATATTACGATAATGTGTTGGCTGTCACCGACGACTCATTCTAATGGTTATTACACTTGTATCGTTTTGTCGCACAAACACTCGCACTAGTAGATTGGTTAATGTTCAGGAAAATGAAAATGTAAGCAATTGTCAGTACGTGCTCACCATTCTGTGTACCTACTTAACTTTCACTTTAACAAATTGATTTTATTGTTCTATCGCTTGATTGTAATTTAAGATACGTTGTTGGGGTATACATAATTGCAATTAGAGTTTGAAACATTTTAACCATTATTGAAGTAAACCATTATTTTCTTTTACGTAGCCTCAGCACAATAACTACATCATTACATTACTGTCAGTCACACAGTCACTACATCAATATTTTTATTCGTCCGATTATAAAAATCTTACACTGATAGAATGCTTCAGTATGGCCGTGTGCTATGTTTTATATGGACTTCCTCACGGAAGGAGTCGCGTGCGGAAGCTTGTCGGTATTATAAAGGAATACTAAAGTATTTCTTTACGTGTTGTACCTGTCACCTATCGACGACACCTAATGATGTACGACATATCATGTTTTTCTTGTATTATCGATGTCGCGGCAAATATTTCCAATTGGATCCCTGGGGCATACCACTCACTGGTAGGTACGTTAATACTTTTTAAGTCTTTTAAAATAGTAACAAGTTTCTTACTCCTTTTTTTTTCTAATAATCAAGTTTTCTTTAACCAATCATAGAGAGAATAATATTTGCTTAAAAAAGTCAACTTTGATAAGTTGACTTTTTATTGGTTTTCTCTTTCAATAAAGTTTAAAAAGTCAATATTAATTACTGCGCAAAAAAGTTAATAATTAAACGTTAAGCGGCTGCTAAAAATAGGCATCACTTAGAGACGTTAATTATTAAATTAACATCTACAACAGGAAGCACAGATAATAAAGTAGAGAGGTTTGTAGGTTTCTCAATGTTAGTCAATAGTTGAGATAGCAAGACAATTATCTTAGCCACATTTTGCGAGTGATGATAACGAAATGTTTATCAACTTAGCCTTATCGAAAAATTCATATCCCACGAATGAAATTTACTCGCCTACAAAACTCTTGTAAAGTGTACAATCTTGAAAGATATATGGGCAAACTAAACCTAATAGCTTCAACATAGATTGATGGATAGCATTTCAAAATACTTCATAATAAGAATACGAAGTAACACAGATACATCACTTACCAAAGTTTTTGACCGGCTTTTATACATACACGTTAAGTGCTACAGTTCTTTGGATTTATTATTATGAATAAACATGACGTCTTAATCAGTGTGAATAAACTCATTGTTATGTAATCCACTCTGCATCAATAAATATGAAAGCGGAATTTTAGGTCTGTAATACCAGCACACAGCGCGGGCGCAACTTGACTATCATCAACTTGACCTATTACTGTTTATTTTAGTTTTCTTCATAAGAAAATTGGACTTTCCAAAATTTTTATTTAAGTTTGATTGACCCGGTTTCTTTAATAGATTTTTTTTTGTGACTCGCCGTGTTACTTCTCAAAATGATAATTATTTTCAGAAATATACTTTGTACAATTTCTTTTTCTTTCATTTGACGTTTAACTCTCTGTTAAACCTTTACTGTAAAATCGTTTCATAATTAAAGTTTTTGGAGCGTAATAATGGCGGCGTACTGTGCAGTCGCGCGTTAATGGACATTACTTAATTAACATTATTTATTTGTTTATTTACTCGAGCTTTCCTGTTCAAAGATTTATTAAAGTAATTTGTGTTAATATTGATGTTCTTTTATTACAGGTAAGCCTGCGGCTGTTTACTGAGTCATCACCAGTCTGGTATGAGTTAAAACAAAAGTGATTTTTTATTTGTAACGTTAAATTTTCACTCCTAATACTCTTATGTTGGCAACAGAACATTATAAGTCATAATGAATAATTATGAATCTAAATCTCGAAGTCACGCAGCCTTAAAGCCACGTACCCACGCGCGAGTGTTATCAAATCCCAGCACATTACGTATATCATACACAAGAAGCAAACCGCGCGACAATACAAACGAACCCCATTACAATACACAAGTAGCGCCGGCTGAGCGACCATGACTATCATTTGTGACTATACTCTGTAGGGCTGCCACGAAAATTATTTATAAATGAAAAGCTGACCATCACCATTTTATGAGAAATGTTTGCAATTATATTACACAAGATGAGATATACAACAAGTTTAAATATTTATTAATTTCGAGAGATATCAAAGGGGGAAAATAAACAATGGAGTGTACAAAAGCATTGTTCCACAATGAAGTAATGACTGAACTTTACTTGACTTATTAATAATAATAGGTAGTATTTCTAAAGCTAGCAGGTTATTGAATTGGTAGGCACGTATAATTTAATTTAGTTAGCTTACAAAAGGCTGAAAAAGACAATACAAAATTTTATTCATATTTATGTAAACTTCTATTCAAAAATATGCGCAATATTTTGACTACGTTTGTCAACCCTAGCGTGGTCCATAGTTATATGAAAGGCGGAGTGAGGGAGGCGTCGCGCGCTATTGTCTATCGAGTGCGAGCCTTTGGGAAATTACCGTGAAATGCAATTTACGACTTATTTATATTAACGACAAAATATTATACGACGTGTAAAAATATTACAAGTTTTAAACGAAAAACATTTTTCATTAATTTAATGACGTCTACAGAGACTCAGAATACACACAACACACACTTATCAGATGTTATTACATAAGGTATTCCTAGTTAAATGTATACAAAACTTATAAACAGTAACTAAATTATGAGGCAGTTGAAATTTACAAAAGATGAGAGGAAAGTTCATAAGGATGGTAAAGATATATAAGTTAGTGAATTATAGAGACATGAATAAATGAAAAAGTTTTACCAGATGGTCAAGCACTTTTCAGCTGTTTTATTATACTTGAGAAAAACATTGACATATTATAGTTTGTACAGCTTATAATTGCCCACAGAAAAATATGTGTGAAAATTCATAATAAAAATCTTTTGTTGCTTATGAATATTCATAGATATAATTTTTTTCTGAACATCCCTTAATTTGAACAATGAACATGAACAACCTCCGCCGTGCTCGTGAGGTGCGGAAGTAAACTGAATGTCACCTCCCCGTAACACTCCGCCTGTAATGAGTTTCTGATGGCGCTTGTCAACACGCGCGACATTTGTGCGGCGTGCCTTACGCCTGGCGCCGCGGTGACGTCGGTTAGGAAATGTATAGATTTTACTTTTAGGCGTGTTGTTGCTTAAGAAAGTTTAGATAAATCTTGTTAGATTAGTCACTTGATATGTTATGGAGATAACACAATCCAATCAAAATACATTCTTTTGGCTTTGACTTTTTTTTTACCTAAAAATATCATTGTGCATACAATGGGCAAATGGTTTGCCAATATTCTTGTTTTTTTTTCCCTATCCGGTTCAGTTAAGTAAACCCAGATTTATGTAAATAAAATCAAAAACCAAATTACATTTTATATTTCAACAATTCAGAACGCATCGTTGTTTTGGTTGGCAAACAAAATGAGAGTCATCAATAACGTGGTACATAGCCGTCAACGGACAGCTAAATCCTCCCAATCAATTGACAGAATCCAATTTATATTTCATGTCTATATTAATTGTTTGTTGTCTAGTCAGCGTGTAATGGAAAACAGAACGAGTGCCACAGATGTGGCGAGCGGTTGAACGGTTCCGTTGATGTGATGGAAGTGAGCTTACAGTTACAAATACTTGTGTTCAAAGGTGAAAGTGATCTTAATGTAATAAAGATTATTGCAAAGCTGCAAAGCACTAGAAGCGCTCAATATTTTCGTCTGAAAACAAATAGCGTTCCTGATTCATTAGACCGTTTTAAAGACAACATCAAACAGGCAAGCTTGTTGCGGCTTCCTATTTGAGATGCCTTTACTCTCCAAGGTTTGTCCAGCAAACGAATGGTCCGGTGTGTGCTTCACGGATGACAAGTAACAGTACAATAGAAGAGAAAAAAAGATTGAAGACAATATGCTCACCAAGAGTTATAAAAAATTACATTAACAGTACAGTTACAAAAGTTTTATAATTTAAGCGTGTCCCACACTGGCGCGGCCTGCGGTGCGGCCGCGGTGGCGGTCAGTTGTATTCGTTAGAAATGTAGGTGAGCCTTCAGACACGCGCGGCTAAGACGCGGCCCGCGAGCGGCTGACCGCGGCGCAAGCCCCGCCCCCATGCTAATGTGACCATTTTATTTTGACTTAAAACGGGACATTTTCAAAAGTACGACGTCAGTAAAGTCGCAATAATAAAATAAATCTGTTGAGATCATTTCTTTAAGAAAATTAAGTAGATATTGAATAATTAGCTAAACGATAAAAGTATAAGGCTATTTCGTTGAGGTTTTGTAATGTTTTTATGCACTTTAAAAATATTTTATCTTTAGGAAAATTACAGAGAACTGTTAAAGGATGCATAGTTTTTATGTTTATTGAAAAAAAACGAAAAAATTCTGCGTCCCAAAGCATCGTTCGGGAACACCCGGACGAAGTCACGAATAAAGGGACAGTCCCGTTCAAAACGGGACGTATGGTCACATTACCCATGCCACGCCCCTTCTGCCACATGAGTAGAATATACTCTGTGCTTCTGTCACTCGGCACCACGCGGTCAGTTGCAAATTTTTGCAACAGGCCGCGTGTACCACGTTGAAAAATGACGCCAAATACGAATATTGTAACAGAAATAGTAAATTTAAATAATAATTTCGCACTTTCTGTTCATAAAAGTAATATTATGAGATGCCAATAATAGATAATATAGGAATCTCACACATCAAAATAATGTTTAATTATAGTTTGACCCGAAAGTGTTGTACCGCCCCTTAGGAAAGCGCGGGGAGGTGGGGTCCCAGGAAAAAAGACCATGAGTTCACATGAGATCAATATTGTCGGACTGATCTTACGATATCGGTTTACAATATTTTATGTAAAGCCAGATGCGATTCCAGACTTATATTAATTAGAATTCCAGGTTTCTTCACGATGTTTTCCTTCACCGATGTCAGTAACATCCAAGATAAACTTTAGAAAGTTTTTTTCATTTGAATTGAAAATTGCCTCCGCTACGATTTTGGCAATATTCACATCACTATTCTATTCAAAGCTTTTGGTCTACTTTTCTTAAAATATCCGACCATTTTAAAAATGACGGTCTTGACATCACGAGATAACGCACGACCCATCTTTGTATATTTATCTCATGTGCGTCTGTCATAGACGGTCCGGTACAAACAAATGCTAGCTACCGCCGTGAGCGTCGGCGGCAGACTGACGGCACGGAGCGGCCGGTACTCCCCCGCGTCTCGCCGCGCACATACCTAAGGCGCCGTACAGCAGTTTCGGTCAAACTATATAGTAGGGGAGCCCAGGAAGGGATTTTTGGATTTACTCGAGCGTGGCAGATTAATATAAGGGGGGATACCTTGCACCCTGTTAAGTACCTCCACCATATACAGGGTGGAATTTTGTAATGCCACCTGGAGGGAAAGTACTCTTAACACTGCAGATAGAAAATTTTACTCAAAGGAAACATTCCTTTAGGCGATTAACACACGGCACCGCACGCCGCTCCGGCGTGCGGTGATGCGGTTCTCACGTCGCACTAGCCTCTATGAAATCCGCTTGAACCTTGCACACGAACACCGCACGACCGCGCGGTCGAGCGGTGTTCTCGTCACAACCGCATCACCGTGCGGATCATCGTGCAGGGTTCCCAATTTAGGGGTTTTCTCCCCAAAAGGGGGTAATATAATTTTTTAAAAGGGCGTTATATGTTTAGGTGTATTTTTAGGGACTTTTGGCTTCTTATATTATTAAATCTATTTTTTTATTTGTTGACCTAGGCAGCATAGTGGGTATCAGGACACATGCGCGAAAGACATTTACGCGCAAGACTCTTGCGCGAGACCCTTTGCGCGCACGGACACTTGCGCGACTCCCTTTGCGCGATAGGTCACTTGCGCGAATGACAGTTCCACGATAGACATTTGTGCGCCTACACTTGCGCGATCGATACTTCCGCGAATCCACTAGCGCGAATGCAGATATGCGCGAAGTATATTTTTATAAAGGATATAATGGGCAAAATTCTTGAAATAAGGTTCCGTACACACATCACTTTATCCATTAGATAAAATTTATAACGGCTAATTACGCGTCATGGGTGTAGTGTCCATGGTTTTCGAGGGTGCTGATGCCGAAAATGTAGTCAAAATGAAAATCCAAGATGGCGGCCGCAAAATTTTACAAAATATGCTTCATGGGTGTCGCGTCCATGGTTTTCGAGGGTGCTGATGACGAAAATGAGGTCAAAATAAAAATCCAAGATGGCGGCTGCAAAATTTTACAAAATATGTTTCATGGGTGTCGTGTCCATGGTTTTCGGGGGTGCTGATGCCGAAAATGAGGTCAAAAAAGAAATCCAAGATGGCGGCCGCAAAATTTTACAAAATATGCTTCATAGGTGTCGCGTCCATGGTTTTCGAGGGTGCTGATGACGAAAATGTGGTCAAAATGAAAATCCAAGATGGCGGCTGCAAAATTTTACAAAATATGCTTCATGGGTGTCGTGTCCATGGTTTTCGGGGGTGCTGATGCCGAAAATGAGGTCAAAATGAAAATCCAAGATGGCGCCCGCAAAATTTTACAAAATATGCCACGACCATGGACACGACACCCATGAAGCATATTTTGTAAAATTTTGCAGCCGCCATCTTGGATTTTTATTTTGACCTCATTTTCGGCATCAGCACCCCCGAAAACCATGGACACGACACCCATGAAACATATTTTGTAAAATTTTGCAGCCGCCATCTTGGATTTTTATTTTGACCTCATTTTCGTCATCAGCACCCTCGAAAACCATGGACGCGACACCCATGAAGCATATTTTGTAAAATTTTGCGGCCGCCATCTTGGATTTTCATTTTGACCACATTTTCGTCATCAGCACCCTCGAAAACCATAAACACGACACCCATGACGCGTAATTAGCCGTTATGAATTTTATCTAATAGATAAAGTTATGTGGGTATGTGTACGGAACCTTATTTTAAGAATTTTGCCCATTATCCTTTATAAAAATATACTTCGCGCTTATCTGCATTCGCGCTAGTGGATTCGCAGAATTTTTTTATTTTTTTCCCAGAATTTTCCCCGCAGTTTTAATTTCACCAAAAGTTCCCTAAAATTTTTCCCCAAATTGGGGGGAAAAAAAAACCCCAACCTGGACACCCTGAAAACTGGTCAAAACCGGTAAAAAATAACTGGCTAAAACCAAAACCGCATCAAAATCCGCTTCACCGCCACCGCATGCCGGAGCGGCGTGCGGTGCCGTGTGATAATCGCCTTATTTTTGAATAGAAAGCAAACTGCATTCAAAGATTTTCGAAAATTCTCTTCTCCCACACCCGGGAATCGAACCGGCTTAAATCTGAAAAAATTATACCCTGTACTTTTATTGCATCGATCGTTAGGGTCAATTATAAGGATGAAATCTCTTTCTGAGGAAAACCAGGAAATTTAAATTTTTGTAAATAGTTAAATTAATTTAAGATTTCCTGGTTTTCCTTTCATTTAATTTATCATGTTAGAGAGATTTCATCCTTCATCCTCACTCCACCAGTGAAAGGGTTCCATCTTTAACCATTTTTTCTTTTTAGCATCTAATCTTTACAATCTAAAAGGTCCCCACGACGCTGGAGTAAATCCACATTTAGCATTTTGGGCTCCCCTACTAATTTAATAATGACGCATCAGGCCGCCACCGCCACCGCGGCAGTGTGTTGTCGCAGGGGGCGGGGCCGCGGCCCGCGGTTGGCCGCCACCGCAGGCCGCGCCAGTGTGGGACACGCTTTAAGCGTGTCCCACACTGGCGCGGCCTGCGGTGGCGGCCAACCGCGGGCCGCGGCTCCGCCCCCTGCGACAATACACTGCCGCGGTGGCGGTGGCGGCCTGATGCGTCATTATTAAATTAGTAGGGGAGCCCAAAATGCTAAATGTGGATTTACTCCAGCGTCGTGGGGACCTTTTAGATTGTAAAGATTAGATGCTAAAAAGAAAAAATGGTTAAAGATGGAACCCTTTCACTGGTGGAGTGAGGATGAAGGATGAAATCTCTCTAACAAACATGATAAATTAAATGAAAGGAAAACCAGTAAATCTTAAATTAATTTAACTATTTACAAAAATTTAGATTTCCTGGTTTTCCTCAGAAAGAGATTTCATCCTTATAATTGACCCTAACGATCGATGCAATAAAAGTACAGGGTATAATTTTTTCAGATTTAAGCCGGTTCGATTCCCGGGTGTGGGAGAAGAGAATTTTCGAAAATCTTTGAATGCAGTTTGCTTTCTATTCAAAAATAAGGCGATTATCACACGGCACCGCACGCCGCTCCGGCATGCGGTGGCGATGAAGCGGATTTTGATGCGGTTTTGGTTTTAGCCAGTTATTTTTTACCGGTTTTGACCAGTTTTCAGGGTGTCCAGGTTGGGGTTTTTTTTCCCCCCAATTTGGGGAAAAATTTTAGGGAACTTTTGGTGAAATTAAAACTGCGGGGAAAATTCTGGGAAAAAAATAAAAAATTCTGCGAATCCACTAGCGCGAATGCAGATAAGCGCAAAGCATATTTTTATAAAGGATAATGGGAAAATTCTTAAAATAGGGTTCCGTACACATACCCACATCACTTTATCTATTAGATAAAATTCATAACGGCTAATAAAATTACGCGTCATGGGTGTCGTGTTTATGGTTTTCGAGGGTGCTGATGACGAAAATGAGGTCAAAATGATAATCCAAGATGGCGGCCGCAAAATTTTACAAAATATGCTTCATGGGTGTCGCGTCCATGGTTTTCGGGGTGCTGATTTCGAAAATGAGGTCAAAATAAAAATCCAAGATGGCGGCTGCAAAATTTTACAAAATATGCTTCATGGGTGTCGTCCATCCATGGTCGTGGCATATTTTGTAAAATTTTGCGGGCGCCATCTTGGATTTTCATTTTGACCTCATTTTCGGCATCAGCACCCCCGAAAACCATGGACACGACACCCATGAAGCATATTTTGTAAAATTTTGCAGCCGCCATCTTGGATTTTCATTTTGAACACATTTTCGTCATCAGCACCCCCGAAAACCATGGACACGACACCCATGAAGCATATTTTGTAAAATTTTGCAGCCGCCATCTTGGATTTTCATTTTGACCACATTTTCGTCATCAGCACCCCCGAAAACCATGGACGCGACACCCATGAAGCATATTTTGTAAAATTTTGCAGCCGCCATCTTGGATTTTCATTTTGACCTCATTTTTGGCATCAGCACCCCCGAAAACCATGGACACGACACCCATGACGCGTAATTAGCCGTTATAAATTTTATCTAATGGATAAAGTGATGTGTGTACGGAACCTTATTTCAAGAATTTTGCCCATTATATCTATACTAATAATATATATATATATATATATAATATTATAAAGAGGAAAACTTTGTATTTTTGTTTTTTTGTTTGTTTGTTTGTTTGTAATGGATAAACTCAAAAACTACTGGACCGATTTTGAAAATTCTTTCACCATTAGAAAGCTACATTATCTGCGAGTGACATAGGCTATATTTTATTTTAGAAAAAATAGGGGTCCGTAAGATATTTGGGTTTTTCGGACCCAAGGTGTAAACTCGCTAAAACTCGAGAACGGCTGGGCCGATTTAGCTGATTTTGATTTTGAAATGTTCGTGGAGGTCTAGGGAAGGTTTGAAGGTGAGAAAATATGGGGTAGGGGTAGGGTTGGGGTAGGGTAGGGGCATGATACCACGCGAACGAAGTCCCTAAAACAGCTCTTTTAATATGAAGTCGGGAAGTCGGTCTCAAGGGTAGGGGTAGGGGTAGGGTAGGGGTAGGGTACGGGTAGGGTAGGGGTAGGGTAGGGGTAGGGTAGGGGTAGGTTAGGGGTAGGGTAGGGGTAGGGTAGGGGTAGGGTAGGGGTGGGGTAGGGGTAGGGTAGGGGTAGGGTAGGGGTAGGGTAGGGGTAGTGTAGGGGTAGGGTAGGGTTAGGGTAGGGGTAGGGTAGGGTAGGGGTAGCGTAGGGGTAGGGTACGGGTAGGGTAGGGGTAGTGTAGGGGTAGGGTAGGGGGTAGGGTAATGCAGGGTTAGGGTAGGAGTATTGGTTACGCGAACGAAGTCGCGGCGGGTCAGCTAGTCCTTTATAAAAATATACTTCGCGCATATCTGCATTCGCGCTAGTGGATTCGCGGAAGTATCTATCGCGCAAGTGTAGGCGCACAAATGTCTATCGTGGAACTGTCATTCGCGCAAGTGACCTATCGCGCAAAGGGAGTCGCGCAAGTGTCCGTGCGCGCAAAGGGTCTCGCGCAAGAGTCTTGCGCGTAAATGTCTTTCGCGCATGTGTCCTGATACCCACTATGCTGCCTAGGTCAACAAATAAAAAAATAGATTTAATAATATAAGAAGCCAAAAGTCCCTAAAAATACACCTTAACATATAACGCCCTTTTAAAAAATTATATTACCCCCTTTTGGGGAGAAAACCCCTAAATTGGGAACCCTGCACGATGATCCGCACGGTGATGCGGTTGTGACGAGAACACCGCTCGACCGCGCGGTCGTGCGGTGTTCGTGTGCAAGGTTCAAGCGGATTTCATAGAGGCTAGTGCGACGTGAGAACCGCATCACCGCATGCCGGAGCGGCGTGCGGTGCCGTGTGTTAATCGCCTAAAGGAATGTTAATATGAGTAAAATTTTCTATCTGCAGTGTTAAGAATACTTTCCCTCCAGGTGGCATTACAAAATTCCACCCTGTATATGGTGGAGGTACTTAACAGGGTGCAAGGTATCCCCCCTTATATTAATCTGCCACGCTCGAGTAAATCCAAAAATCCCTTCCTGGGCTCCCCTACTATATAGTTTGACCGAAACTGCTGTACGGCGCCTTAGGTATGTGCGCGGCGAGACGCGGGGGAGTACCGGCCGCTCCGTGCCGTCAGTCTGCCGCCGACGCTCACGGCGGTAGTTAGCATTTGTTTGTACCGGACCGTCTATGACAGACGCACATGAGATAAATATACAAAGATGGGTCGTGCGTTATCTCGTGATGTCAAGACCGTCATTTTTAAAATGGTCGGATATTTTAAGAAAAATAGACCAAAAGCTTTGAATAGAATAGTGATGCGAATATTGCCAAAATCGTAGCGGAGGCAATTTTCAATTCAAATGAAAAAAACTTTCTAAAGTTTATCTTGGATGTTACTGACATCGGTGAAGGAAAACATCGTGAAGAAACCTGGAATTCTAATTAATATAAGTCTGGAATCGCATCTGGCTTTACATAAAATATTGTAAACCGATATCGTAAGATCAGTCCGACAATATTGATCTCATGTGAACTCATGGTCTTTTTTCCTGGGACCCCACCTCCCCGCGCTTTCCTAAGGGGCGGTACAACACTTTCGGTCAAACTATAATTAAACATTATTTTGATGTGTGAGATTCCTATATTATCTATTATTGGCATCTCATAATATTACTTTTATGAACAGAAAGTGCGAAATTATTATTTAAATTTACTATTTCTGTTACAATATTCGTATTTGACGTCATTTTTCAACGTGGTACACGCGGCCTGTTGCAAAAATTTCCAACTGACCGCGTGGTGCCGCGTGACAGAAGCACAGAGTATATTCTACTCATGTGGCAGAAGGGGCGTGGCATGGGTAATGTGACCATACGTCCCGTTTTGAACGGGACTGTCCCTTTATTCGTGACTTCGTCCGGGTGTTCCCGAACGATGCTTTGGGACGCAGAATTTTTTCGTTTTTTTTCAATAAACATAAAAACTATGCATCCTTTAACAGTTCTCTGTAATTTTCCTAAAGATAAAATATTTTTAAAGTGCATAAAAACATTACAAAACCTCAACGAAATAGCCTTATACTTTTATCGTTTAGCTAATTATTCAATATCTACTTAATTTTCTTAAAGAAATGATCTCAACAGATTTATTTTATTATTGCGACTTTACTGACGTCGTACTTTTGAAAATGTCCCGTTTTAAGTCAAAATAAAATGGTCACATTAGCATGGGGGCGGGGCTTGCGCCGCGGTCAGCCGCTCGCGGGCCGCGTCTTGGCCGCGCGTGTCTGAAGGCTCACCTACATTTCTAACGAATACAACTGACCGCCACCGCGGCCGCACCGCAGGCCGCGCCAGTGTGGGACACGCTTTAATCGTATTATCTTCTTCTTCTTCTTATATATAAAAATCAATTGCTGTTCGTTAGTCTCGCTAAAACTCGAGATCGGCTGGGCCGAATTAGCTAATTTTGGTTTTGAAATGTTTGTAGTCCAGGAAAGGTTTAAACGGTGAGAAAATATGGGGTAGGGATAGGGTTAGGGTAGGGTAGGGTAGGGTAGAGTACGGTAGGGTAGGGGTAGGGGTAGGTATTGGTAGGGTAGGGTAGGGGTTGTGTAGGGTTTGGGTAGGATATCGGTAGTGTAGAGGTGGGGGTATCGGTTGGGTAGGGGTAGGATACCACGCGAACGAAGTCGTGGCGGGTCAACTAGTATTAACTAAATTCGTAGTTGATAACTTGATGTATTATTTTTAAAAACTTAAAAGGGTTGTGTTTCACATAATTAAATGACGACAATAACCACAACAACGTGTTCCTTCTGAGCATCGTCGGGGTGTGTTCATGTGTACAAGTGCTGCTCATCCTCGTAAGGCCACTTTAAACACCAAGTGTCCTCACAATGTTTCCTTCCTAAAGTTGCAAATATCAACATATAAATGTTGAACATTCTGGCATGAAGTACCAGGATCACATAGCGTAAAGCAGGTGAGACGGATTACCTCAACGTGTGTCTCAGAATGTGTTCTGCGCCGAGTTAAGTTATTTGCTTACTGTGCTTAGCAACGTGAGGATCTACATGCTTCTTAGTAAAGCAAGTTGCTTAGCGCCACATTGTCATAATGTATGAGAAGCGGCATTATTCTTAGGTTTCAAGATTTAATATAAGGTTTTATAATCATAGATAAGCCTACTTAGGCTTACGATGTTAGTATAGAGTAAGTTTAATTAAAAAGACAATCCATGCACAAACATAAATTACAGTTTAGAAAAAAGTCTGCATAGTTACAGCTACGGCGTAGCACCGGCTACGCATACGGCTACAAAAGCGTAGCTGGTTCAGTTATCGTCAATAGATTATGCTGGAGTTCAGTTTCCGATTTAAAATCCACCCTTACTACGTCAAGAAGACGGCCAGCTGTATCTACTTATCATAAAGCATGAAAAAGTTAAAAATGATTTAAGTTTGATCATTTCTACTTCTCTATTTTTATAACAAGATTTAATTTTTCTCTATTAGTACCGGACACTCAGTATTTCAGCGACTTGTGAACTTAAATAATATCTCAAAGTTGCCACTTCAGCCACAAACTGTGCCAGCCGAGGTTTGCTATTAATGTGGTTCAAGTTACACGCGATAAGCGGAAAGTACCTGTAAAAATAATTATTTACATGTGACACACAAAGACATACCTATGAGTGCTGGTAATCTCTTGCTTTTTTGATGTTATTGGCATATAGAACTTTAAAATCCTAAATGCAATTTAAATAAATATTTTAATTAACTTAGTAATCAAATGTCCCTTCTAGCCTAACATGTAACCTCACAGCTGTTCCCCGCTCCCGCTCGTGGCTGACGCCGGCGCCCCGGCTGGCCGGTGGCATTGGTTTTGGTTTCAATTGCCCCTTAGATAATATCTGGTGTAATTTAATCAAAACTTGCCGGTTGCTGCTGAAGCCTAATTGATTTAGTGTTATTTTAACTCGACATTATTATACATTGGAATCGAGCGCGACTTTGTCGGCTTCCAACTGATTATTATTAAGATAGCGCGATAGAGCTAGTTATTGTAATTAACGGTTGTTGTTGCAGTTTGCTCGCGGACTGTCGTACAGTTCTGTTAGCTTTATACTTACTTCATTTATATTTTGTTCTGCATTCGACTCGAGTGCCAGCAAAACTTTTTGCGGTTGAGATATGAGGTACTGCAAAGGTCAAAAGTCACCGAATTACTATTTGATATTTTCTGCTACAAGCTATCTGTCAGTTAACCGAAATATTAAAAGATATAATAATAATTATGTTTTATCTAGTTGTCATTTCAAAGCTTTTTTAGAACTGGTTATGAAATTCATCGTATAGGAATTATGATCTTACCTTGAGCAGACCGTACAAATAAAACTTGAGTTTTTACTTTTAATCATTTTTCTAATCAAATCCTTTTTCTTACAGGCAAAGAGTAGGAGGGTAATTTCCGTATATCTAAAAACGATAACTTTATCTTAACTAGATGGAACAAAATCAATCAACCTTCCTCTTGAATCACTCTATCTATTGATGAAAACCGCATTAATATAGCTCACTTTATCTTATCTAATGTACACCTGTCAAACATACCTCTAATTTACCTACAGTTTGACAAGTTATCGTCATCAATATTTTCGCCATAATACGGACATTTTATTAACCTTCTAGTATCGACTATTTAACGATTAATAAAAAAATAACGTGGGTTGTTAATGCCGTGAACTTTAAAAGCATATCTACATTTGAAAGTCGCTGTATTGGTCCATTCAGTAATTACGGACGACCACTTCAGTTCTATCTTCAGTTTCATATTTATTCACTGTAAAAGGGTTTTACTATTCAGTGGAGGGTTCTGTAGATATTAGACGGAGTGTTTCAATGAAGTCCCTTGAGTAATTGACTCTTTTAGTTTCAATTAAAAGCGAAGTGATATTGGTAGAATGAAAAGGACATCAGGAATAAAGTTACGGTTTCATTTTGTTTAATTATTTGGTCGAAGGTTTTTAATTTTTCAAGTTGCTAATTACTAAAATAAATTAAATTGCTTTTGCTAAAAAGATGTTTAAGGAGGTGCTTATTTATTAAAATTGCTAAGTTTCTTCGTTATAAATTGTTAATTAATCAATAGTTAT
Source organism: Hoplodrina blanda (assembly GCA_949316365.1). Classification (NCBI taxonomy): domain Eukaryota; kingdom Metazoa; phylum Arthropoda; class Insecta; order Lepidoptera; family Noctuidae; genus Hoplodrina; species Hoplodrina blanda. Next base: position 12,375,486 of record OX438569.1, on the reverse strand, counting down.
AAAATATTTAAATACAAAATGGTGTAGTTAAAACACCAACAATTTTGCAAAATAAACAGCTGACTTAAACAACACTGACAGAATCTAGACTAAAACAACAGCTTTGTTTTAGTCTAGATTCTGTCAGTGTTATTTATTAATCGAGATAGCGTTTTAACCTAAATTGAAAATCTTTCACTCAATTAAGGTAACAATGATATAATAAAATCGTAACATTGTGTGAAACATATAAAAGTTCAAATTAGCATCCCAAATAAATCTCTCAAAAACATTGGTAAAACCGAAAGATATTTAAATTAAATTACGGAACCTTTATCACCCTTTGACAAGTAGCTACCTGTCCGACACTACGTCAGGTACCTATTACCTACTAGTTAAACCACTTTAAATCGAAAAGCCAATGTAACATGTACACATACCGTTAGTCAAAGCGAGTAAATAGATTTTAAAATTTCCACCCGTTTCTATCTATTCGAGTCGTGTGTCAGCCCTGTGCTAAAATATTAACGGCGCGCCATCAGGGTTGCTGCTGTACTAAAAAGTGACTATCGATTGTTTACCTAAACTGGTCCGGTTCGGTTATTGTTGATGTAGTTTGAGAAGAGTAGTATAGTAGTTCTGGTACTCAGACAGTCATCTTTCGAGGAATGTGACGCAATTATGAAAACATTGTGTGTAATATTGATGATGACAATAGTGCATGCGGTGTTAGCCTGTAAATGATTGTTGCACTCATAAATGTAGGAATGGAACGTTATGATAGATGAGTGGAATGAATCGTAAAGATGAGTGACAGATGTGAAGCATGTTGAATGAAAGAGATGAAAGTATTAAATAGTCTAGGAGTGAAAGAGAGAGCATGTGAGCGTTAAAGAAGGTGAAAGGAAGAGGACTGGAATACGAGGAGAACAGGACGAAAGACGATAGCTGACAAAAGACGAATCAAATAAAATTTAGGTTTAACAAGAAGTAGTTTGTATTTTATTTTGGCCAACTTCCAATCCCACATATTTTTTGGGGGCTCGTCCGGGATGGAATTGGCAAAATAATTACGAATACGAAGAAAGAAGAATTTGATTAAAGACGACGACAGAAAAAAAAACAACGGCGCGACGGCGTGGAACAACGGCGGAATTTTATTTAAAATTTTACGATTTCGACAAACGGTGCAAGAAGAAGAAATGAATACAAGAATGACGACGAAAGACGAGAGCTCCTCGTTGTACCTGACAGCAGAGCTCATACCAAAATTCACAGGTCAGGATAAGACGTATCCCGTGACGCGGTGGATCCAAGATGTCGAGGATAACGGAGAAATATGTGGATGGACACCACTTCAACAATTGTTAATGGCACGAAGCTCCCTCTCAGGCACAGCACAGCTGTGGATGAAAGCCGAACGTCCTCATAAAACATGGGAAGAACTTAAGGCGGCGCTGAGTAAAGAGTTTCCTGATACGGTGGACGTCAAAGCAATACACGAGCTTATGAGCCAGCGAAAGAAAAAACGTGATGAGAGCTGCATTGATTACATGATGATCATGAAGGAATTGGGAAAAAGAGGAAAATTACCCGATTACGTGGCCATTAAATACATAGTTGATGGCATAGCCGACCGCGAGACCAACAAAATCATGCTATACGGCGTAACTACGTATGCTGATCTTAAAGAAAAATTTAAAATATACGAAACAATTAAAGAAAAGATGGGTGCAAATTACATCCGAAATAAGAAGCCTGAAAGCAGTGAGGGTAGTGCTGGTAGTGCTGGTACGAGTTATACGAGGTGCTACAGCTGTGGAGAAAGAAATCATCAATCGTCACGGTGTCCTTATAAAGAGAAAGGTCTGAAATGTTTCAAATGCAACGAATTTAGGCATATCTCGACGCAATGTAAACAAAGCGGAAACATTCGGTCAAGAACGAGTGAAAAGAACGAGGAATGAGAATGGCGTAGTGAAAAAGTAAAACCGAACTCTTTCGAAGATAGACGAGCGATGTGTGTGACTGACTCAACGACGATTACGGCAGCCATGACAGCTCGTTTGACAGGCGTACCAACATCAGCGACAAGATGGCGAATGCAGTCGGAACCGACGCTAACTTCACGGATGTTTACAACGAAATAAAGACGCCGGCACAGATTCGTTTTGAAAATGCCTGCAAGACGATATTTATCAATAAGTGTGAAGTGAACGCGTTAATTGACTCGGGAAGTGAACTGAACTTAATGTGTATTGAGCTTTACGAACATTTAGGATCTCCGGTTTTAGGTAACATAAAGAATGAGCAGGTGCGGCAAGATGTGATTGACTGTGTGAAGAATTATAGCCCTAAGCAGGTAAAGGAGGCACCGATTGAGTTGCGCGTTGTGCTCAAGGATGACATACCAGTGGCACAGCGACCAAGACGTATATCTTTAGCTGAACAGGTGATAGTGGAGAAACAAGTAGCAGAGTGGCTTGAGCAAGGAATTGTACGCATAAGGTATTCTGAATATGCTAGTCCATTGGTACGGGTTCGCAAAAAAGATGGTACCATAAGAGTGTGTGTTGACTATAGAAAGCTAAAGAACTACAAATTCAGGAAGAAAAAAAGAAAGTATATAGGTAAAGCAACTCCGAAACCTGAAATGCGAGTAGCTTGGTAGCCTAATATTGTTTTGTGTTATGTTTAAATAGGTATGTTGTTTATGTTGTATTCTCTTTCTTACGTTGTGTTTTATGTTGTTGTTATAATGTCGTAGTTAAGTTAGATTTAAGTTGTAAGATTGTAAGGAATGTTAGTGAGCATGTCTGAGGACAGACATGAATCAGAATGGCCGAGTTGTAGGAATGGAACGTTATGATAGATGAGTGGAATGAATCGTAAAGATGAGTGACAGATGTGAAGCATGTTGAATGAAAGAGATGAAAGTATTAAATAGTCTAGGAGTGAAAGAGAGAGCATGTGAGCGTTAAAGAAGGTGAAAGGAAGAGGACTGGAATACGAGGAGAACAGGACGAAAGACGATAGCTGACAAAAGACGAATCAAATAAAAGGACTTCAACCAAAATGGGCTAACCGGTGAACAGCTGTATTGGGAAAAAAGAAATTCATAAATAATTTAGTAATAATATTTAGTAAATATTGGTTTCTTTTGGGAGTGTCAAACTAAATAATATTAAAAACGAATAAAAAAGATTTTTAATTGATTATTGGTTGTGTATGGTGACAGTTGCTGTGCATCGTGCCGGGATGCATTGAGTTAGGGTTGCCAAAATAAAAATCCAGAAAAAATAACATCGATATTCGATGTTTCGATTCGAGAGCTTCAAAACATTAAAATGTTTGATGGAAGACCAAGCTTTATCTAGCCGTTGGAATATTCATCATTAGCATCGTCATCATCTTAACCTCACACAAATAAAAAAATATAGTTTATGTAGAACAACTTTTTTTTTTGAAGTGTTAAAATCATCAGCTTGCCTACGCAACGTAGTAGAACAAACGAAGAAAGCTTCTATCGGGAAAAAAAATGTAATAAACGTAACAATTGTAATAATCGTTCGTAATTGGTATTTCGTCTTCGTTTATTTAGGTTTTGTCCGTCATGGTAGCGGATATTATTAATGCGTGATTTTCTTGAAGATTCTAATTAGAATGCAGCATGAGCCATAACCAAAATAATTGCGCAAAGCAAAACAGCTCATAATATAATATGAAATCGATTCCTACGGAATCGATTCGGTATCGTATAGTTCGACTGATACCTAGTATAGAGAACTGGCAACCCCGATCCAGAACCAGAATTGGTGATCGATTGTCAATGTCAATGTCATTCGCTCTGTGTTCGTGCCCTTGTTCGAATATTATTGTGAATATTATTTCGACTTTGGATATTTTTGACGACTTGCGCTATTCAAAATGGATTCTGATGATTTTTTACCTAACGACCCCGGCTCACTCTTGGACTCAGTAACCGCTTTAAACGTTTACCCTGGCATTTCTTCGGATAATGAATCCGACATGAACACACACGACGACCCGCGCATGAACAACATGGACTTTCAGATTTTGCCTAGTAAATCTATAAATTGTGGTGTTAAAATCACTCACAGGAGAAGACACATTATTAATCTTGTGGAAATGCAGCTTAGTGCACGTTTTATTAACTTACGAAAGTAAATAATTTTACAAATAAATCATTGATTTTAAAATGTTAAATTTTTTTCTTAATTATTATATTAATCAATTTGATACAAAACTTCCTATATATATGTTTTCTATGTACTGTAAGCCACTCAATAAAATCAAAAATAGTACAATATTTTTATGTTCATGTTCAAGCCCAAACGCCATACAAAACGGTTGATGTCCTTTAGGTTTAACAAGAAGTAGTTTGTATTTTATTTTGGCCAACTTCCAATCCCACATAAATGTATATTGTGTTATATAATTTGGAATGAATTGTGTAAACAATTGTTGGCTAACCTATTAATAAATGACTACTTTCACCTGCACAGTTTTTGACAAGTTCTGCTTCCTGTCTTTTATTGTTTTTTTTTATCGTTAAGTAGAGGATCATTTTTTATCAAATATTGGAAGTGGTTTGAACTTTCCGATAAACATTATAGAAATCTTTTGTGTAAACTATGCAGTCTTATCTATCTTGAATTTTTTCTTCATTAATAATACCGTCAGCTGTTGAGTCAACCCTGCCTTAAAATATTAATGAGGCGACGTCAGGGCTGCCCTTATTTATAGTAGCGATCGATTGAGGAGTGATGTGCCGGCTGTGTCGCACGAATATGTACCCACACAACACACACAAGCAGGGTGAGGGGGTGTGTGTGTGTGCGGAACTTTGCGAAAGGGGAACTCGGCGTGTGACGAGGGATAGTGTTTTGATAAATATGAACATAGCTATGTAACAATAATATTGAGAATCGATATGATGAAGGGCTCGCAGTAGTTTGACGTTTTGTGACGTAGGTGTTTTGGTATATTGAGTAACAGTCATTTGACCTTGTACTTGGCGGTTTGTCAGTGAGACAGCAACAACTAATGGACGAGAGCTTTTGTTGTAGATTGTGGCAGTTATATTTGATCGTACGTAAACTAGAAACACATACCTATACAACAAAACTATTATTAGTTCAATGATAACGACTGTTAATTTCCTCGGCGGCGTATCGTAAGACTCAGGCGGTTAGTAAGGTTTGAAGTGAACTTTAAATAGCTTTTAAAGTTCGCTTCAAACCTTACTCGAGTGACCACAGAATGCGAAAGAAATCTCTTATTGTACACTAGCTTCTGTAGATTTCAATATTAAGCTTAAGGATCTAAATCATCTCACGGGAACCGACTTTTTCCGTACTAAGTAGCTTATATACTACTCCAGGCTATAATCTATTTCTGTGCTAAAGTTCACCCAGATCCATTCAGCCGTTCTGGCGTGATAGGGTGACAAACATCTATCAAAACTTTTGCATCTTTAGTAGTAGTAAGATAAAGTAAATAATTATGAAATCGCACATCGATAGTGCGCGAATTTTGATGTAAAATATCTTTATAGTACGCTTTAATCTACCGCTAAAGCGTTACTCATCAATATAATAATGTATGTTGGACATGATCTTGCTATTGGTTGAATAAATCACAATACAACCATATTAACTATATTAAACAACACAACACAGATTAATAGAACGTTATATTTATTAGAAGCAATGGTGTTAAATATTTCAGTGTGTAAAGCTTCACAAGCAATATTAATTTAATATCGACGGCAATTAACAGTTCCTACGTAGAACAGTAATTAGTTTGATTTCGTGTTTCAAAATTAATAATTATGTAATTTAAACTCATATGTTTCTCTACATGGTTTCCTCGTTGAAACGTGATCGATCACAAATTGTTGTTTCTTTTATAAACATTTATTTTTGTTTCATTTAGTGAGTAAAAAATGGTATTCAGTTTATTTATTAAATGTGATGCATTTACAGATAAAGGTGCCTTACAGAGCCCGAGCACGGAAAAACAATTTATCGGAAACATAAAATATAAATAACTTCGCATGAAAATCAATCCGTAGCGCTCTGGGCGCAAATACGTAACTTTAAGTAAATATTTATTTAATCAGAATATCGAAAATGTTCCGTGAGCTAACACAATACTATTGTAGGTAATAGTAGAAAAATAATCAACGTAACAAAGTCCTCCAATATATATATTTTTAATTCAAGTCACACATGCGTGTTATAAGTTTCCCAAAGCTAATGTAATATACTTTTTGTTGGATAAGACAAATTCCCCGATGTTAGTGAGCGAACAAAAACAAAAACCGTGCGAGGCTCTGTGTCTCGTGTTTGTAGTTAGGTAATCACTTGAGAACTTACGTAATCTAAGTTGAGCCAATATGTAAGTTATCAGTGTTTCTGATTACATGACGTACTTGTTCTTTTTAGTACTAATCTAGACTCTAATTTTCTCTGTAGTAGCAGACAGTGGAGAAAATCGTCAGAGAAAGTACAAACCTCCACACCTAGGTTAGCCGCTAAGCTTGGTTCAGAGCGGCAATTCTGCTAACTTTTAGATACCATCGAAATTGAAATGAAATGAAATGATGAAATGAAATGAAATGAAATGAAATGAAATGATGAAATGAAATGAAATGAAATGATGATTTATTCAGTAAATTGGTTATAAATAACACTTTTACACGTCACATTTGTTTTTTTTTTAACTAGATGAGTCCAGTGTTTCCTAGCCGGCTTCTAATTTTATCAAAGTCTCAACTTGTCAAAAATGCGTCTAATTTACCGACATTTTTCGACGTTGATTGTGAGAGATTGCTACTTGATTTCGAACAATTTTAATTATTAGAATTGACCATTAAGTTTGATTTGATGAAATACTAGACATACAGATATAACGTAAGTTCGACGTACAGCAGAGACAACTGTCTGATAACCATACATGTACTGATAGTTCTTTATATTTTATTTATATTCTTCTATTACAATTTGACCGAGTCATCATTTCACTTTGTAGTTGTGGCACCAACACGACGTAACTATTAGAACGAAAACGTTCAACAAACAAGACATAACAGCCATCAAATAACGAAGCCTTCTCATGAATCAAACAAAACTTTACCCTTTGTGAGTGGAAGGTAACTTGACAACATAACGCGCCTCTCATCTACCATTCGGACACTTATTTGTAAAGCCTGACACACAATAGCGCTGAGAGTGACACATTCTGCGGCCGCCGCCTTTTATTCTTAGCGTTCGCAAAAATCTTTTGAGCATTGATAAAATTAAGAAAAAGCTGATCTTTTCTTTTTCTCTGTCATATTAGAAGATCAAACGAACGAAGACTGGGTAATGTTACAACCTTTGTAAGTTGTACGTTTTGCGATATTTGGAAATGAAGATAATTTTATAATTCTGAGGTTATTATGAGGACAATTTATTATAGTTATAATGTCTTTTGGTCTGATTTGCGCGAGTGGTTGCCTGTGCCTCGGGCCATTTTAATACCAACAAAGTACACATATGGTGAGCTTTTACCCTTTATACCTCAACGGCCGATTTCAATCGAATCGAGCTAAGTACACAAGAGGTATTATAGTACATAAGTGTGTGCGTAAACACAGGTGCACTCCCTGTTCCCTCTCTCACATAACAGACCAATGAAACGGCAATCCAACACGACAGGGGCGAGATCAGGCGCAGGACCAACAGCAGCACGTGCGCATCGCGGCACGCGTCTGTCTCACCATCATCATCATCATCATATCAGCCGTAGGACGTCCACTGCTGAACATAGGCCTCCCCTACACACGAAGAACTGCCAAACTCTGAGCTGCTACTGGAATAACCCTAATGGATAAACACAATAACTTTCTGGCCGACCTGGCAAGTACTGGAGAAATGTTATAATAATCATATTACAGTTTCTAAACGTCAGTGTTTAAATAATGACACTGCAAACTAGATCACATCATAATATTTTGTACTTAATACTGGTAGTTTCTGTTTTTACCTAATTTATGAACAGAGTTTAGGATGTGAAGAGCCACAGACAGGGACGACATAGGTCAGTGATCGCAGCTGTTAAATAACAATATTGTTCACAACAAATACCTGTAAAGATGAGCAGTTCGTCAGTAAAACGAAACTGTTATTACTGAAACTTTTATCGCGTCGCTTTCAAGTTGTGTGCTGTTAATTCAGAGCTTTCAACTTCCCCCCCCCCTCGCCCTCCCTCCGTCAGTCTTTCCCCTCCACTTGTAAGTACAAGTTAGGCTGGTATACACTGTTGTAGGTTTAATGGCGAGTTAGGCGGCGCGCATATTAACGACTGTTGAGTGTACGTTACCTTTACTGTATTTAGGTAACTAAGATAATTCGAGATGACCTAAAAGTACAGTAAGCAGTCATAAGTGCAGTAGCATGCTAAGGTTTGAATTGCTGTGAACACGCGGTACAGGCCATACATACATCTGCGTGTAAAGTGATTATGTATTAACACAGTATCTACGAACACTTCAGATATCGCAGACGGCGTCGAAAGGTCGTAAGTTAAAAAATGACAATCTATTTCTTTGTGATGATTGCTACTTCACTTATGACCGCTACTGTACATACAAACGATACATAAATTAAAAATAATAGTAAGTAGCTAGGTACGCATGTTTTTCCGGAACAATATAAATGAAAAAACTAATAAAATAATATACGTCTTTATAATATTGATTAAAATATTCTGACGGATTTACTGCAGTTTAAGATTAGGTTAATGGTGAGTGCTCCCAGCCATAACTTCCCCTTACTTAATTATCGTAAAACAGACATACTTAAACCTATGCGTACGAGTTTAGATAGATATAAGGACAACATTCGTAATTCCCACAATGACACAACGCACCGCCGCCCTCGTGTGATCCAGTCGAGCGTTATCCATGACATTGCCATACATACCGCGCTTGTATCGTTACGTGTATCAGCACATAGACACATACATTTGTATGGAATGCTTTTTAACAAGGAGAGCAGAGCTACACGCGACACCACGAGTTAATGCCTACATGATTATAATAACAATTAATTTTACTTTGGAAAATATTAATTAGTAATACTTATGATCTTCTTAATATGTTGTCATAAAAGTCTTTAAAAGAAAAGTACTACGTCATCATTAAATATTTATCTTGCTAATCTAAATATAAACCTTCATTTAGTATAATTCTACTTATTTATGTATACTTTACAAAAGGGTGTAATTCTCTTGATAAACATGTCGCATGAATAACTTGTTCGGTGAACACGATGTGTCGTCGTACGTCGCCAGCGAGCCGTGATTTTATTAGGATCAAAGAAAACCTAATGGCTACGCCGTAGACATGCTACGCGGTCGTAGCACTCCGCTACGACCGCGTAGGGTCACGACATTTACATTGTAATGATAATTTAATTGATATTTCGTAACTATGTTCTCGAGTTGGAAACTATATTGGACACACTCACATATTTGACATAACTTTCAAACAAAACACATATACATAGTTACATACCTACCCCGAACATTATACAATGAAAATCGCGGCAATTCAAGCTAAACTCAAACGACGTATGTAGATGTGTATGTATGTGTTCGTCGCGTCAGTTCGACGCAAACTTTATGCAAATGTGGCGTGTGTTTTATGTTAATACTACCCTCGGTGCCACAGTTTAGAGTAGAACAGTAGGCTTACTGCCACTAACTGTGAAATGTTGCTCACAATCATGTAAATTGTTACTGTGATTTACGTACGGAAGTACGCCATTCTGATTGCACCATGAAAAGGTCATACGCTCGAGTTCAGCCATTGTACATTAATATTGATTAAAACTTAACGGATAATAGGACCACTTATGGCGCATCATAGCCTAAAATTCAGCAAATACATGGGAAGTGTTTTTCTTAAAAAAATTGTTTTGAACCATTTACGAGTATATCATTGCAAACATGAATAATTTGTACAAAGATGTTCTGACGCCAAAAGGGCATACAATTATTTTATATTAGGTTAATGCTGGTTATTTGGCTTCATTTTGCCTCTTTATTAGTATTAGTGAGCCTTCTCCCCGCACGCGCGTGCTGTGTGCCGCGCGTGTGGAGGTTCCCTTACGCTTTAATAGCGCACGTAGTGGTGAGCGCGCGGCGCTTGTACGGCATCGTTACGTCTTGTGGTGGATGGCTGCTTTAAATGCTTTTATGTATTCTAATGTTCGGCTTAGTATGCATATGGTGTGCTATATGGGGCTAATGTAGGGGAGCAGATTGTTATTAGTATTGTTGTTGTGTGCGTTTTGAAGGAAGGAAGTTACCGATTGTTTTTTTCTTAATCCGTTGATTGCACGTATTCTATCCGATATTAACTTCCACAATACTACACACGAGTTAATATATAAAATATTTTTGTTATAATTACATTACTTTTAAAAGCTACCGTATATCCTACTTGAGATCATAATATTGATATGCCGTTGTAAATTGCAAACAAGAATGCAAAAAAATGTAAATTCCAACCTTCCAGTACGTTATCACAACATTTCTTGTGCAACAGATAATAGCCAGCGTGGAAGCCTGCCGGCGTCTCACAACAACATGACGTCATAACAACAGCGAGTACATGAGTTGTTATTTTATATCGGTACGCAAAGCATGTCGCCGCCGCGCTCCCCAACACGAGATGCAGAAGGTCCACCGGAGAATACGAGTTTTAATAAAAACCGAAAACCGAAAAAACTGCTGATCATAAATACACACTTGAAGGTCAAATCTAAACTTAAAATATTCAAAATCTAGGCGCGATTATCAAAAATGAAAAAAATAAATAGGTAAACTAAAGGTGTGTGACTGAGATTAAAATAAATACATTGGCGTTACTGAACTTCTCACAAAGTTTGACATTATTAACATAACGAACATGCCCTATTTGTATAAAAAATAGTGTTATAAAGGACTAAGGGTGGATTACTATTTTTATATTTTTAAATGTTTTTACTTTTATACATATAAATATTAAAAAATGTAATTTATATGTATTGTAAAATGAATATAGGAAATAATAATATAAATCATTTTATTATGAGGCAACTGTGGCCCATAGAAAAAAATACACAAAATAATCTTATAAAAATAAATATAAACTAATCCATATTATAAAAATCTTATTAAATAACTAAACACGTAGCGTCGGCGTCGTGTTGCGCTGCGTGGTGTCGCGTAATCGACCTCGGAAACGTCGGTATACGACACCCTTCGGCCAAAAGTCCTCTTTCAAGAAGGTCTGCAGCTGGTGGGTAGGAACGCGTACCACAAACGACTTAAAGTTGACGTTGTAGCGCGATTCCAACCTTTCAACCCTCAGAGTCCAGTAAGAGTGATACTTCTGTACCTCATGATGTGATGTCTGAGTTCAATAAGCGAGTAAACAGGCGGCGCCGCGGCGTCGCGGCGTCGCGCGTCGCCGGCGCGTGCCGGGACAGCGACGAGTCTTGTACGTACTGTCGTCGAACTACACTGAGACGATATAGGTACACTAGTTTTAAATCAGTCGTATCGAGGAGGGGGAGGAATACAAGAGTTCAATTGTTTTTCGAAACAAATCAACGCAATTGATTTATAGAGGTCCCTGAATTTCACAGTGAAGTTGATTTATATTTATCTAGTTGCTGTTTTATTTTCTACAGTAAGTTCACAACGTAAAAGGGTTCTTTTTTACTTGTCGTGTATCAGTTTTGCTATATTCGCAATTTCTTTTTTCTGAATACCTATCCTTTGTTTATTCTATAATATCAAACTATTATTGAAACAAAACACGAATAAAGTCTAGACCTAAACTAAACTAGGCTAATTCAATCACATCATTAAATTAAAAGCAAGTTCATTTCATCAAACAATCCAATCAATCGATCGTCAATGTTAGTTAATTATCGGAATAATGACAGAAGTTAAGAAGTCCAATCGACTTGATCGATCACTTCATTAGGCCTCAGATGTGGTCTAGACTAAATTAATGGCCGCTGTTTAGTCTGAACCAGACCAGACCATTAATTTTAATGATATATCATTATTTACAGCCGTTTTGGTTTACGCCAAGATAAAATAAAACGCCTGATTTGACTGCAGCTATTACTTTATCAAAGATGGTGAATTTAATCGCGTGTAGTTCCCAATACCGAGTTTTAAAAATAACAGTTACCTACCTTTGGGGGTATTCAGATATCAGGTATTCGGGGTATTGAGGTATTCAGAAAAACGAATTCTAAATGAATTTGCAGTTTAAATTAAAATATTTTATTATAGTTAGATCTATCTGCACACAAACAGTTACCGGCATGACCTGCAATGCAAAACGTGCGGTATAGTACAGGTAGTATAGATATGAGCAGTGGAACTCTAAAAGTTAGTAAATGAGCTTCCCGTAAAGCGAGTAGCGGCGACCGCGCGCTTCAGCGATAAGTCTCGGTCAGGTAGCGGACATGGTGCTGAGCGGAGCGGAGGTGGCTTATTGAGATGTTAATATAAACTAAAAAAAATTATAAGACATTTATATTTCTCACAAATGCAAAACACCTATACATCTCTACCCATCCCTTAAGTTAACAAAAGCATGGTGTTATGTATATTTTACGAAAACACTACCAAATAGTAAGGGTCGTCAAGCAATATTAATTACTGGATGCAGCAAAAGTATATATAAATCACTAAAATCAAATACTTATAAAAAAATCAAATTATTAAAAATGAATTGCTCAAAATTACCGACACATAATTATAATGATCCCGAGCTGTTATATTTGCTCCGCGGTCCCGACTCATTGTCACGAACAGACGAGCACTCCAGTAACTCAAGTGACACCGCGACGGAATTATAATGGATTAGGTACAACACAATTAGTGTTCGTATTTGTGTTATGAAGAGTTAGCTCATCTTGTTCCAGTGTTTGTTTAGAGCTTATATGAATGTAAGTGGTGCCAAATGTTCTAGTCGTCATAAGTACGTTAATAGGAATGAGCTTTGCATATAATTAGTTTATTCATAATTAAACTTATAATCATTTTCTAAACCTGTGGTTCGCTATCTAAAATCTGGACATTGATTAACATTATGCATTATAACGTTTTTTATTGCCTTTTCATATACTACTTTCTTTATTATTTAGAAAAATATTTAAAATATAAATAATACTATTTTTTGTAAGAATAACAATAGGTGTTTCAGTAATCGCTCCGCTCCTCACACAGCTCTCTCCCTAACAACGTTATCGCGGCGCTCTCTCTGTGGGCAAGTTTACAGGCCAGTAGCTCGAACGAACCAATTCTATGATTTCCTTCCATTTTTATATATTTTATGCTTTTGAACTTTTTGCCGCAGTGAACTTTTATGTCCGTGTGCCAGTATTGTGATGATATTCTCCGCACGGCATTTCGGTCACGGTGGCAAATTTCCATAAGGGCCAGCCAAGTACACATCAGATATTATAGTGCACTAATGTGTGCGCAAACACAGGTGCACTATGTGTGCATAGTCGGACAGGACAGCAATCTAAAAGTGATCAGGCGCAGGACCACCAACATTAAAACTCCGAGCTGGTACTGAGAAATTCATAGACCAATGTTTTCTCCCCCCCCCTCCCCTTGATACAGTACCGTCGCACCTCAATAACTCAAGTATAAAAACATAAGCAACATCCTCATCATAAAGTGTTTGTGCTATAAATATTACCCGACTGTGCAGCGAGGATGTCGAGTAATGTGTTTGCTCTCACTTCAAGGACAGGCTCCGTCGCTCAGTAAACAACATTAGATGAAGGTCAGCTGACGTATCGCGAACATAATGTGTGCTTGTAGGATTTTCTACCCTTGTCAGATAGATAGATATAAGATTACATAAAAACTTGTCAAAGCATTGCGAGTAGTTCTCTATTATAAACATTTCAGACCAATCACAACATACTTTCAGCTTTAAACACACTTTTTTCGCAATCGTCAGCTTCAGCAATCGTTGCAATTGATACTCCTACCTTATCTGTATGAGAAGAGGCTTTTGCTCTGCAGGTTAATTAATAGGCTGGTATTATTACGTATTCTTACTACCTATAGCAAAAATATATTTATGCATGTACTTACATCATATTTACAAAGTATTAAACTCGCTTCCCGCCGTCTGTACACTTAGACCTTTAAACTACGCAACGGATTTTAATGCGGTTTTCACCAATAGATAGAGTGATTCAAGAGGAAGGTTTACACGTATTATTAGTATCCACATTGCACCCGTGCGACGCCGGGGCGGGTCGCTAGTTAACAATAATCTCAAGCCAATCTATAGATATGGAACCCTTTTCTCATTTGAACGAACAACATCCGGACATGAAACGCGTTCAAACTTATACCATCAGCGTACAGGAGCCATCAACGTCAGTGTGTGATCGCAGGCGCGGAGATGTGATGTATGAGAGAAGGGAGATCTCAAACAAGATTGCGGATGTAATTTCATGATAATGGAAAGGTTTAAACGTAAAATCGATTATGAAAATAATTACTTATGTCTTTTTATCTAAAAACGTCAATATAATACAGGGAGGGTTTTACTGCTCTTAGGTAACATAAACACACAAGTTATTAGATTAAATGTCTACAACTAAATTACTGACGATCGTCAGGGAAATATTACTTACAAATTAGACAGAGGACTTGATCGTATCGAAGTTGTTATTAGAGGACAGGATTAGTATATTTGTAATCCTCTTCACATAACTCTTTACTCGCCTCAACAATACCTACGTCCAGTGACAGAGTAGTTTAGATTTTACTAAGATTCATAATGTAAAGTTCATATTCTTCTTGTCCGTATAATTTCCCAGGTATAGATTTAAACATGACCTAGTGTTTACTGCGCCTAGCCCTCACGTAGCTCGTAATTGCCTCATACATAGTCAGGTACAGTCGCACAAAAGAGACTTTTTGAATAAATAAAATAGCGAAGGTTTAGCAGTAGGCACGGCCACTGTGAGTACAGTCGCATACTGACTTGTAGCTAGCCTTATGTATATGAATATCAAAAGAAAATGTACAAGAAAGTACTAGCTATTCGTCCGCGTAAATATCGGTTATCGCGAACGAATAAAAAGTAGCCAATGTCCTTTCTTGGGGTTTAAACTCACCCTGTACTAAATTTCATCAAAGCCGGTTTAGTGAAGCGTTACAGACATGTAGACGGAGTTACTTTCGTACTTATTAGTATGGATTCTGAGTAGTATGACATATAAGTCACACTAGTTTGTTACTACTTACACTTTACATAACTGTATCATCTATCATCAGCACGCGAGGGTGTAACATTACAGAGGAGTGCCTCACAGAGCTGAGGGTAGCTACATTGTGTACCAAACACATTGATATGTAAATACAGACTGCTTATGTATCGCAAATAGAGGGATATATTGTTAGTAACCCTTTCAAGGAGATGACTTGGATGCTGCGGCAGAAGCCATCATGTTGTCATACATGAAGTGGCTATATCTGATGGAATATAAGAAAGAAGAAAAGGTCCCTGTGTTATCACAAATAACTGAAAATATTGTTTTACCTTAAGTTGTGGGGAGCTCACTGTCGAAAAGTATTTATAGGTAACATATATGATGAAACAAGTCAATGAGCACTTTCCATACGTACATTATCTACTTACTACAACAGAGTGCCGAGCCGAGTGAGTGCTCATTTCATTAGCTGGCTATTGAATTTCGTCCTTGTATGCGAATTAGTTACTCTATGACAAACAGGGAGCAAGGTAGTTTAAAAAAGAGATATTATTTTCAAATAATATTTAAAAAAATATATTAGTAGTCTTATCTAAATTGTTATTTAGGTATTTATGAAACGTTTTGTAGATTTAACCGGTCAACTTAAAGCGTCTACAAACAAGTTACATTTAATAATACCTATACGCGTACAGTTATCAACATAGGTAATATTATAATTAAATGCTAATGCTTTACTACTAATAGTGAGCTAGTTACGTAAAGTACACAGTATACTCATTCCATAAGCAACATTGTTGTAGTCAAATTACAAGTCATCAAATATCTCAACTTCATCATATTAGCCGAACGACGCTCACTGCTCCTCCCCTAAACATAACTACAATGATCATCTATAAGCATAGAGAATAAGATAATCAAATAAATTCAATAGTAGAATTGTATTCCATTGACACCCTAGTCTATTAGTACATATACATTACCCATATGTCCCTAATTTCAATACCACACTCCAAATACGTACAATCCCGCAGACCACAGAATGCGACACAGAGTGCTCGCTCATTTGATTAACTGGCAATCGCGGCGCGTCTTTGTTCAGTAATTAGTTCCCCTGTGGCAGGCTCGCCCTCGGATGCGAGTGCTGATACGTCGCTACTTGCGGACTATTGATTTATAGCATGAGATTACCTATGTATGACAAAGTTTGTTTGTTGTTGTTGTAAATTATGGATAAATCTTTAATATCATTATGTAAATCAATTTGTTCGATTTGGCATAAGCATTTGATAATATCAATATTATGTACGGCAATTGAAGTATTCTGTGGTACTATCACTCTTCTTCTTAGCGTGTGGATCATTGACGTCGGCAGTCTATATTGAATTGGGTCAGAATATAGCCTCGAGTTTGGCGGCATCAGAAGCGTCCATCAATAAAACTTCTGAAGCGTGCAGGCGTCAGGGCACTCAGGATATGACAACAGGTATTCCATTATTATCACATTCACGTAATACATAAGTTACCCTACCTATGACGTCACTATGTAGTTATAAAAAATATAAAACTCTCTCATTACTTGTTCTCACACAATTCGCAACTTCACATGGACCCTTGCGGTAAGATTGCTTAAAGAAATATCCAGCAGATAAATTGAGCGTCTTCGTAAACCGAGACAAAATACGGTCTCTCGAGGAAATATATCGCCTCAAGTTGGCATGTCTGTCCGTCGCTGGCAATAAATAAAAGTAAGAGTTTGTCGTGGAGAGGAAGAGAGGAACAGTTACATACGGGATCGAGAATTGTTTTGTTTCATTGATGTAGGTAAGTCTATGGAACATTATAAAACTACACACATCAAAAGTGTCTAGGGATCAACATCCCTAATCAATGTTAGGGATGTTGATCCCTAGACACTTTTTATGTGTATATTTGAAAGTGGACTATTGTGAACTATTTGTGGACTGTAGCACTAATTTACCCCGGTTTCTTTAACTAAAAATGTATTTAAGTGAATGCGATTAGTGACTTAATTATCAACAACTAATCACAGCAGCTTGTCACATTAATTTTGCGTTAATTTTCCTTCCCTATAATAGAGGTAAACGTTCCAATTAAATCAAATCATTTATGTGATTGCTTACGTGACTAAACTGTACAAAGCCTAAAGTAAACGAGGTATGATTTTATGTTGATTTAACGCAATATACATACGTAATATTACGGCGAAAGATTTGTTTTCAAAAATTCTGAAGAGTTCTTATTTGAAACTTGACAATTCAAAAGTGCCTGTAAATGGTCTAATTGAAATAAATGTTTTGACTTTGACTTTGAAACATACACACTTCTTTTTAGTTTCATGTTAGCCAAGACCTCGATGTCGTGATGGCCTAGCGGTTAAGGCGCCCGCCTCTTATGCATGAGGTTGTGGGTTCGAATCCGGGCAAGTACCAATGTGACGTTTTCAATTCATATGTACTTTCTAAGTTTATCTTAGACATTACTGACATCAATCCGTGCCTCGGAAAGCACGTTAAGCCGTTGGTCTCGGCTGTCATACGTGAATCTTTGACAGTCGTTATGAGTCGTCAGAAGCCCGAAAGTCTGACAACCAGTCTGACCAAGGGGTAGCGTATTACCCAGTTACTGGGTTGTGGAGGTCAGATAGGCAGTCGCTCCATGTAAAATACTGGTACTCAGCTGCATCCGGTTAGACTGGAAGCCGACCCCAACATAGTTGGGAAAAGGCTAGGCAGATGATGTTAGCCAAGACCTCATCAAGCCACACCTAAACATCAACAATTTCCATACAACAGCGAATAGTAATAGTTTCTCTATGCTGATACAATATTAACGTCTGTCAGTCCTTATTATTTATTGGGAACAGACACGAATCTCTCTAACAGATTGGCGGATTAGTTGCGTCGTTACTATTAGAGTTTTTACAACATCAATCATGGGGTCAGATTCTGATGCTAAGTTTGGTGATGATGATGTTAGGTATGCTCTGCGATAAGTTTTAAGTAATGTGGTATTTCTTCTACACAGAAAATCATCTTAGAAATATCGATAAACTTGTTTCGGCAGATTGTTGACCCTCAAACCTCACGCTTGACAACTACGCTTGTTACTACTAGACTGGCAAGTCCCAATAACTTCTAAATCCGTCGCTATCCCAGAGCAGTTTCTTCATAAAACATACTTGGCCGCCGCCCTGACACATTCCCTCATAACACACACATACGTACATACGAGGCACGTGTCAACATATGCTCCAGGGTGTCCCCACCCATCACTTAGGGGATATTACCTCGAGAAAGTTTGCAAAAGCGTATAAAAGACAAATTGCCAACCCATGGCTAACGAGACCCATTTATTTTTACCTTCAGAACCTTTCCGATTTGTCACCCTATAATGTGCGTGTATATACGTATACATAGCTTCTTTTGAAATAGAATATCCCTGTTTTGCCTTTTTCACGTCAAAAAAGTATGTTTTTTCCTAAATACGTAGTAAAAATATAAAATTAAAATATATTTCTGCCTTTTTTTAAAATATACTGATCACTACATGTGACATGTTAGGAAGGTCTATCTGTACGTAACTGCCTGTAATTGAATTTACAAAAAGATTGTGTATTTGATGACCTCTCCCGGTGACCAAATGCTCAACCTTTCTGTTAAGAATCTTTTCCCCTCTCAAAGGATATTCTTCACAGACTGAATTACGCAAATTAATTTTAGACTTAATTTATTCAAGAACCAATTTCCTTTGCTATTCAGCCAGTCATAACCCTTAAAACTCCATCAATTTACATAAAATGGCCTTATAATGTTCGGTCTAACAGCCTACCACACAAGTTGTCACCCTATATTGTCCGGTGTACATGTATGTTGCAGGCGCACCGTGTTCTAGGGTGTACATCGCCATTTTGCCGGGACAGAGTCGATGGGCGGCATTCGATTATCCAATAATTGCTTGTCTGAGTGGTGCTCCTGTGTGATGCGGTCTGTGCGGTGCGGGGGATGCGACGTGGCGACAGTTTTTGTATCACGGGAATAGTTTGGAAAACAATAACCTGGAAAACGAAATTAGTTTTTCTTCAGCATTTTACTTTCGTGTAATAACAATTTCTTTAAGGATTTTTTCACTGTACGGTGGACAGCTTCTACAATTCCTAATATTTACAAACAGACACATGAGTATGAATTAAGATTGATTTGATTTGATTTTCTTTTTGGATTTTTTTTTTGGTTATTTTTTATTGGTTTTTACTGTTAAGGAGATTAAACGATTTTATCTAGATTTAATATTGTCTGAAATTGGTAGTAAATAAGACTAGCTAGTTAGAATCACGATTATTATAATAGAAATTCATACATATTAAATGGTTATACTGCAGGTCAATCTCGCTGTCTCCCACTACCTGTACCACACAACACGTCGGCGCTGGTTGTCGTCGTCACTATCGACTAGAGCCCAATTTATTTGGTGCGGTTGTCGGCATTCATCGAATTATTCCGACTCGGCCCCTAATTACTGGACTATCGGCCCCTCTGTGCCTCTAGTGTTTTGTTGTGTTAACTAGAAATGGTAGATGCACAAACAGAAAAGTAAACTTGTTCACACCACGTAAGTATCGGGTGTCCCGAATTGAATGTATGGATAAGGCAGTCTTACTGCTTTTATAAATGCGAAAGTTTGGATGGATGGGTGTCTCAATTGATTGGTGATTGAATGAATCATACACTTCTACCCCGGGTAGTCACAACACTCGGTAGCAGGAGCGTGTGACTGGCCACTTGGTTCTACTCTACTATTAGTCTACGCAATCCATTTATAAGCTAGTTTCTTTAACTCTGGACTTAACTCATGCGAATATTTTGAAAACGACGCAAAATACTCAATTTCTTACCTTGCCATGATATGAGTACCTACCTACTTCATGACTAACTTACATAATATAAGTATATACCTACATAATGTACAAGCTATATATTATGTGGTTAGCACGGAATGTGCGGACACATAGCTGTGGAGTCGTGGGCAGAGTATAATGGTCGTCTACTGTGAGAATGTAGGTAGGTACTGTCGACTGTGTGGTTGTACACCCTCATTGCTACCAGATTCCAGAAATGCTAACACTTTTACTACTAAGACGATTCCTTTAAGCACACATACCATCTTAGCGACCTCTTCCTCTGCTTATACCCAAAAATTCAGACATTTCAGTCCATAACTATGTACAAAGATATCCTTCTATAAGAATCCATAATCAAATGCTTTTACTTTAAGAATACGTTTTATAAAGTTATAATAATGACCTTGATAAGATGTAAAAAAAAATAGTTTATTTCGTCTAGTTCCAGTTTAACCAAATAAGATGTTAGAGCTCCCTACTAAAATGGAACGTAAGTACACATAGAAGAATTATAGCTTTCTTTAATTATGTATTAACAATTGATATTAGCCGATACATTAAACCCTTTCCTCCTTCAAAAGTGAAACAAATAACCATCGAGTGTGTCGCGTACACGTCCTCCTCAGGCACGGCGCGGAGGCACGGCGGCACAGGTACAGTCGCCGCTCATGAATTATTAACAGGCAATATGGCGTCGGTAATTATTTGCTATTAACTTAATGATCGGACGGCGGCTTGCTATTTCATTTTGTTTGTTTTCTTTCAAGGGAAATTGGTTTATGATGGTCTTAGGTCATGGTTCGTTGCTTTTAATTAAATAATAAGTATGGCATTGTACATTACTACGTTGGGGCTATTGTGCCTATATCAGCTGTCAAAAACATTATGCCAAAGTACATGATTCGTTCCCACAAAAGACGACCCTTTTTATAATAAGCCAAACAACACAAACACTATGCTTCCAATCTTCTGGCTTTCAAATAAATAAAACGTCCATGTGACGTAAACAACGGTCTCCATTTACCTTACGCCATACAAACTCGGCAATGTGTACGAAATCCAGCGATACACCCGAGAGTGAATGTTGACAGCTACGTATTCTATGGCTGACATGTACACACATCAAAAGTGTCTAGGGATCAAGCATTTTTATGCGGATTTCTTGAGATTGAGATGTGGCTTTGTAATAAATTTATGATTTTATAAATTTATATGGATCCTTTTTGGTGCATTTCATAATTTGAATCAGGAACTGTGAATCAAATTCGAGTAAAAGATGAAAATCAGCTGTCAATATTTTCCCTATAAAAACATACAACGCATTGAAGACATTATTAGTGCTACTGTTTCCCTACTACTGATTAACACCAACGTTATTATGGAGCGGCGACGTCATTTAAGCAGGGAAGAAATGCTCAGAGCCGTGGGAATGATAGAAGCTGGTTCCCGGCAACGTACTGTGGCTTTAGCTCTGAATACAAGTCAGAGTGTTATCAGTCGACTTTGGACACGTTACCGAAGCACTGGTACCGTGGCTGAGCGCCATGGAGGACAGTATCGCTGCACCACACGGAGACAAGACCGATACATTCAAATCTTAACTCGAAGAGCTCCAACAATAACCGCCATGATGTCAGCCGTGAGGCTTCATCACTCTTCAGGGAACTTAATTAGCGACCAAACAGTCAGAAACCGCTTGCATGAAGTGAACCTTCATTCCCGAAGACCGCTACGGGTACCACCTATAGCAATGCACAATCGTAGGATTCGATATCAATGGGCTCTTGAACACAGAAATTGGGCAGAAGAACAATGGCGTTTCGTGTGCTTTTCTGATGAGTCTCGTTTTGGTATGAGACCGGATACAAGACGTATACGACACTGGAGAACCCCTGGACGCCAACAGCGATTAAAATCCTGCCAGGAAGTCCATCCTTATAGTGGTGGAACCATCATGGTATGGGCGGGTATTTGGATCGGCGGAAGAACTGAGTTGATTTGGATCAGAGGCAACCTCAACGCTCAAATTTATGCTGAGACGATTGTATCAGACGTCATCGTTCCTCTACAAGTGCAAATCGGTCCCTTATTTCAGTTAATGCATGATAATGCACGACCGCACACCGCAAGAGTTGTAAGACAGACTCTCGCCGCAGCTAACATCGATGTCCTGCCCTGGCCTGCTCAGTCGCCAGACTTAAATCCGATTGAGCATGCATGGGATATGCTACAGAGAAGAGCTCTGCCGAATATGGAGGGTATCCAGTCGCAAGAAGACTTTTTTTTGTTGTTGCAACGAACATGGGCGGCCATTCCACAGCGTGATTTAGATGAACTCATTTTGAGTATGCCAAACCGATGTTCTTGTGTTGTTAGTGTTCGCGGTAGAAACACGGATTATTAATTGTTTAAGTTACCCAATAAAATTTTAAAGAAAACTGTTATTTCAGTCTTTTTTTCGAACTTTTGTGTTAGTGGTTCAAATGTCAAAAATCCCTTTATTAGGAAAATGGCAAATTTCTTTATTAATGCAAAGGTGACTTGGTTTATCGTTACTGTGACAAACGAAAACACTTTATTTGATGAATCCTTAAAGAAAATTTTAATTAATATCAATCAGGAGAAAAGTTATTGCAAAAATATATGTTGATCCCTAGACACTTTTGATGTGTGTATTTGCTAAGAAAAAGGAAAGTTGTGAGGGCGCCGCGGGTACGGGTACTGCTTAAGTTCATTTCAAACTAAATAATAATTCTTATAATTATTCTCCTTTATTCGTTTGTAACTTATATATAAAATTAAATAATATTTACAAATAATATTTTTTTTTTCTTCGACTTCCAATATAAAATAGTTTTTATAAAATAGCTTTCTCATCAAAACTTAAGGCACTAACAAGCCAGACACGTTTTTAGCTATCAGAAATAAAATAATGTAAATCTTGAAGATGTTTCTAAGAACTCTGTTGTTTTCAAAACACATTTCTTTGTAAATTTCTCGATACAAAAACGTGGTAATCTCTATAAATGTTTGATCAACGCTCGTGTTTTCTCTATTTGAGAAGAGGCCTTTGCCCTGCAGACAATAATGAGATGGTTTTATTTACATGTACTTACTTTTCACAAATAACATGTTATTGTATGTAACCATGCTTCAAGTTGTACGTACCTTTAATAAGGTACAGAAGATATGAAGCTGTGCGCGAGGTATCCGACTCACAGATTTCGTACGTTAGTATGATTTCGTGTAATATTTCGCGCAAGTTAAAGGGCGCCTGTCTACTTATTGTGTGAGCGTTTGTTAGCAGTTTTATTGTCGCGAGTTGGCTCGAATACAGATCGAGTGTAATATGATGAGGGTAGTTTGTAAAGATATGGAGCAGATTCGTATATACACATCCACGAGATAAGATACATTGAAAATGTACGTGAGAGAGTTCAATCTGAAAATAAATAATAGCTGGATCCCTAGCCTGAGAATGGCATTGTAATCAAATATTACTTTGGAACTTTGTATGTCTGTGTGTGTCATGTTGTGTGTAAATTGTTGCGATAGTGCAAAGGTCGAGTACCAACGTGACTTATAAAATTCACATGTACTTTCTAAAATCTTGGACATCACTGACATCGGTGAAGAAAAACATTGCAAGGAAACCTGTAGTTATGATAAATATAAATCTGAAATCGCCAATCGATTTTGAGCAAGCGTGGTGATCAATGCTTGTGTCTTTTCTGTATGAGAAGAGACATTTTGCCCAGCAGTGGGATAAATTATAGGTTAGTATTATTTTTAGCTGCATAACATAACATCACGCCTGAAATCCCTATGGGTTAGACAGAGGTGTACCCATTATTACACTCACATTTCGCCAGTATGTTTAAGTCCCATGTAAAAGGGGGCGAGCCTATTGCCATAAACCGGGCATTTTCATATTCGTCTCATATTTTGTTCTATTTTCTGTAAGGATCAAGATTCCTCTAAAAATTGAAAGGAATAGTTATAAGAATATAATTTAAAACTCTTCATTCAACTCAACATCTCCTAAAACAGGTCACAGCGCTAACTCAGGTCGAACTTTAAACTTCCTTATTACATGCTCTCCGGCGCATTACTTACGTGCTCCGAGCACTTCGCGAACTATGCGCCGCGACTGCGCGCGCTGTGACGCGAGGCATAAAGGTAGCCCTTTGACGCGTGTCACCCCCTTAGGTTCCCGCGTGCTGGGAGCGTCACCTTGTTAACCTGGTTCTTTTGAAAGTAGTTCGTGTGAAGATTACTTAATACTCT
The DNA here is from genome assembly GCA_949316365.1 of Hoplodrina blanda. NCBI lineage: Eukaryota > Metazoa > Arthropoda > Insecta > Lepidoptera > Noctuidae > Hoplodrina > Hoplodrina blanda. The sequence goes on along the minus strand of OX438569.1, from coordinate 12,350,976 downwards.
CTAATTAGTACCACGTTTAAGTATATGGGTCACTGTGTCGTATGTAGCTTAAATGTTTTAAAATTCACACCATAAGTGGATTCAAAAATTATTCCGGTATAATGGGGTGTACTAAGCACTCTTTCAGGGAACTCGCGTCAAGTTTTATTAATACTAGTTTATGCCCGTGACTTTATCCATATGAATATCGGTTGTCTGCGGGGTTTTTTCTTTTTCTTACGCGGGACCTTGATTCTTTTTTAAAATATAAAAATAGATATTCCATATTTTTTTTCCTTTATTGGCCAACCAACAATTGTTTGCACTGTAAATAGTTAAAGTAATATCAATGTATAAACTTAGGTTAGTGTAACAATTTTTTACAGGTTAGCACCGCATGCATTTTATAAAACATTAATCATCTGCTAGTGATACTCCCATCAAAAACAGTCCAGCCGTTTTAGAGAAAAATGTTTGGGTACAAAAAAAATGCATTTAGAAGCTACCTATTATTGTGACATTGCAAACAGCGCTTCAAGTTTATATATTTGTATAGATGTAGAGTGGATATTCCACCATCAAGGGCGGGGGGAAAGTCAACACTTCTAATGACTTGTTTGTGACTGCAAAGCTCACCTTTAATGAATGACGTCACTAATTGGAAAATCATAATGAGACTCATAGACTTAACATTCCCTATTCCAACAAAAAATAAGTAACATTTTATCCAAGCAATCCTATATCAGCATCAGCGTACCACAGATTGCTACGCCGTAGCACATTCAATGTCAGCACGTAACGCCGACGCTACGACGTAGCACGACAGCTACGTGTGTCGCGTAATTAATTTTATTTTATTGTAGTATCGCTTATCTTTTACACTCACACACCATGACATGACTGATGTAATTATGATAAGTTTTGTTTATTATTAATTAACGTGTATGTTTAATTTGTTGCAGGTAAACACCCACGCTCGTTAGAAAGACAATAGAAAACAAATTCAGAGGCGTTGTAAAGGTGAGCCACAAAAGTGTAAAGTCCTCAAACTACAAGCTTTAGTTGTGTCACGTTTAGTAACGTGTTGTGTTATTTATTCTTATTTACACAGTGGTATTAAAGCAAAACAAACTCACTTTGTTTTAGCTCGTTATTTAAATTGAGTGAGTTTATAACACAAATATTTTAAGCTCGTAAATAAAACGTACATTTTAAAAATAAGTGTTACTTATTCATACTTTTTATAACCACTGTACTATTTGTGATGTTCCGGGACCTACATTGTGGTTGATTAATGATTAAAATAATCTTAATTTATAAAAGCGAAAGGTCACTCACTCACTCATCACGAAATATCAAAAACTGCTTGCCGTATTGAGATGAAATTTGGCAGGGAGTTAGTTTATAGTTAGTAGACGTCTGCTAAGAAAGGATTTGCCATAATTCACCCCCTAAGGGAATTTAGGCGGGCGTCCGCGTAAATTCCCTAGTGATTAATTAAAGGCTTTTAAAACCGTAAAACTTATACAAAACTAATGCAAATTGAACTACATTTTACGTAACTGACTATTAAAACTCCTTCACACATAAACCCTATTCAAACCTTCCTCAATACTCGCAGCTTGTGAAACTTTTCGTGTCACATAACTGTGCAGGGGCCGGCGCCGGAGCGACGCGATGACGTCACAACTATGCGCTCCCAAGTTAATAACTACACCTAGTGTGTCAACTGATATTTAATTATAATATAAGTTGTAATAAGTGTCTTATTGACAAAACATAAGGCATATTTTTCTAAATTAATCGACTTTCTTTTTAAACAGTTTAACAGGAAAATGGTTGTAGGTTGACGGATTTTTCTAAATTTATTGTTTAAGATAATCTATACAAAAGAACTTAGTTGGCATTTAGATTTAGATAAGTGTGCATATTTTTAGGGTGCCGTTTTTTTACAGAAATATAACTTAAATTCAAAGAATAATGTTTACGTTATTAAAACAATGAAAGATTAGCAGATTTCTAATATTAAAACTGCCATCATCAGTAAGAATAGACACTTTTTCCTTTCTATTCATTACCCGTAATGTCAGCGCTTACAGCCTCTTCTCGACACCTTATCAGCCATCTATTGCCAGCAGTTTTGGGCATATAACGTAGTTATGCTGTCTCAGGGATCCTCGGAGAGGTCAACATCTGTCTTTGTGATATTTGAAATAGTAATATCGACGCCTAAAATATTTTCGGATTTCTACCAAATATCTGAGCTTTAAGGTTTGGTATTTTTTTGCTAAGCTTGTCATATATTTATCCTTTTTTATTAGAAGCTTACTTTATGTCTCTCTGCTGGACATAGTAGGACAACCACATTCTTACATGCTTTCTTTAAAAAAAATGTAATAGGTAAGATCCATAACAAGCCAGACTGACCAATGCTCGTCGTCTGATTTGATTTTTTCCTTCTAAAACTTTGCCTACACTAGACCATTCCTGAATCGTGGGTGTGTTTACAAATATATAAACTCATACATACAAATAACTACGTATCAGTAACAACATTAGATGCGGAAATCGAACCAGAGTTACACAGCACATCAATCGCTCAGCTATTTTATTTCTTAAATTGCGATCTGATAAAATTATTATGGAAACTAATGACTTCCTTACATTCCCTACTTTTAAATTCCTCAATAAACGCATCCCTCCACTTGCTCACCGGATTCTGTGATGAATATTCAGAGCCTCTTTAGCCTTTTATTCTCACATTGTTCTCGCTCCGATAAAAAGCGTCGGTGGAACCATTCCTCGTATTTAATGAACATAGTTGTGAAATCGGACGGATTCCTGTCGGCTCCGGCGCCCGGCTCGGACGATTAAAAACTCTTTTTTCAGTGCCAATACGTGCGGGTTGTTTCAGGTGAAGGCGCCGGTCCAAGTTGTGAATGGTACAATCGTTTCATGGGTCGTGATTGTGTGGCTCGAGTTATTTTAAAAAAGGGGAAAATGTGGCTTGAATTTGTTTTGGAAATTAGGATTGGAAAAACTAGCATTGAATTGTTGGCATATTTTATTTTATTAGTTTTTGTGTAGTAGACAATGAAACTGGATTGACGACAGCTTAATATTTTCTCTCTCTTAGATTAATATAATTATGAGGTAAAGATTGTTCATTTTATTTTTTTAAGTAAGAGATAATCTCTGAAAGTACCTTTAATTTACTAATAGAAATCTAAACTATTACCGAATGTTATTAGGTATGTTATAGAGTAATATAGTTGTGTGTGTGTGTAAATAAATATCAGACTTTCACGCAGACGAAGTCGTGGGCAAAAGCTAGTTGATTATATCTGGAAAAAACAATGAAAACTCAGTAAATAAGAAAACCAATATTTGGACATGAAATAACTTCTTAAATATTTACCGAATAAATATGTGTATTATTTATGAGTAGACCCTGTGTTTATATTTTGATGGCGCCATAAAACAATGTGTTTGTCACTATCATGACGACAGTAAACAAGAGAATTCTCAGTTTAACGAGCGACACACTTGTTCAATCTATCGGAAACAGTTGAAGATATTTTTAACGGTAATATAAGTACGTCATAAAAACATAACACCTCATTTTTATAGCATCCACCACGCTTTGTCACAGACTTTTTTCTTTCCATCTTATACCTTTTTGGTGCATGCTTGCTGTGTATTATTTACTGTCTAGTTCATTTAAAAAGCACGGCTCACCAAATTAAGTTCCTAACTGATTCAAAAAAATATCCGACTACTATTAATATGCTATAAATATGATCGAAACCATCTAATGAGTCGGTATGTTCATGATATTATTTCAGAGAACATTCACCGTTTTACAAACATAAAAGTGTGATCAATAAATATTTTCGAAGTCGATTTTGCCAGAGAACCAAATAAAAATTTGAAGTGTATTATTTAAAAAGTGCCATCGTAACGACCGCATACTGTACTGCATGCTGTGCGGTCGTTAAGATGGCACATAAAGTATCAGCACATAAATTTATGCTTTGCAGAGCGTCGTCAATCTTACCTGTATGAGAGTCTTATTATACAAGTCGATGTGTAGCGCCTAGCGCCCGGGAAATGAAATAAAATTCTCCAGACCAATTTTAATGTAGACTAGCCATGTACGCAGGAGATATTATAGCGCACAAGTGTGTGCGCTAACACAGGTGCACTCCCTCTTCCCTCTCTCTTATATCAATCTGGCAATCAGACACAACCTCCGGTTTTGTCTGATTGCCAGATTGATATCGATATTGATAGAGATCAGGCGCAGGATCAACGGCTTCTACTGAAAAATGCCTAACAGAAAAACCTAATAACACTTTTTGCCCGACCTGGGAAACGAACCTAGGATCAACGCTCAATAGTCGCGACCCCGAGGTCAACGGGGCAGTCAACAGGGCGCCCGGGTAATATGTAGGTACTTATATACAGTACCCACAGCACTCGTAACCTCTCGTGACTTGCACCGCCACACAAAGGGATCGCTTCTGCCGCAGTTTTTATTTGAGTTCCATGCACGTTACAGTTCAACAACTGCAATTTTCCACTTGTTGTAATTTGCACACGTTTCATATCAAACTTGTGTGGACGACTGTACTGTATTGTGTTTGTTTGTTTGACGGCAGTTCCGTGAGAGTTCGTCTGCTTGTTTGGATTGGTGAAAAAGAATTAAGTGAAGTGTTAGGTAAATTACATTTAAAAATTACAATTAAATATTTTGAAAGGTGCGAAGTGTCCCAATCGGTGGCGTCGAGAGATATAATAAGTAATATATATATTTTACTTTACCTAAAGGCTGACTAAGTATTTTTCAGAAACTTTTTTTGTAAAGATACTAGAAATGGTTTCTAAATATAAATAAATAAATAAATAAATAAATAAATATCTTGGGACAACTCACACACGGCCATCTGATCCCAAGCTAAGCAGAGCTTGTGTTATGGTAACCAGATAACTGATATACATACTTATATAATTTATAAATACATACATATTATAAATAAATAAATACGAACATAATATTCTCGCTCTTATTTAACATAGTTGTCACAAACACCTGCCGCCATTAATTATATTAAAAAACGGTATCTACCCACTCTAAATTGACACACATGTAAATGTGGAGTTACTCGAGTTAAAATATATTTTTTCCTTCTTTTATATTCTAATTTTACACTCGTGCCACACAATTTGTCGCCACACGATTCTGTTTGTCTCGTATTCCCTCGTACAAACGACAGCGCGTCCCGTGTCTTAGCGGACGTATGGGGGACAGGCACCTAATAGCCCCACTTCCCTTCGCTTGACCCACATTACTGAGTGATGACTCAGATGGACTGCTTTTTTTATAGAATTGTGTATAGTAGATTTATGGATAATACCTATTTGTATGATTCTAATTCCAATTACTTTTTTTACCAAAAATCGCTGTTATATTAAGAGTTGTTTCAATTAAAAAGGATTAAAACTCGAAATGCGGTTTTCACAAACACTAAAACTATTTGATAAGTAATTTGGGCTTCTGTTCTAACTAAATATTGTTGAATGGAACTGTTTAAGTTTATTGGAACTCGGTATTGAATTTACTCGTAATAAACACAACTATAAGCTTCAATATTAGTAAAGGCAACAACTGTTACAACAGTAAAAATAACGATGTAAACAAAACAAACAGTAAACAGTTTACTGTCCATTACTTTAATTAATCAATACCTCCATCCTTCCCTTTAGAGCGATTCGTACTATAATGAATACCATTCTCAATAACACAATGACACAACTCAAAGTATTTAAGTAATAAAACCCAACTGTAAACAAACGCTTTTTGAACTCATTTTCAAATGAACTGTAAATCGTAGTTGTTGACTTAGGTCGCTTTGTTACTGAAACGTATTCTTTAATAAAATGTTATATACAGCGAAGATACGACGATGTTGTTGAATTAATTGTCTGTTTGTGTCGTTTTATTAATTTTGTTATTATTCATAATTATTTAAGTGCCGACGAAAAAGTTGACGAAAAGTGTCGACAAAAATTATATATTAACAATAATGTCGTGTCTGTAAACACACTTTGGTAGGCACGAGACTTACTTTATTGACTTCTCACTATACTTATAATAAGAAAAGTGGAGAGCTACCTAATTGAACACATAAACAAAAGACAAACAAAAGACTAATCTACAAAAGAAATTCGAGTTTTGGCATTTTTTTTTAATCAAAATTATCTGATCGAAACTTATTATTTTCAAACTACCGTAACGTATCTCAAAAGTTAACCCTTAAAAAAAACTTTGCTAATGAATAGGTATGGATTCGTTTAGGCAGGCCCTGGCAACCAGGCAACTTATACAAAATACACCAAAAAGAAAATTCGTAAAAACTACACTATATAAGTATTTATTATCCATGAAAACAAATATCTCTTACTTTATAAAACTGTCACGTCCTTACCTCAGTACAAACGTGCAAAAGTAATTTAAAAGTCTAGACTGTCTGCGCTTGTTCTAGGAACATATTGTGAATACTTCTTACTATAATATGTAAATCGAGAACATTTTGACATAATTATTATTATGGAGGCGGAGCATTCTATGGAAAATGTCAAACTTAATAGGTACATTTGAACTTAGTTCCTTATATTGCTACGGGTCAAAAAATACCGGACATTAAATGTTATATTTTTTTAAACTTACTATTTCTATGTCGTCTTGTTTTAGTAACTAGATTAATTTCTTTGCAATATGTTTTGACATGATAGTGATATTTAGTAGGTGCTTACTCAGTTAACGACAAGATTATAATATAATCATAATATAATAATGCCAGTCTATTACTATCCCACTGCAGGGCAAAAGCCTCTCCTCATACAAAGAAATTGGAAAAAAACAAAACCATATTAGATTACAATTGAATGTGGGAATCTAAATAATTGTACGGTCTAACTAAATCAATTGTTAAAATTTACATCCATCGCTCCATTGTCAAACTTTGCGAAACTATTAACTAATTAAATCTTCAATGAATGCTAAAATGACCCTCTCCATATTCCGCAGCCACTTAAATCACTTCACATACTGAGACACCCAATATTGAATTAAACTGTGGGAATGTCATCTGCTCAAAGTTAGCTCCTAGGCGAATAGTGCTGGAAGATAGTTAGCAACTCTCTGTGTGCTATGCGCTCCTAGTACGGACATTGTTAAAATATCTCTAGTGGTTACTATACATTCTTAGTCCACAGTCTCTGAGGAATTTACTGTTAGAGGTAAAGTTATACAATGAGTCTTACGTATGAGAAGCACTTGGATAATGGCGAGTTTGAGTTAAAGGAAACATGGAAACAATGCTGTTTTTGTTTTGTCTGGTTGCAGAATTGCAACTGCATTGCAGAATAATATAATCATCTCATTAAAAAGTTAATTATTAAATATTATGTCCCTAATTATAATTTATATCCTTACATGTATTTAATAAATAACAATGTTTCTGAATAATACTTATTATATTTTATAATTTGTTTTTCTTAAATTGCAAATTTTATGTCTAATAATATAAAATGGTTTTTGTAAAATTTTAGGTTTAAGATAATATTAATATTAAGTTGCTGTGACCTAACAGGGTCCATTATGTACTTCGCTTAAAGCCTATTGTAACATCTTGAACACATATGGAATACAAATGAAACAAAAAAAAAAAACAAATGAATTATGTAAAATCTAAAAGTTACCGACAAATGTAAACATTATACCGCGTCCTATCAAAAGAAACACCGCTTCCTATTACAATTTTCCTTAATCCATAAACATAACACTCCTAAAAATCACGTCCATCAATTTAGAATGTAAAACAAGTAAACCTCGAATAGATACACAATTTAATTACAAGGCAGCAAACAATATTTCCGCTGGCCGTCGCTTTCTGTCACCAACTTCCGAACACAAGGCGTTCCGCCGACTGTCAGTCGCACAAAGAATGATAATTAGCTTCTCTGTACCCTGACTTCCCCTGGCTTCCCCTGCCTCTCCCCTGCCGTCCCCTTGCCGTCGTGGTCGGCTGTAATTCTGGCCGCGACAGGGAACACCCCCCATAGAAAACGCGACCGTTTTATCTCTACTGGCAACTTTGTAATTCGTAATCTTCTCTGTGATTTTCATTGAGTCGAGTGTTGATTTTGTAACTGGTAATTAATGAGCTGGACTGTTTGATCAGCTTGATTTTGTAAATCTATTTTGTTTTAATTGGAGTTTTAGTTTGTTTGTCGGGGTTTAATGACAAAAATATATTGTAACAAATCAGTTTTGCTAACGTCTCTTTCCTGTTTGTTGTCCCTCATGGTTTGTGTTATTATTTTGTCGAGTGACATATTTATTTTCTGCTAAGATGGTTACAAATATTATTTCGCTATACATGCGTACCTACCGTACCTATCAATTAAAAATTATTATATATCGTTCTTTCACCTAATTTAAATTACATCCTCAAGAAAACCTAATTTTACCCTCTAACCAAATTGTCCAACGTTGTTATTACGCACTAACTAGACACCACGGTTCCACAAACATAATCCAGACGTAGCCAGGAATTCTAATCAGTCTTTCTTAAAAAGCAGACTTCAGTTCAGTAGCGGTGTGACCGCGCGTCGCGCACAAAGACTTCATTGTGAGGCGAGCCACGTGCCCTGGCAGCCAGGGGACACTTTTTATTATAGCTAACAAATGATAGGCACATAGACTTGTCCGAGATAATTTGGGGACGTTTTCTGTGTTTTTTTCTTTGAGGATTAGAGTAATCTGTTTTGTTTTTCGGTGTTGTGTTCTGGTTATTGGTTTTTAAAGGCTTGGGCGTATTTATTTGGGATAGAGTGAATTGAATATTACGTGTATGTGGGAGGCTTATTTTATTGCAGGAATATTTAATGATATTCTTACAGAGATACTACTTTAGCATCGCCCACGTTATGTGTTTTATATAAGTATGTATGGAACACTGTGATGTTTAAATATGTTTGTATAGGTAAAATAGTACATAATTATGTATTTCGATAATAATCATTAGTTCAAACTCCGTAAATACTAAAGTTTTGAGCCCGTAGGAAACTATGACTACAAACACAGAGTGTTGTAACAATAAACGAGGTATACAGAGAGGTATACAACGAAAACAATAAATTATACTAATTTAATACAGTTTAACTTGAACAAATATAAATTACAATAAATATAACATTTAATTCAAAAACTTTGGCAAACGCCAGCACCTTACCAGCGCGGTACAATAAAATAATCAGTGGGGAACATCTACATTCAGTAAGTTGTGTGCGAAGTCGGCTAAGTACCGCTAAGCGGCCGCTTATTATGGCGCTCGTCGGAACATGACGACTCATCAATAAACTGAATTACAAAATGTTTCAGCTGTTTCCACGCGGAAAGGGCTGATAACTCGCTAATGTTGAGTGCGAAGTTTCAAACGCTTTTGTTTTTGTTGAGGTAAAAATTATAAAGGGTTTGTAAAGTATTATCGTACGATATTAGGTTTATTGCTAATTATTAAAGCTTAAGCTTTCATTTACGATTACAATATTTAAAGCTGTTTAAACATTTTAAACATTAAACCACACATTGTGCAGTAGGGGTACAAAATGGAGGTTTTGAATTGTCCATACTTATCTAGTCTACCCTAATTTGACAAATGAATAAATAATTTTACCTAACAGCGCCTAATTAATCCATAACTAATAAAACAAAGAGGTGAAATATCTAGAATTAAAACAATCGTCAGAGGCTTGGGACTTTTAGAAATATCTTTCGGTACCTACAATTGCTAGCAGTAGTAGCGGCCGCATATCGGATGATGCAGGGTGGACAGGTCAGGTCCTATAATATTATAGACCAATGACCTAGAGACACTCGCGGGAAGTCGCTGGACGCAAACGGCGTAAGACGGGTTCGTTTGGAAAAGCTTGCATGAGACCTATATATGTCCAGCAGAGGGCGCTTTACGGTTGTTAAGATGATTCAGTTACTGTCTCTGCGCTCGCTGTTAATTTTATTCAAAACTTTAACGTCCATGACAGACACCTTATTCAAACCCAACAGAGTTCCATCTGTTTCACCTAAACAAAATCCACATTAAAATGCCCAACACAATTGCAGATACATTAACAGCGTTACAAACAAAAGATAATCAACTAAACAATAGAACAGAATTACTTGGAATTAACTCGAAGACAACCTACAACGGTTTGTTTTCAAACTCTGCAGTCCATTAAGCATTATGGTGGGGGGAGAGGGGGTTGGGCACGTTCCAGCTATATATTGGGTGCAAGAGGTGGGGGCAGACGTGACCGACCAGAAATTAACAGCCAGATATCTCGGAGATATCCCCAAATTGAAGATGGCGACAGAAGTAGTGATAAATATGAATTATTGAACGGACGCTGGATAGAAAGCTATTTGGAACGGGGCTCTAATGGTATTTATGGGATTTTTATGTGTGGTTGGATGTGAAAGAGAAATAATGATAAGCTTCTAATAATTCATACAGCAGTCAAACGAAACGAACTACTAATACAATCACAGTAGACACAGTTGAATGTTTTTATAGTTACGACATAAATATTTTTATTTCCTAAATCTTTGAATTTTATCTGAAATCCAATTCTACTGATGCAAAACCATCGAGTCATAAAATGTATTTTTGACACATTGACACTAAGATTAGGTAGATTGCGATCGTTCCTAAAATTTTTTAGAATACCCAGCTGCTGAATGAGCCACATTTTCCTCGCCGGGTACTCGACGCCGCACATTGGCATACTTTAAGGCGATTAACACACGGCACCGTACGCCGCTCCGGCATGCGGTGATGCGGTTCTCACGTCGCACTAGCCTCTATGAAATCCGCTTGAACCTTGCACACGAACACCGCACGACCACGCGGTCGAGCGGTGTTCGAAAATCGAAATCCGCTTCACCGCTACCGCATGCCGGAGCGGCGTACGGTGCCGTGTGTTAATCGCCTAACACGTCACCTGTCAAACGTCATGCTGTTAACTCAGCAGATTACGCGCGCGGTGGCGCGAGAAATCAATTCCGATAGTATTGTCCCGTGGGCATTCATGCAGCTTCAGTTCACTGTGTGTAGTTACTCTGTGGCTTATTTAGAGTGACGTCATAAGATGTAGCTGTCGGATGGCCTGTACATTCACAATTACCTTTATTGACATGGTGAATTTTGTTTTATTTTGCATTATACAATATCGAAAATTGGCTGGTTCGAGGTGGCGCAGGAAACGAATATTTAATAAAAGGAATTGGTGGAGGCCTTTCCCAGCTGTGGAACAAGCTAGTTTTTCATTTTCATACATACATACATAAACTCATGCCTTTTCCTATGAGGGTAGGCAGGAACACCACCACACTACACAGAACGCCACCTGCTACGATCCTTACATAGCTTTCGCCTCGTCCACGTTCATTCATTTTAATTACATTCATCTTGGCTTTCATTTTCATTAATTTTTAAAATAGTTTCATTTACAGTTCAACTCGCTCGCATGTACGAATACTAGCAATAAACACTGTATATTAAATCCAGAACTATTTTAAATCCTTGCATCTGATGGTTCGGAAGTCGGAAAGTTTATTTCCGTTAATCTAGTTCCAATATTTCAGTTGATTTTCAACTTCAGATTTCGAAATTGAATTTAGTTTGCGCTCGTTATTGCCATCTAACTTGACTATTTTCGTCATAGAGTAATCAAGAAAGTTTCAGTGAATTAATTTAGTCTTCAACGGTTTCACTGAGTTTCTTAAGTCAAGTTCTATCTGTCTCTATTATAACGTTGAAAGGAATATCAATCGGTATAAAACCTCTCTCCTTGTTTATATTGATACAAAAGATTGTTACGCTTTATCTTAAGCCGGTACACGTGTAACTGAGGGCTGGTTCCTATTTGTAGCTTCGGTTTCATTGTGTTGGGAACAGTTCACCTTAATGCAAATCATTACTCTCTTTTGGTCTCTGCTGCAGTCGGTTAAAAATAACAGAATCTCCATTATCCTCGTCATAAATCGTCTCAAAACATAGTTTTACTTAAAAGCGGACTACTAGCGGACATGTTCACACTCAGCTACTAAGAATGTTGTCTTCACACCACAACATCACATTATGAACATTTACAGCATTCGAGTTTTCATAAGCAGAACAGAACAGTCAGTGAAGTCTCAGTACTCTGAGATTTTCTTAATAAGGACAGTTCAGTTACTGCTAGTTTGAGTCATCGATTGTATCATTCTAAGATCATGATCTTGAATCTTTCTACTACACACATCAAAAGTGTCTAGGGATCAAAGATGTATTATTACCAATACATCTTTGATCCCTAGACACTTTTGATGTGTATATTACGCGAAAGTTTGGATGTATGGATATTTATTACTCAATCACGCCAGAACGACTTAACGGATCTGTTTAAAAGGCTCAGAGAAAGATTATGGTCTGGAATAGTATTTGGACTATTTATCCCAGAAAAAGGTACCTACTGTTCCCGTGGGGTAATATATTAACTTTGACGCGGACACAGTCGCGAGTGGAAGCTAGTATCTTAATAAAGGATAATAATCCTACTCTTCAAGTAAGATCACTTGAAGACGTATAAGTACACAATAGTGGTACATTAGGTCTCCACTAGAAGCACTCAAGTACGTATCTAGTTAAAGGTCGACCAGTATTAGTATTCCAAACATACCTTTTACAGGCTTCAAATGTTTCCTTAATTTAATAGTTAAATAAGTTAAGAGAAGTATATTTAACTAATAATGAAACTATAAGCTGAACGGGCATACCTTAATTTGTATTTCTATTTAATTGGCAGTTGGTATTAAAATCTTATCAAACGTAGTAAGTACCTACCTAAGATAAAATGTTGAGATAATTGTTAGAGCGTTACACATTTACCCAACATCATGGTAAAATATACATTCCGTACATTAACAGTGAGTTCAATGTAATATGATCGTCACTCTCACTCTCACTGCCTAATCCCTGAGGAGGCTGGCAACGAGAAACTCGACGGGATAAGATTTCACTTACATCCCTCCAAATGTACATAAGTAGCACACTAACTTATACATAAACTTCTTCGGATAGTCCAAAATATAAACCATTTTATCTAAATCTAAATCCAATTCAACAATAACGCATGTAATCCCCTGAGATTCATCTGAATATTTTTTTGCGCCTTTTTTATATTTTGACGACGGTGAGACGTTTAAATCATCTAAATAAACCGGGTTTGGTATCCATAGTCTAGTCTTAGACTGATCTGGGATTTGCATCGCATTTACCGTTGGTCATAAAATAGATACGTACAGAAAATCTGCTCCAAACATCGAGCGAAACCGCACGCACATGTATATGGCGATATCACATACCGCCGACTCTTCGTGTGCAGTGGTTTTTATAAGTTTACTAAATAAAATATGTATTACATACAGTGAGTGCAGGCGCACTTGCCAGTATGACTGGCATTCGACTAATATAGTTTAAGATCACCGCACGTATACGTCTATGTGTGCGTGCGTCTGTTTCCGCTCATTGCAAGTAGCCTACCTTCTGTACTAATCTGTGTTTAGAAGTAACAAACAATATTTCTTTTTTTCTCAAAGTTCTTTATGGAAGACGTTTTAGTTTATTAATTGAAATACTTTGTTTTATTTACATAATATTATTGTTCTGTCTGGCACACGTCTTGTTCTGTGTCGTTTACTTGCTATTTTGCTGAGATAAACGTTAATGTGACGCTCATTTGACCTGTTTTATTGTATATGAATATTTGGTTACAAAACAATGCCAATTCCGACTCTGAGAGAAAATTACAGAGCCATATTTCAATTTGCTTGCCACGCTAAGCCGGGCGGGACAGCTAATCTATTACAAATGTACATACATTATGCTCATAATGCACCCTAGCAAGAAAACAGAACAAATAAACGTTATTGTTCTCCCCCCTCCTTCCAGCCGCGCTCTTATCAAACGCTCCCATAAACATTAAAGAGATTACATATAACATTTAAAAGTTCAGTGCACTCGTCTCATTTACTTACGATCTCATCGTCCAGCCAATCTAACAACAAAAACGCTGGAACCATTCTAGATGTTTACAAAACAATTTCTACAGAATTACACCTATTTTAAATATTTATAAAACCTCCTGAATTTTTGAGTTGGAAAGGTCCGAAATACATTAACATAACGTATTCAGTACGTGAGCAGGATTACATTAGGCTCTTAACTACTAACAATGTTTGAATTGTATTAATAACGTTTTACACATTAATTCGCTCCATTATCTTTGTGTTATGAAATACGCCATAGGAGGCCCCAGAGCCGCACGTAATAGTGCCCTTAATAATTGTTGAATTTACATAACAAAAGTGTTGTAGCTAGTAGGCTCGGCGGGCTGGCCACCGATTGCTACTCTTACCCTACTTTGTTTGTAGTTATTATAGGTAAAGTTGGTTCGTCTAGCGGTCTCAAGTGTTGTATCACAAAGAACCTTTGTTCTTTGATCAGAGAGAAGTATGAAATTGATAAAGTCCTGAACATTCTAAGTACTAGTCGTTTTGAAGCGAAACTTTACAGCGTTGCTGTGCCTGTCGTAATGAAGCCTTCAGTATATTTGTGTCTAAGACTGGAATTATTCTAAATTCTAATAGCCTGCTTCATTTTGTTTTCATCATGAATATTATCAAAGTTAAACAGTATCTGCAGTGCGATTCTGTAAGACCTCGTTCTAAACTTCGAATCTGAATCCGCTGTGAGTTTCTTGATTGGCATTCTAAAAACTCGGTTGATAATTCGAATTTACACTAGCGCTACTCTTGCGAGCGTGTCAGCGAGTTGAACTAAATTGACGGAGAGATTTTGACAGATAATGTATGAGATGACGTAAGAAGTAGCATTCTGTAAGGTAATTCCTCCGTCACTTCGACGCTCACTTCGCACCCGAACCCGATTTAAAATGTCAAATAAAAAGTATCTATTTTACGAGTGAAAATAGAAGAAATCCTCTAAAAATAGTGTTAAAAAAAAAATAGTTTAAAAAACAAAAAAACACGCTTTTACCACGCACTTAAAATTACAAAATAATTCGAACATTTAGTTTGATGACTCAAGAGTTTTCCCTTTGCCAAAATAAAACTTCATTAGATCGCAGGTAAACAAACAATTTCAGTTCGTGACGAACGATAGATAATTACCTATGCGAAATGGTTGTAAGTAGGTAAGTAATCATCTTTATTAAATATTTACCTACTTACTACGATTTATTATGAAAGAGAGCGTGGAGCGTTGTGTCCAACAAGCTTCTATAATTAAAAAATTAAAAAACACGACTGCAAAAATTGCACATATTTGTACTTTGTTTACTCGTCAGTATTTTTTACGACGTTTTTTATTTACAGTGTTATATTTTTTAAATCTACTTGTCAAATTCTAGACGATAAACATAGACACGACCACATACATTAGAAAAAAAAATTGAGGCTGGTATTAATTTACTTTTTAAAGTGACCACACCGGTTTCTTTTTATTTTTAACTAGCCTATGTTACTCGGAACGATGCAAGGATTGTAACGATACCCCATACATCTAAATCGGTTCAGGCGTTTAAAAGTTATGGTGGAATAAAGAAACTCACATACATACATACATACATACATACATACATTAACCCTGAACACATAACACTCCTTTTTTTGGGCAGTCGTGTAAAAAGAGTAAATATTACATAAACGCTCCACGCGTATATTATAAAGCTGCAGTGTTTGTTTGTTTGTTTGAACGCGCTAATCTCTGGAACTACTGGTCCGATTTGAAAAATTCTTTCAGTGTTAGATAGATTAGTTATCGAGAAAGGCTATAGGCTATATACCATCACGCTACGACCTACGGGAGCAGAGCAGTAACCAAAGACGCGGGTGTAACCGCGGCGGACAGCTAGTATTTAATAAAGATGATTACTTACCTACTTACAACCATTTCGCATAGGATTAAGTCACGTGACTATTTTTTTCGTATTTCTGACAGCAAACCCTTTCATTTGATACCCATATCATGGGGGTGGATTTCAAACAGCCAGTCCGCCATCTTGGGGAGGCCGCCATATTGGATTTGTAATGACGTTTCTTAGCTAGTCATGTATTGTCATCAGAACTCAGAGCGTGTGCAAAATTTCATCCTAATCGAAGACCGGGAAGTGGGTCAAATTAAGAATCCAAGATTTTCTTACATAGTTATTTACAAGTGAAGCTAATATAAGCGTGTTAATAATAAGTCACGTGACTATTTTTTTCGTATTCCTGACAGCAAACCCACAGCTTCAGCTAAAATCCTGTCTCTTTCTGCACTCCTCTCCAGAAAGGACTGCAGGATTTGTGCATTTAGTCGTTGTATCACCAGCTTCTGTTCTTCCACCCTTAGGAATCTCCCAGTAGTGCTGGAGAATTCCGTTCGGCATTGAGATCGTGGAGGAGCAGCAACTGAAGACGTGTGACGTGATGCTGAAAAAAGAACACCGATTTCTATGATGCGTAAATAAAAAATCTTAAATAGCAGCTTTTCGTTATCATTCGTTTGAAAAGTAAAGTTTTGATAGTTATTTTTATTTTGTACTTACACAAGGAACCAGCACCTCGACTAGCACGAGCCATATTTGTCATGGGGCGGCGAGAAGTAGAAGCAATTGGAGTCGCATGACGCGAAGCTAAAAAGATAAATATATACATATTATCATGAAGGTTCTTTAATCTATTTTTTTTTCCTAAATCAAATAGGTATAATTATTAGTGGTCTGATTTCTTCTTTCTGTATTCTATTTTCCACGGTACCTACAGCTTTGCTACGCCTATCTCGCAAATGAATTGAAAAATGGTTGGACCATCACGACAAATAAATAACATTCAGTGATATTGTTAAGTGCTAGCATTTAAGAAATCAGATCTAATGTAAGTACGTAACTCGAGGGGGTTGGCTTTGATAGCCGAAATACAGGTTCTGCCCAGCTAATTTACAAATTTACAGCTTTTTTTGTCAGACCAATACTCATCAATCAGACATAATTAAAGAAAGAAATTATAATAGGTACAATAATTGCCTGTGGTCCTAACTAACATGCAGTAAAAAAAGCGATGCTAACCTTGGTTCACTGTTTGTAATTTTTAATTGTGCCACCCATACTATTTAGGCGCACGGTTAGTGCCTCCCACTGGCGTCGGCTTCGCTCTCTGGCACTTTGAGTTCTCAAGAAACCCTTCGCCATGCCAGGGTTTCTTTCCATGAACTCTACCAGAGTTTCAACCTGAGCCGACGATGGATAACAGGAACGTGTCTCATTTAGACTGGAACATTATTGTTGGATTAGATAACAAAATAAATACTATTTTAATTAATATAATTTTTAAACATGTCAACCACAAATACTTACTTCATGATTTTTTCACAATAATTTGCGGCACTGAATGATCAAACAAACAATTCAAATAAAACGACGCAACGCACTAGCACTATCAAAAGAAATATTTTCAACTAGCTTCTGCCCGCGACTTCGTCCGCGTCAAAGTTTGTTTCTCCATACAAACTACACGAATACAGTGCTCAACCCCCAAAGCACATAGCGTGATAATTTATAGCCTATAGACTAATTTGGCCAATGTGGAATATTGATACAAAATTTGAACAGAATCTATCTGCCAGTTTTCGCGTGATGCTCTAACAAACATACAGACAAAAAGACAAACAGACAAAAATTCTAAAAAAATATTTTCGGCATTAGAATTACTCCCCGACCTCATAGCAATTACTATTTTTCAAAAATATTAAATGTACAGTTTTGACTTCGCTACGATTTTATTATATGTATAGATTTGTCATTGTCAGAATGTCAGTCTGACACACTGTGACACTGACTTTTTATTTTTTTCGTAAAGGAAGTATAAAAATTTATGGCACGAATTTAGAGTTTTCTGTTTTTTTTTTACTTAATAGCTGCCTCAAATTCCGTAAAATAAGATATTTTAATTTAAATATCATATTAGCTAAAATTCTGTGCCAAAAACTCAACAATTGTGTCAAAAACTAGAATCGATAAAACTAGATTAACATTTTGTTGAGTGTGGTCGTCACTAGTACAATATTGGTCGCTTCGGAGCTCACTTCACTTCGCATGTGATTAGGTGATGCTTACAGAATGCAAAATCAAGGTCATTTTGAACCTTAAGCGAAGTGAGAATGAATAGCGATGTGAGATGCGAGTTGATGTTTGAATTTTACAGAATCGACTTGCTGTTCATTTCTGGAACGTAACCACATATTGATATTGAAATTCTTCCAAACTTTATGAAATCTGAGAAGTTGTTGTCTCTTCCCTTTCCACCATGTATTCAATCAGCGCGAGATAAATCTTGCCTATTCACGTGGTGCCACGGGTAGTGTCAAGCTTTGTAAAGACTGCTATCGCGGAGGTACACTGGGCGGTGTACCCTCGTTCTACAACCAGTATTATTGAATCTGGGACGTATTCAGAGTCGGCGAGCGATCTGCCCCACTTCGTTTGTTAGACGCGTCTAACTTTTGTCTTTTGTCAGATTGGGAGTAACATCGATGTGCTAGTAGTTGTGGCGCGAGCCGATCCGTGTCACTACATCGGTGTCGCGTTCCAACTTTTGCTGTTACATTTCCAAATAGATTTTAGTTTAATTGAAATACGTTTTCTGTGGTCGGTTTTAGTTTTAAATAATTGATTGAATTTGTACAATATTGAAAAGCGTTAATAGGAATTCGTTAAACATTTTGGGATCCTAAACTTGGTTATGTAACGGCATTTCAAATTTTATGAAAATTCGTGCGGTCGTAGCCACCTCTTGGCAGATGATTAAATCAAGATAACATCCGATGTCGCTGTAGGTTCAAGTTGCCAAACGTTAACAAAACGTTAATATATTAAATTCTGTTGATCAAACTCTAAATTGAATACGTTTTTCGATAGCATCAAATTACAATATCTTTAATAAAGATTTGTTGCTGGAGGGCTGATATCGAGTAACTTAGCGAGATGGAAAAAAAAGCTGGTTATAAATTACAGAAGATAATGGTTTTTAGGATTCGTTCAAGTTTCAGCACTTTAGCGCCGAGTGTGTTCGCCAGGCTGGTTGGTAGGCGTGATTAAGCCACTTTCATCTAATTGTTCTAATAAATTCAAAGGGGAAGGCCTTTAATTTCCTCCGCCCCCTATTATTTCTCCTGATTAAATTCGTTGTGGCTCCGAGACAACTTAACTTGTGATACTTAGAACTTCATTACTTGGAGTTATTGTTTAGTCCACTTCGGGTTCCTCGCTTACCTTCGGCATACTATTCATTGTAACTTAGAAAACTTCCAGAATGATACTGATATCATTTTACCATTGTGATTCTGTGTCAAGAAGCAAGGGATCACTATCAGGATTATCACGACTTGGCGACAGTTACCAGGAGAACATAAGATATGACGGTCAATCAATAGTTGTTTATTATCTTTTAAATATACCCTACAAGTAACCAAAAATATTAGCGCCTTTCGTAAACATTTGTCAGACAATAAGTTCACGCCAACTTGCGTTCTCCTTTGAGGAACTCCTTTAAGTTAAAAGAAGAAAAGAAAGAAGTTTTCTTTTGTTTTTTTATGTTTTTGACGGAAGAGAAAAAAATGAACTATTTTTAAAGAAATGAATTATTTTCGTTCTTTTACCTATTATAAATATCGTATTTACATTTAAAGTCGGGTTTGATTTCATTTTAAGTACATTTTAAGTACCTATACTTGACTTTATCATCCGCACACAATATTTAAGCTAAGTACAGCGAGTGCAACTGGCCTTAACACGTCAAATGATTCCAAAAGAAATATTTTTTCACTTTATATGGAATAACGGAAAACCAGAATTAGCGGCCACTATTAGAAGGGCCCAAACCCGAAGCCCACAATAGTTTGGTAACAAAAGCTCTTATTGAATGACGGCCACGTCTCGCGGACAGGCGTGTGCGATGGAATTCAAACAATTTATTTTATTCACAGCGCAAATAAAAGGGTTTACTTCCCAATGGGCTGGAGAAAGTTTCTCGTGAAAGCCTTCCTTTGTGTGAATTCCTTAGCTCCGGAGCTGCGAGATGATGTCGTTTCATTTGAAGGTTTATGGTGTTAGTGGGAATTGTGATGCTTTTGTTGTTACCTCTTGTAGTGGCGCCTTTTGAAACGTTTGTACAACCAGTAAATAAAATAAAATAAAAATAAAATCAGCAACAAAAGTCGATTAACAATGTTACTTTTTATATCATTTAAATAGACTGTAGAGATTGCTGTTTGGGATGTTATAAATGATAGACTGAAATGCTCACAGAAACTGTGTATTGTTCAAAATGTTACAAATGTTTGCTAATAGAGCGAGGGAGCACGCGCGACGGCACTAGTTGCTATCTGAACACGTACTAAGTTATATGTAATTTGGGTCGTTTGGCGTTAGCGCGTAAAACTGATGATTAAGCTTTTCGCAATAAAATACCGATGTGCGGTTCGCCGTACATGCTCCCGGGCGAAAATGACACATTAAAAAATATAAAAATTTAAACAATATCATCCCCAGTGTAAAATTTACGTCTTTGTGGCCTAGGGGACGTAGTTCGATCATGTACAGTATTTAAACTAGCGTTACTAGCTAACACATTCACTTCACTGGGCTGACGGTCAGCCACTATGCTCTGCTTTCGCGGGAATTTCACATGATTCACTTCACTAGAACTGATGTTTCGCGAGAATGTAGCTGTCGGTTCCGTCTGCGTGAGACCCCTGGTAGACGCCTTCCTCCAGCGCCACAGGAACACCGCTGCTGCTGCGATGACCACGCCCAGCAAGATATAGCAAATGACGTATTGGTGAACGTCATGTGTTGATAAGTTTTGATTGTTTCTGTCGATCTCTTCGGAAGTGTTTGCCGTAGCCGTTTTCAACTGTTTTATCTGCTTGCCGATGTCTTGTAATGTTTGATTTAGCGGATCTACGGATTCCGTGTAGTCTGACAGTGAAATGTTTACTAAATGATGGAATTCGGTTATCTGTGGAGTTTCTATTTTAGGGTCAGTTTTTAAGATGTTTTCCGAGTGGGAACGGGAGTTTAGAGCAAAGTCTTTGCCTTTAATTATGCACTTAGGCTTCAAGCTAATTATACCAGCTCCACTGATTTGCTTGTAGGTAACTTGATCTTGACAGATGATCCTGATCGGGTAAGTGTTGCAGCAAAAATATAAGTACTTAGATGGATTGCTCAGTTCAATCCACATATCGCTGCACGGAGATTTGCTGACTGCACATTGATTGTTGTCGTGGTTGATTTTACAGAACTTCTCGTCAATAGGAAGATAGTTCATTGGTTTGTTGATTGTACATAAATATGAATGCTCATTATGCTGACATAGCTGAAGCTCCGTAAATGATACTGTTACATAAGCATCCTTTCTCAAATTTATTGCTACGAACTCTGTTTTCGGCATGACAGTAAGCATGTTGGTACCGATTTGATGAGGAACTGAGAGGATCTTATAAATCTTGTAATTGTCTCTACTAGACAATGGAAATGTTATTTCGAATATGACGTAGTCTGTCATTACTCTTGCTTTTACTCTCAGCATGCTGTAGATTGACCTAAGGTCTGACTGTATATTGTCCACCGGTATAGTCACGTCTTTAGTCAGCTGCCCAGATATGAACTGCAGTTCATTTCGTAATTGATCAGGAGTCAATAAATGAGTGTTGAATTTGCCATGATAAACGTCTGTTATTGTATCCAGTAGAGTATCCTGAATTCCTTTTAGATTGTGAAGTAAATTGACTGCTGTTAGTGCTGACAGAGTGAAACCCTGACTATCGCTTAACTTGTCCAGGTTTTCTTTCATTATATTGGTTGCTCGATCTAGCTCGTTTAAATGCTTGTTGATGGTTTTGTGCTGCCGTTGTATATGTTGTTCAGTCCGTTTTAGCACGTTATACTCAGCCTCAACGATAGATGTTTGATTTTTAAGTAAGTTTGTTAGGTGATGTTCATTTTGTTTTATAAGTTGTATATCTTTTTTATACTGTTCGGCGAAACTCTCGTCTAATACCCCGAACAGTGAGTTTGCAATGCTGCCTATCCCATTGATAAGACCGCGACGCTGTCTGGCGTGCGTGTCAAAATGCTGATTCAATAGGAGTCGGTTGTAATGTTGTAATTCCGAGTACTCGTGATGTAATTGGAGTAGTAACATACCGCAGCGACTTGAGTCTGTTAAGGTGCTGCATGTTTGATCTAAATAGTTCAGGAACTTTGTTGCTGTTGTCATGCCATCCCAGTATGGAGACATATTGTAGTATACAACGAGGGTCCATTTATCTCTTACAAGTTGCATGTTATTGATTGAGTCAAAATATAACGAAATGTTGTTAGGTAATGGTGATATTATTTCTGTTGTTTGCGACGTTGTTATCAATGACATAGCAAATATCAAAGACATTGCCATTGATGTAAACAATGATTTAGGTTTGCTTGCTTTTATCTTTGCTTCTCTTACGCCATCTTTGTTCTGGTCTTGTCCTTTTTCCATTTCTTCCTGCTTGCTAGTTGGAATCGGTAGAATCGATACTTTGACAATAGGTCGTTTTATGACACCATTTTTTGTTTTTAAAGATACTACACGAACGAGACCGTCCTGTCCAGGGTGGACTTCTTTTACTCTGCCCATCATCCACTTCCCTGGAGGGAGATTGTCATCCTGTATAGTTACTAGTTGCCCTATTTCAATATTGTTTTGATTTTTCATCCATTTAGGGCGCACCGACTGTTCTGCTAGATATTCTGCTTTCCATTTTTTCCAGATGTCATGTGCAATTTTTGCTGATAGAGTCCACCTAGTGCGTGCATCTTGCTCTGTTTCGATGACTGATGTTCCTGCCCTTCCAGTTAAGAAATGAGCTGGAGTTAGTACATCCAAATCATCTGTATCTTCGGATAACGCACACAGCGGTCTAGAGTTTAGACATGACTCCAGTTTTGCTAAGATAGTTGAATATTCCTCAAAAGTTAGCTTCTGCTCGCCAACCACTCTTTTGAGGTGATGTTTCAGACTTCTAACGGCTCTTTCCCATAATCCACCGGCACTTGGCCAGGATGGTGCATTAAAATGCCACTGTATTTGTAATTCCGTTAGTTCTGTTGATAAATTGTTGTTGACCATGCTTTGTAAATCGTGAAACTGCTCTTGTAAAACTCTGTTCGCTCCAACAAAGTTAGTTCCATTGTCACTGTATATGTGACAGGGAGCTCCTTTTCTGGCTGCCATTCGGTGTAGTGCTGCTAAAAACGCAGAGCTGCTTAAGTCGGACACTAATTCCAGATGAACAGCTCTGGTCACCATACACACAAATATTGCTATGTAGCCTTTTGTTGTTTTTATCCCGCGTCCTTTATTGCTTTTCACCTCAACATAGCCGGTATAATCTACCCCGGTATGATAGAAGGGGGGAGCGGGTGTGCTTCGGGATTCTGGCAGATCTCCCATCAATTGATGCTGCATTCTTGGTGAATGTTTTCTGCAAATAACGCAGTTTCTAACTTCTTTCTTGACAGCTCTATTACCTCCGATTATCCAATACTTCTGGCGGATGTTTGCTAGTGTTAAACGAGGCCCACCATGGTAAGTTAGAAGATGAGCTTGGTTAATAATAAGTGTTGTTAATCGGCTGTTGTTTGGTAGTATTGCTGGATGTTTCATCTCCATCCCAATATCTGCCTTTCTTAGGCGACCACCTACTCGAAGGATACCTTCTCGATCGATGAACGGATCTAGTTTCAATAGATCACTCTTGTTGTTTAGCTTACCATGCTTTTTTAAGTATTCTATATCTTCTAAAAATACTGTTCTTTGTACATGCTTAACAATTAATAACTTGGCGTTTCGTATTTCAAGTAATGTGAGATACGACGGCAATGAACTGTGTTTAATTGTTGTGGCGTTATTATGTAATGATATTGTTTTTGTAGCGCGTAATAACCACGCAAGTATTTTGATAATTTTACTGAAGGAGCTGTATTTATCCAACAGTTGCCCAATAATGCTATCTGAATCTGTCGTTTGATGCTGCTTTGTTAAAGTATTTGTTTTGTGACCTTGACTATATTTCGTTTTAAGTTCTTGGTCTGTTGTAAAAGAGATTGTTTTTGAAGATGCCTTTGCATCGAATGTTTTCAAGGTGCTAGGACCCTGCCACCACAGACTATGATTTTTTAGCTGAGATGGTAAAATTCCTCTGCTTGCTGCGTCCGCTGGATTTTCTTCTGATTTAACATATCGCCAGCAATCTGGTTTTATGACTTCAGTAATGCTTCTCGTTCTGTTTGCTACGAACGGCTTCCAGCGTCCGGGATCGCCCTGTAACCAGCCCAAGACAACCATCGAGTCTGTCCACCCAAATAACTGCAAATTAAGGTCCCCTAAACAGCTGATAACTTTGTTCATCAATCTTCCTAGTAGATGCGCTCCTGACAATTCCAATTTCGGCAATGACACGCTTTTCGAAATCGGAACTAATCGTGATTTAGCCACAACCAATACTACTGAAGATTTGTTATGTTTTTTGATACGCGCATAAATAACTGCAGCATAAGCTTTAGTCGACGCATCGCAGTAGCCGTGCAGTTCGATGATGTCATGAGGTTGATATTCGATCCATCGTGGTATTTTGTAGTTGTTAATGTTTACTATGTCTGTTTCTAACGTATTCCATTCGTTTTTAATGTTTTCAGGGACTTCTTCATCCCAGTCCAGGTTGTTTTCCCATAGTCTCTGAAATAGTATTTTTAATTTTGTTGTTACTGGTGATATCCATCCTAACGGGTCAAATAGTTTGGATATCTCAGCCAAAAGCATTCGCTTTGTTAATGTTGTGTAATTTTTTGCTAAATTGTATTTAAAAGTAAATTCATCATCGGTTGCATTCCACCGTATTCCCAATGTTTTTGCTGTGTTATCTGTTTTGATGTTAAATATAATTTCTCCTTCGCTCTGATTGCTATCAATGTTTGCCAGGAGTTCCGGACTGTTTGCTGACCATTTTCGTAATCGAAAACCACCCGACTTTAGTAGCTTGTTGAGATCTGTTATAAGTAGTTTACCATCCTGTATTGAATGACTACCGTGGATCAGATCGTCCATGTAAAATGATTCTGTTAAGACCTTGGATGCTTCCGGATATTTCTGCTCTTCATCCTTTGCTAATTGTCGTAAGGTCATCATTGCTAAAAAGGGTGCTGATTTCGTGCCGTAAGTCACCGTTGCTAGTTGATATGTTTTGATTGTTTGGTATGGCGATTCTCTCCATACTATTTGCTGATATCGACGATCTGCTTCATTCACCATTATTTGCCGATACATCTTTTCGATATCGGCGGTAAATGCGTATCGATATTGACGCCACTTGATGATTAGTTTTTGAAGGTCCTGTTGCATATTCGGACCCTTTAACATCAGATCATTGACACTGTACCCGCTAGACGTCCTGGCAGACGCGTTAAATACGACACGAAGTTTCGTTGTTGTCGACTCAGCTCGTTGTACAGCGTGATGCGGCAGGTAACACGATATTGCTTGATTGTTATTGTTGTGTTCATTCGGAAACATGTGTCCTAATGCTTGGTATTCCTTTATAAAGGATTTATATTGTTCTGCTAAGTTTGGCTGTTTTTGGAATTTTCGTTCCAGATGTAGGAACTGTGCTATGGCCATTTCTTTGGAAAGCCCTAACTTTTCCTCGGCGTCTGATTTTAAAGGTAGCCTGACTTCATAACGCCCATCTGCAAGTCGTTTTGTTGTTGCTAAATAATAGTCTATGCATTCTTGATCCTCTGACGACATTTGCGATTCTTCACTGATGTCTTCGATCTCCCAAAATCGCTGAATGTCTTGGTTGTTGCTCAGTACAACATTGCATTGATATGCCGTTGTTTCTTCACCACCTCCGTATATAATCCATCCCAGTTGTGTTTGTTGTAATATAGGTTGGGATGGGTTTTCTCCTCTAATTAATCCCGTCAGCAATATTACGCCATGGACGTTGGCATTAAGTAACAAGTCTACTGGTCTGCTTGAGTTGAATTCGGGATCTGCTAATTTTAAGTTTTCTATATGACACCAATTAGGCCGATCAAATGTTTTGATAGGTAAGTTATCAAGTAACTTGTCCATAATTAGCACATCTGTACTAAATGAAAAGTTGTTATGTATTGATGAGCAGTGAATAGTTAGTTTTCCTTTACATTTGTTGTTTTGTTCTCCTATACCCATTACGATCCCTTTGCATCGCGATTTTTGTAATCCTAGCCTTTTCACTGCATCTTCTTTGATCAGGGACACTTGTGAACCCGGATCTATCAGGGCTCTTAAGACTTGCTGAGACCCATCAATGGCTTCGACCTTGATTAAAGTAGTGGCTAACATCACCTCCTTAGTGCTTGATTTATTCCCAGTGACATGTGATGAAACAGACACTATTGGGTCCTCATTATTTAGCTGACTGTTGGTAACGGCTGCGCTGTTGGACGATGCTGATCTAGATTTTGTGCAAGCATCATGCATAATTGAATTATGCGTTTCATTGCAATAGCGACACCGTTTTGTAGAAATGCACTGTCGACCATTATGATCGAATAAGCAATTAATGCATGTTTTCAATTTCGCAATTGTTTTTAGTTTGTTTTCATTGCTCGAGTCTAAAAACCTTTTGCAATTATATAGGCCGTGCTGTTGACCGCACAGCGGACACTTATGCTGTGCCGACACGTGTAATGCTTTGGAGAATGATTTATGGCTGTTGCTATGATAATTATTGCTATGAGGATTTTTTCCATTCGATGTTCTTGTGTCTAGATTTGCCTTTTGTGCATGACTCTCATGTTTTCTACGCGAAGATTCTAGACTTGTAAACTTGCTCTCTAAGAAGTCGAGAAACTCTTGTAGTACTGGCAACTCTCTTGCATTTTTCAACGAATCGACGTAATCCCCAAAAGTTTCCTGATCCAATTTTTGTGACAGTAAGTTCACAAGGAGTGGATCCCATGTGTTGATGTCGACACCCAGATTTTTTATCCCGTGTATGCTTTCAAGGGTGACGTCATGCAATTTTTTAATTTGACTCAAAGATTGCTGTTGCATGTTGGGTAACCCGAGTAGGGTGTTAATGATAGAGTTGAAAATAAGCTTTTTGTTATTATAGCGGTGGTTTAAAAGCTCCCAACATGTGTTGTAGTTGTCACTGCTTATTGGAAGATGCTGTATAATCTTCTCTGCTTCACCACGCAGCTTTCCTTTCAAAAACTGCATCTTCTGTGCGTTCGATAACGACCGATTGTTGTGTATGGTTTCATTAAACAAATCTTTGAATGAGTACCATTGATGATATTTTCCTGTAAATATAGGAATATCCATTTGTGGAGTACTATGTTCTCTGTGTGAAACTGACCAGAGTTTTTTGTTGATGGATTTTTTGAGATTGATGAATGTTTTCTCATTTCCATTGTAGATGATGTCGTACTCTTCATCTACGCCACACATTTCTCCGTCCATTTCCCAGTGTAGCTCATCAACCTGCTTCCATTTTGATTGTAAGGTTTTGAGGGCGTCCTCTAGCTCCCACTTTTCATTGAGGTCTTCTAGGTCGATGTTACTCACGGCCCTCTTAAAGGCTTTGATATTAGCCGCTTGCTTGCGAACCATGTCATCGAGTTTACTAGTCGAGCCCTTTGAAATCATTGCTTGGCTAGTGCTCGGACCCCTCTGCTCCTTCTGCACTGCTTCTGCTTGTTCTTGTTGACGATCTTCCTGTTTGGGTTGAGATCGTTTGTTCGGTGATGGAGGAATAACTCTCACTGCTAATCCCGAGCTTTGCTCGGCGATTAATGTTTTAATGCTAGCGTATAACTGACTTGTTTGCTCATGCTCAGAATTTTGAAAATATTTATGTTCTCTGACCCCACTCGCACAGATACGCAAATGATTGTCCTGGTAGTCTGACCAGTAACTCTCAAGTAACTCCGAACGACGTCTGAAATAGTCATCCGTCTTTCTTTCGGCGCCGTCCTTTTTAATGTTGATTCTCATTTTCTTCATCGCTTCACTAATCTCCAGTTGTGAACCGTAAAGATCCTCCATTGTGTTAGTGAAAGGACTGCTTTGCTTATGTTATGTTAATTAAAAAAGGAAAGATCTTACTTGAGTTCTCCTTTCTTACGGCTGCTTGATAGATGTTTATGATTGCAGAAACAGCTCTGCTGCTGAAACTGTTCCCTTGCTGCTGGCGACGTACTGCTGCTGACGTCTTGCTAATGCTTGCTTGTTGCTCCGGTGCGGACTGCTTATCCACAATGTTAATAGTTCAACGAACGAGTGTCCTCACTAATTTTTGGTTTGCTTTAACACTAGTCAACTCCTTCCGGACGGAGGACTATCAAAAATTCGCGAGGTCCCGCCCGATGGCTCGAAGGACCATGTAGAGATTTGCTGTTTGGGATGTTATAAATGATAGACTGAAATGCTCACAGAAACTGTGTATTGTTCAAAATGTTACAAATGTTTGCTAATAGAGCGAGGGAGCACGCGCGACGGCACTAGTTGCTATCTGAACACGTACTAAGTTATATGTAATTTGGGTCGTTTGGCGTTAGCGCGTAAAACTGATGATTAAGCTTTTCGCAATAAAATACCGATGTGCGGTTCGCCGTACATAGACACTAAACACATAATGGCTTTTAGGATTTCAGGCGATAGAATTTATTTTATCTTAATGTTATATTCATTGCGTTTTACTTTTAATATTGTACTTAATAATTAGGATTTAAAAATCATAAATGTTAATCGACTTTTGTTGCTGACTGTACATTAGGCGATTAACACACGGCACCGTACGCCGCTCCGGCATGCGGTGATGCGGTTCTCACGTCGCACTAGCCTCTATGAAATCCGCTTGAACCTTGCACACGAACACCGCACGACCGCGCGGTCGAGCGGTGTTCTCGTCACAACCGCATCACCGTGCGGACGTCCGCGCGGTCGTGCGGTGCTTAACACACGGGGCGCCGCATCACCGTGCGGATCATCCAAGGAGGTTAAAAATATAGGGAGTGCGCGCTTCATACTACAGAAACGGTCCTAACTCGGTGACCTTGAAATGAATGAAATGCACCGAGTTAAGCGTTCTGTTTCTTTCTAATACACACAATAATAATATATTATACAACCTTAATTTTAATTTGATACAAATCTTTCAGGGGGTGAATGTACTTATGAATATGAACAACTTTTATTAAGGGACATAGTAAGAAATGTGAAAAAAAAAAACAGCTGATCCATACATTTTGATCGTAATGTAGTACATTATTGTATGGATCAGCTGTTTTTTTTTTTCACATTTCGTACTATGTCCCTTAATAAAAGTTGTTCATATTCATGAGTACATTCACCCCCTGAAAGATTTGTATCAAATTAAAATTAAGGTTGTATATAATATATACATTTATATAATATAATATACACAATTTCTAATACACTTAACAATGCCAGAACGAGATAAAATACAGAACTCAGTGCCTCTCTTTCTAAGAAAAATGAGGAACGGTTACAATGTTCCAAGCGCTCGCTCCCTATATTTTTAACCTCCTTGGGATCATCGTGCAGGGTTCCCAATTTAGGGGTTTTCTCCCCAAATTTAGGGGGTAATATAATTTTTTAAAAGGGCGTTATATGTTTAGGTGTATTTTTAGGGACTTTTGGCTTCTTATATTTTTAAATCTATTTTTTTTATTTTTTGACCTAGCACCATAGTGGGTATCAGGACACATGCGCGAAAGACATTTGCGCGCAAGACTCTTGCGCGAGACCCTTTGCGCGCACGGACACTTGCACGAATGGACGTTTCGGCGCCAAGACACTTGCGCGACTCCCTTTGCGCGATAGGTCACTTGCGCGAATGACAGTTCCACGATAGACATTTGTGCGCCTACACTTGCGCGATAGATACTTCCGCGAATCCACTAGCGCGAATGCAGATATGCGCGAAGTATATTTTTATAAAGGATATAATGGGCTAAATTCTTGAAATATGGTTCCGTACGCACATCACTTTATCCATTAGATAAAATTTATAACGGCTAATTACGCGTCATGGGTGTAGTGTCCATGGTTTTCGAGGGTGCTGATGCCGAAAATGTAGTCAAAATGAAAATCCAAGATGGCGGCCGCAAAATTTTACAAAATATGCTTCATGGGTGTCGCGTCCATGGTTTTCGAGGGTGCTGATGACGAAAATGAGGTCAAAATAAAAATCCAAGATGGCGGCCGCAAAATTTTACAAAATATGCTTCATGTGTGTCGCGTCCATGGTTTTCGGGGGTGCTGATGACGAAAATGTGGTCAAAATAAAAATCCAAGATGGCGGCTGCAAAATTTTACAAAATATGCTTCATGGGTGTCGAGTCCATGGTTTTCGGGGGTGCTGGTGCCGAAAATGAGGTCAAAATGAAAATCCAAGATGGCGGCCGCAAAATATGCCACGACCGTGGACACGACACCCATGAAGCATATTTTGTAAAATTTTGCGGCCGCCATCTTGGATTTTCATTTTGACCTCATTTTCGTCATCAGCACCCTCGAAAACCATGAACACGACACCCATGACGCGTAATTACTCGTTATGAATTTTATCTAATAGATAAAGTGATGTGGGTCATCATATAGATGCCTATGCAAACGAATTATTTTGCATCACGAAATTAAACTTTAAGGCATTTTTTTTAGCTTAACATTTATTTTACATGTTGTAATATTATGTGCATTATAAAAAATAAACAGAACGTTATACCTACATGAATCACAAACGAAATAAATAAAATCAAAAATAAAACTAAAGTTTAATACTTTAGTTAACCAAAGCTCACAAAGTGATATTGGATTGAATGAAACAAATCGTTGATGGTATTGAAGCACCCTCGAAAACCATGAACACGACACCCATGACGCGTAGGTAATTAGTCGTTATGAATTTTATCTAATAGATAAAGTGATGTGAGTATGTGTACGGAACCTTATTTTAAGAATTTTGCCCATTATCCTTTATAAAAATATACTTCGCGCATATCTGCATTCGCGCTAGTGGATTCGCAGAATTTTTTTATTTTTTTCCCAGAATTTTCTCCGCAGTTTTAATTTCACCAAAAGTTCCCCAAAATTTTTCCCCAAATTGGGGGAAAAAAAAACCCCAACCTGGACACCCTGAAAACTGGTCAAAACCGGTATAAAATAACTGGTTAAAACCAAAACTGTTCAAAATCGATCCGCACGGTCATGCGGTTGAACCGCATCACCGTGCGGACAACCGCATCAAAATCCGCTTCACCGCCACCGCATGCCGGAGCGGCGTGCGGTGCCGTGTGATAATCGCCTTAATGTATGTTCATTTGTTTTGTTTTTGTTAGTTTTGTTCATTGAATGTGAATTAACTGCGTTGTATTTCGTCGCTCTGATTATAAGGTGAGCTCAGCCTATAAGGTATAGGGACGTTCTTACTTTTGTTGAATAAATTATAAATAAAATAATTATTATTATTAATTTGAAAACGTACGATAAGTTAAACCCTATTTATCTAAATTAGCATTAGTATGTTTTAGGAACTCAATCTTGCTACTAATATGTGAAAAGCTTGGAAGGATGGCTGTTTGTTACGTTTGGATGTTGCACACAGATAAGCCTAAAATAAAAAAAAATGTATGGTTCCCGTGGGATAATATAACAACTTTGACGCGGACGAAGTCACGGGCGGAAGCTAGTATAATAATAATTCTACTATCAGCTAAGGGTTAGCAGGTGTGACGGCTATACTAACACAGAGTAA
The DNA here is from genome assembly GCA_949316365.1 of Hoplodrina blanda. Taxonomy (NCBI): domain Eukaryota; kingdom Metazoa; phylum Arthropoda; class Insecta; order Lepidoptera; family Noctuidae; genus Hoplodrina; species Hoplodrina blanda. The sequence continues at coordinate 12,318,958 of OX438569.1, read as the reverse complement.
TAGGTACGTAATGATATGTATAAATTCAGATACCCCAAGAGCGTTATTAGTACCACTCTGCGAGAGAGCTCCGAGTTCGACAGGAGATGCCTCGAGTGATGTAATAAAGTCAGCGTTTTACTCTCATCTCAGGACTTTCTCGTAATTTAGCGCAAGCTTCACGTTAGGTACAGCTATTATTGTATTAAGTATTATGAACGGTTGACCTACATCCTTGCCTGGGGTATTGTCCGCTTGTTCCTAACCGACTAAATGAATTGAATTAATTATTTATTTTTCTAGTTTCGCTTTTGTTTTCGTCTTTAGTCTTGTCATACTACTCGTATTTTATTTTTGTTTGGATTTTTATGACTTGTATAAAAAATTACTTGTGCACAAAATAATAGCTAGTATTATAATGGTACTTACAGTATAATAAAACTAACTTATTTTTCATCGTCTAAGTAAACCTAATTTAAAGTCATTTCCACACTAACGATCCTAGAATACCCCAGATTTTAAATTCAATCTATTTTGATACTCTTGTATGTAAATAGTCATAACCCATAATCTTTATTGCTATCTTTGAGCCTCTGAAATGATTTCAAGGTAACCTTTAACTTTTGTAGGCGGAAAAAGGCCATTATTTTCTCTTTGTATCCTTGGGTAAAAATAATATTCTGATATCACAAAATGTTTACTTTCGATTGTTTTGCGAACATGAGTGAGGAACGCTGTAACGTTTGATGGAATCACGCAGATAATGGGAACGAGTCAATAGTGGGGCGCTGTGGAGGGCAGCCCCACTGAGTGGAGGAGGCATGGGAGGGCTTGTCGAACGAGGAAAAGTTTGTAAAGATATCTTGTTCTTGTTGAAAGGTGTGATTTGCGTTTAAGTTTGTAGATGCATCGCTAACATAATAAATGGTGGGTAATATAGACAGGGTTATAAATCGGACTTAAAAACATAAAAATACAATACAACGCAACAAAAAGTGGTTTAAAAGTGTACCTTTTCGAATATGTTTATTATCCATAATCCGCACAATGTTTGTATTAAATCTCCAACAAAACAAATACGTTTTCACACAAAAACGTATCTTCTCACCACGTGATTCAGTCCGGAATCATAACTCAGCTGAAGCGATAATCCATTCACAGCGCCAACAATACCTGAGCACGACGCTCGGAAGGCATAACGTATCAGATATCGGTTCCCGAAAAACATATATCGTAATCGTTTGGATCCGGATCCAGAACATAATTCGCAGCTTCCAATGCCTTCCGGCGGCGGCCCAGATTACGATATCGGCGTAAATCATGAATTTTGTCATCCCCTTCAGCCCCTTATCCGTTCAACCCCTGGGTGCTTCATCCCTACTGGTTTAGATATGAGCCCGATTTAAAACTTCGGTTCTGCTGATGCTTGGGGGATTAAAGGGTTGTATTTTTGTGTATTTAGATTAGGTGGATAATAATTTATTTGATTGCTGTGTCTGTCTTGTCCGCGTTTGCGTTAGGTGATGTTGTGCTCGACGATGCCTATTGCAAGCGCTTAGTAGAAGTTATTCTTTTCATTACTGGAAAGAACTAGACTACAAAACTTTCAGCTTATAGAAGTATCGGAAATACAAGTATTAAGGGTTTCGATTTATTCATTTTGACAGTTTTTTCTGCATATTCTTGTTCTTCCACATTGCAATATTCCTCTTTTGTTTTCTACTTGATACTTTGTCCAACAAGAGAACATTTATATAAAACACAAATTCGAAATACTTTATTTCTTTATTTTATACATTTTTAAAGTAGAATGGGGTCACAGCAGTGCTTCGAACTCGGCTTATTGCTTATTAGCAGTGCTCTTCTATTGGTCAATATTGGAGCTGTTTGCTGCCCTCAGGCGCACTGCTGTAGTATTGACAAGGCTGTTATTGGTATTGCTTTGTTTAGAGAATAGACTTGTCCTAATTGATACAATTATAATATAAAAGGTGTAGTTTCCAATTATTAACGTCATATATTTTCAATAAGTGCTGCGATGCACATTCACGCCAATAATCATTATTATTTCAATAGTATTTTTATTATGGAATCAATCCATACTAATATTATATAATGCGATAGTAACTCTGTTTGTCTGTCTGTCTGTTCGCGTTACGCTTTCACGACTAAACCACTGTACCGATTTTATTGAAAGGTACAGGGTTAGTTTGAACCTCAACAAAGGATATAGGCTACTTTCGATACGCGGGCAATATCATAATGGTACTATCGTTATTATTGTCTTTTGTTTTTATTGGAACTTGTAATTATTTTTATAGACTTTGAAGGTGGATGCACGACCTTACAGTAGGATGTACCGCCAGTATGGTGTATATGTCAAAATCCTAAAGTTCAAGTTCTAGTGCTATTTCAGGCTAGACCAAGTTAGCATAGGAACCGCTGTAAGCGCCCATAAATATAATACTTTTCATGAGAAGTAATGTTGTAAGTTCGTGTCATAAATCGCTTGTACGCGCCTCCACCATATTGTAATACGTTTTTTGAGGCACTGCCGAGCACCGAAACTTTGTGAGAGATTGCGACCATCACGTCAGACTTGTTGAGAGTTCAGCGCGCGCACAATCTTTATAAAAGAAACTCCATGTACTCACATACTTTGCTCAGATAAGTATGTCGAAAGATTTGACGTACTTTAGTCTAACGATATAATTTATAATACTGGCGTGAGGTTTGAAATCCTTTGTTATCAACCGGCAGCCATGGACAGACAGACGTAGTATTGGACATTAAGTGCTGTAATTAATAAATGAAGCAAATTGGAGAATAGTGGACAAAGCATTTTGTATTAAACGAAGCATGAATTATTTAAAGGATTTGATGGTTGGATTGGATTGGTTGGATGGATGGATTTTGATGATTTGAATATTTTGATTTTAGTTTAAATTAAGAACCGATTAAAGTTCACATAGACTAAAGAACGGAATATGGGAGCATTTCTTTTATTTTTTTAATTTACATTATATCTTATGATTGATAACGCGATTGGCTGCTGCACTGCTTGTCGTGGGTTCGATTTCTGCAAGGAACTAATACTTGTATAGCTTACCGGTATTCGTCCCGGATTTGGTCGTTTGTGTATGTGAGTTTATATTGTTTGTAAATGCACTCACGATACAGGAGAAATTACTAGTGTGGAGTAACGTTTTATAAGGGTAAAAAAAAAGTTATTTGTTTTGAAACTCGATTCACGTCCTCAAAACGTCCTGCACCTACAACAAGATGTCCACGTAGACAAGTCACAATTCCTTCTAACAATAAGAACTTAATGAACATTTCTATCAGTATTAAAACTGGGGGATTACTCCTAATCCCCCAGTTTTATGCCTCCAGGATAATGGATAATGAGAGAGTTTCAGCTGAGGGATGGCTTTTTTCAGCTGTGACCTATCCCTAGACATTACTTACTTTAAATTGATCGTCCGTTTCTGTTTCTGTGTTACTGCCGATGCTTTTTGTAGATTGGACTGTATCTTATGTCATTTCATTTGGATAATTAAAACCATTGTCTTTGTTTAGAGTGTTTTTTGTGTTATTCTGTTTGTAAAAGTTAGGCTTGAATGTAAGTTTTCGCAGATTTTTTTTTGCTGAGTTTGTGTTCATTAATTATGTCAAAGTTAAGAAATTAATCATGTTTTAAAAGTTCGTCTTTTTCACAAAAAAAGTTCAAAACGTACAGTTTATTATAATTAAGGAACGCCAAACAATCTAAAGTTGCGTCCTAATAAATGAAAGTTTTTATGAATGCTTCGGCAGTAACTGTGCTGGCCATCCGTGTCCTCATAACCCTCACATTTCGGCGCTATTCCGTCATTCACAATACTTTATAGTCCATTTAGGGACATAAAATTACACCCAAAGCGTTGACGAGATAGAACGCATGAGGCCACTACCAACATTGACGTAAACTTTACAGCAGCACCAACACATAAATATAGTGCCACATCCATAAAACATGTACCAACTTTACGACCTTATGAAATATTTTGCAGTTTGAATTGTGCCGAGTTCGCAAACTGCCCCGCTATATTGATTTACGCGCAATTACCTACGAGCAATAATAGACTTTAAAAAGACTAACGTACAGTTTAGAACTGTATAAAATTAGAAACAAACTTCTATTGAAAGACGCGTTTTCCCAGTTTAGAAAACATAGGTTTCAAAGCAAAATAAGTTGCTTTACAAGTTTAAGCCGTAAGCGGAACTATTAAGGTCGGTATCGCGGTGAGATATGTGTTATTATTGGATTCCCCGAGACGGTCGCAAATAGAATGGTGCATGTTTTTCGTTTGTTAACGTTGTTGTCTCGTAGTGTTTGCGGACTGGAAGGTTTTATTTTAAACATGAGGTTTGCATTTTAAACGTTTCCTTTAACTGGTGTTACACTACGTTTTTTCACTTTATTCTTACGCTATCTGCGATGGTTTGTTTTGTAATTAGGTATCTGTAAGCTGGTTTTACTGGTTCCTGATATAGCATGAAACAATTTACCTTAAAATAAACATCGAAACCATTAAAATTTCAATTAAAAAAATATAATGAATAGCTAAAAATTCAGAGTAAAAAACCTAAGAAAATAATCTTTGAAAAAAAAAGTAAAAGGGGTATGGCCAGTACCTTCCCGTTGATGAAGTGTCCCGAACGAGCTGACCTAGTTAAAAAGTGCGCAGTTATTTCCAGACCAATTACTGGCGGTCCCTTGAGCGCAGCAGGGATGAAGTTACATGACATAGTTCTCATCTAGATTCTAGTATCGGGTCGTCTTGTTTAAACTCTTTCATTTCTTTGTTTTGAATGATAGCATTCATAGATGTCTCATCGTAATAATTAACTATAATTTTAGGCAACAGTTTTTAAGTGTTGCTTGCTTTAATAACTTTACGAGAAATATGTAACAAGATAAAGAGAAAGACATAAGTATTTAGGCTTTAAAAGTTCTATAGTTCTGTTTTGTGGTTTTCTTTTAAATAAATTACCTGATGACACTTTATTCATTTTCAAATCTCTGCTGACTTACAGAATGAAGGGTTCAGTAAGAGCTTACAATATTTTTAGTGATCAGTATGTACCTGCACGTCATGATAATTAATGAATGCAATAAACAAACTTTAAAGAAGAGCTCCTATAACTTGTATATTCTTCATTTAATTTCACTCCCAGATGTCCGAAAGAAACTTCGTTCAACAATAAAAATGTAATATAAACTAAACGCTAACACTTATTGCGTTAACTTTTTTTAAACTTGAGCACAATATTTGTCTTGAAGTTGGAAACAAGTTTTAACTTTGTAAAACAACTTTGTGTTTTGTTGTAGTTTTATTTTCAGTACTGCCTCTGGTCTAGTAGTTATAAGCTGAACTGCTGAGCATGAGTTTTAGAAAATTCTCAGTATCCCGGAGTCTAGATGAGTGCCCAGTTAATAGGAATAGGCTTACCCTTTGTTACTTTAAAGTAAATGCCGAAATGTGGGCACACGGTACACATCTACTTACCCAATTAGGGCCCAAGCGTGATGTTACTTCTATCTCTAAAAGTAGATATAACTATGGGATAGTATTATAATGTTGCAAATATTCTGGTTATGCAAATACGTGGTGGTCCCGAGAGAATGTGCTGGTTATTCTGGTGGAGAGCCAAATTGCACCTATTTGTCGTTGATTAAGGATTAAAATGGCTTTAGAAATATAATGTTAGTGTTAGTATAGAACGATGTTTTAGACGATAAGGAAAATAATTATGAGTTGCTGTGTTAATTCTACTGCAAACTTTCAACTTCTATTTTTTTTTTAGAAAGTAAAATTATGTACTTACCTACTTATTATTTATCTGAAAACACTAATTTAAATTCATGTCACTGTTATTTCCTTTTTAACCACGACGGAACAGAGAAGGTGTAAGCATTTCGGGTTGTTTTATTTGTTTTTGTTTGTTTTATTATTGTCTATTTAATCCCTCCAAATAGTCGATTTTATTTTACTTAAAGACATCCAAAATAATAATGGCCACATACTAAAAGAAACACAAAATGCTATTTGCATTTTAAGTGAACTACAACTACAACTACAACAAAAAAAAGGTTATCTTTCTTTCTAAAACTGTTTACCAGCACAAACACATATAACCCTACCAAATTGACCGTCACATCAACCTGAACAACTGTAAAGCTCCTGAGCCGCTTTCAAAATGGCCGGGTAACAAATTAGTTCAAACTTAAAGGTAGGATTTGAAGTCAGTTGGAGGGATTAATTACAGCACTGGGACCTCACACGACGACATATTATGACAATGATAGTTCAGCACGTTACTTGTGTGTAATTGGATGTATGGACTTGGACAGTTTGGGAGTAATCTTCGCAAACTGTGTACGTAACGAAGTTACCGAGTGGAGCATATAGGAGTTCGATTTGACTGGGAATATTACTATGTACTGTTACATTGTACCTGTAGATGAATGATGTAGACTAAATCTATACTTCCATACTTTCACACTATGATACTTAATTATTAATAATATAAATGCGAAAGTTACTTCATCTGTCTGTCTATTACAAAGTCAAAGTTATAGCATTTATTTTAATTAAACCATTTACAGGCTCTTTTGTATTGTCGAGGAGTCTGTCAGTTAGTCAGAAAGTTGAAGCTAGTTGTTCGTTCCAAAACGTAGGTATATAGGCTTCTATATAGACGCTTTACGCTTTCACGACTTAACCAATTTTGATGGAATTTGATACGGAGTAAGTTTGCACCCCAAGAAAGGACACCGCAATAGCCGACATTTACGGACGAAGTAGCGGGCAAAACCTAGTTTGTAATATTATAATGATTTTAAAAGAATTTTTCATAGAGTGTCCTTATCGGTTTTTTCCATAGAAACCTACTGTTGGAACGAGCAACAAGCTTCAACTTTCTGACTAACTATTCAAAAGTCCCTGTCAATGGTTTAATTGAAATAAATGGTTTTGAGTTTGAGTCAGAGAAATTAATTGTATAATTGATAGCCGTCACAGCCACTTCCTACGACTGATAAATCCTAGTATTTGTTATGAACGGTAGAAAGGTAAAGTTTGACTGAAATAATTCTGTGCTCTATTCTGAGAAGGGACGATCAATTATCAAAAGGTTTTACTACAGAGAGTTGGTTTCATTAAAGGATCGTCGCGATCGTATTACAGTTGCTTCAAATATACAACATGGTGATTCTCATGATCTTTCTTTCAACTTTGACTTATAAATTCCTTCGGGAGCAAATCTGCATTAGTGTACTATAAATAGGATAGTATCAATTATTGTATTTAGACCAACATCCCCAACATAACAACAACAACATAATTGGGAAAAGGTTAGGCTCGATGATGATGATTGTATTTAGACTTTGTCCGTACTAAGACTCCCATTTAATCCGTTGTGTGAGATAGTATGAGGCATGGGATGCTTAGCGGGCCCGTCAAGATAAACACGCATTATAAAACCGCTTCGTGATCGACGGACCAATCGTAATCTTATAAGGATTTCCCTTTTTTTTCTTTTGAGGTACAGAGCCTTCAAAATAATAAAATGTACTTAAGAATAATGTTTTCCATGCGTACATAAGAGGCTATAATCGTACGTATGAGTACTCGATAATAACCTTTTTACAGGATCAAGTGAGTTCAAACAAATTCAAACATAAATAATGAAGAAGTATCGACGTGGAAGTGTACCAGTCCGCTGTGAGCTCGCTATAAGTATACTGCGCGCACTTTCCTTTCATTTTCTTTTATTTCGACAACTCACAATCTGTAGATACACAATTGAAATTGTTTTCTCTTAAAATAGAAAACATGCGAAATTGCAAAGCGCTTCCAATACTCGATATCAGTAAAAGATCAAATAAGCATACAGCTAAAAAAATGAAAAAAATATTGCTCACGACGGAAATACGATAGGAAATCTTGTGAAGGGGCATTACGTTTCAAAATTGCATAAAGTATCATATCGGGACGACGGCGGAGGAAATCAGATCTTATTGTAATAGTGTATTGGTGTAGATTCGCGTGCGGTCGGTTTCTGATTCAATAAGGTTGAGAAGTAAGGTCAGACACAGACGGATTGAATTGTGTGTCGTGAGGCTTTCCATGGCTCGCCTCCGCTTTTAACATTCCGTACAGAAATGAGGATATTTGCTTGGCAAAGCCTGCCGCCTTGCCTCTTCACAAGTGTCTTGGGACTAATTCTAATGTATACGCTTTGAGCGCCGCTTTTATGAAGACTGCTTTTTATTTCTTTGACAGTGCTCGAGTCATTAAAATTCAGTCAGCGATATGGCGGTTGGTTTGTGTTTATTCAGCGTTTTGTGTGAAGTTGTCGACTCGTCATTGAAAAGGCCATCATTTCTATAGAGTATCATTAAAAATAATTAAGAGATCATATTTCCTTTCACGGTTTTCGTGATAGGTACCTATTAATATTTAAGATTTTTTGAGCAATTATTCAAAAGTATTTTTTATTCACTAGACTACACAAATCTTTCTAACTTACCATCTTATTACGATGTTTATCAATCGCATACATAATACACGATACATCGAATCATCAAACCAAATAATGATAAACTTGTCAAATTGAAAACCATTACACCGGCGTCATACCACCATTACTCACCGCGTACAAAAGATATTTATGTGGCGCCCTCAAAAGCGATCCTCAATTTTGAGCGGCTAAACAAAAATATAGCCCCGACCTTTATTTAATAGACATTTAACCTTATCAAAGTCATACATTACCTCAGTACGGTCGGGCCGCCCAATAAATCCCTTCCGATCTCATTACAGCCTTGCGCCGTTTGTTCCGATCATTTCACGTTACATTGCGCTGTTTGCGCGATCCATTCGACTGATATACTATTGTGAGGCAGCAGTGTATGCTTAGTTTTGCAATATTGTATCGATGTATTTGGAATTGTGGTGCAGGACGAGGAATTTAATTCGAAAATAATGGGTTCTAAATTGAGTATGAAATGTCTGCAGCAATATTATTTGGAGATTATTGTGATGTTAGTAATAATATGGTATACTGCGGGAAGACACATTAATATCAAGCTAATATTGTAGAGTAAGAAATTAATAATCTCGTACTTTCATTATGTTATTAACTTTGAAGGAGACATTTTAGAAAGTTCGTTATTAAAGCTAGATTTAATTTTGTACGGTACAGTGAGCTGTGTCGCTGATTATATTACTTTTATCATATTATCTTATAAGTTAAAAGTATTATACTCGTAATATGTCATTAAACGCAAACTGTTTATTACAATAACTATCTGTCTGTTTGTCTGTCTCCAAAGATACCATATTATCAAATTAAGTACCTAAGTACTAATACAAAATAATCGTAAAAATGCGTATAGTCCATTAAGGGCAGTTTTAACTTCCTATCTATCCCTAACCCCAACACAAGACAACAGAAGCCGCTAATACATACATAATTACATTGTACACAAGCAGACATTTTTTAATTACCTCCAGGCCTCACATAATTGCGGTGCCTTTCAAACGAACGCAAGATCCCACCCCTACAAATGGGTGAAATTAAAAAAGGGCAAAAAGGGAGAAGGGGGAGTTTCTTTGTAAGCTTTTTTAACAATCCGTGTAAATGGCCACATGAGGCGCTCCTTCTATACAATATTGTATGTAACACCTCTCGTTAATTAACTGCCATTGTCTCCTGCTTAGCTGAACTGAATTATTTAGGCTGTGGTTACGAAATTTCAGTTAATTTTGGATTGTTTCTGGTCATATTGCAGTTTGTGAATCTTTGTATGGGTCTTTGTATGGACTTTTAGGTATTTTATGTTTCGACGATGTTACAGTGTTAAACTGTGTACTTGTATAAGCCTATTTTGTGTCCCACTCCTGAGCAAAGGCCTCTCCGTATAGTTTTGATTAAATTTCTTGTTTTTACAATTATCCCATGTGATAGGCAAAACTTTTCCTTTATTTTTCCATAAACAGCAAATTCTCAAAAATATATTTAGGATACAATTGGTAGTGGTATTACTTAGTAGTTTTTACAATTTAATAACATCATAGAAATAATTTTAGTCAAATTAAACCATTATTTTGCCAACATTCGCCAAATATTGTCCAAAAATCCACAACAAACATCATTAAGGAAAAACATGTTCTTCAAACAACCATTCTGAGTAAATTAAAAACATGTTTATGATGTAAAAATACGGGAATATAAAAATATGGTCGCAAGTCACCCGAGAAAGATATACTTAATATAAAGAAAAAATTAAATAACATTAATACAAAAGCTTATCCGACTTACATCACATAATATTGAGTCTAGTTAGATTACATTCATTTCTAATTAATGTCTTAACTAAAAGTTACAATTTATCGATTGACTAAATGAAAAAAAAGACATGTTCTACAACCCACATCTTATTTGCTACAAAAGTCGTAGCATAAATGCTACGCACCTCGTAGCGCTGCTACGTGGCATCTCTTATGAACATGTTGTGTAATGACACGTTAATACGCTTCATAGATAAGCGGATCGACTTGCATTACTAACACTTGCATATCACAGTAGACGGCATTTTTGTTCGCTGTGGAACAGGCAGTCAGTAGTCAAAGCAAACAGTTCGGTTTGAATGGCAGATCTCATAAGTGGTGGAGCTTTGAGCTTGCAAGCGGTAAACCCTAATGCTATTGCTTTATCATATTATGTATTACATTAATGGTAGGATTAAAGTGGAAGCAGTATTCAATCTGCTGAGGAATTTGTAGCCGGTACTGCGAAACTTGGCTTCCTTTTCAATGATAGTACTACGGTGTGTAGCAAGACATATCACGGAGCAATTAGTGCACATCAAAACTATTATTTATGGGAAACGACTTTTATTGTTGGTGCGAGAAGTCACTGTTTATCATGGTTCTAAATGTTAAACGCGCAAAACTGTGTACTGTAGAGACTCTGGCTGGATGAGCCGTATTCAACCTTATTTGTTAGAATAGTTTAGAATTAGTTAGCTTGTTTTGTCTATAAAGGTGGCAACACTGTCTCTATTTTTGTCTATGTTGGTGTGTCTATAGCAGAACTAAGTCTCTGTATTTTGTGGTCTGTCGGTTAAAGTAAAACGACAGTTAATTCTTAAATACAATTTCTTTAATTTAATAACTACAATATGTTTCAATCAAAGTAGATTGATATATCCCGGTACAGTAGTGACCCACGCTTCAGGGTCGCTATAGTGCTTATACATACGTGCATGCCACAGTACGGTCATGGAGGTAATTAAAGTTTAGTAACAACATTATTATAAAACTTTTTTCATAAAAAAATCATAAAAACATTGAAACTTTGGCCTTCAATAACTACGTAGCTAGAAGGTTTCCAGGTAACCTCCAAAACAAAAAAATTATGGCAATTCTGAGAAGAACTCGTAACTTTCAGTCTTAAGTGTCTTTTTACATTCTTTATTTGCATATCATTGTTTATTAAAGACAACGGTTTATGTTGTAGCGAGGGATGGACATTAAAGACAAGTCATAAACAATTATACATAGCGCCGTTTTAATATTTTTTAATGAAAAACTTTATTACTCTGCGCATTATAATATTAATGTTTGTTTGTTTGTTTGCCTCGTTGGTCTAGTGGTTAGTGACCCTGACTGCAAAGCCGGAGGTAGTGGGTTCGATTCCCACCCAGGACCAACTTTGTGTGATGAGCATAATTGTTGGTTCTGTGTCTGGGTGTAATTTATCTATAAATGTATGTATTTATAAATTATATAAGTATGTATATCAGTTGTCTGGTTACCATAACACAAGCTCTGCTTAGCTTGGGATCAGATGGCCGTGTGTGAGTTGTCCCAAGATATTTATGTTATTTTATGTTTTGTAACTCATATTTATTTGTTGTATAACTCGTTATGTCATTGTTATGTCACTTTTAATTACAATTATGTCAAATGCAACAAAAAAAAATATAACGGGCTTTAAGCGTTCTCAGTAAACCTCAAAAGGATTTTTAAACCAATTGGAACTCACATTGCCAATCCAACCATGTGCATTGTAATCTCGATCAACGTTCCTTTGACTCCTGAACAAAAACCGTCACCAACATGTCAGTGGAGGTTTTGTGTCACAAGCATCACATCACAATACATGTCACAAGTGACGCAGCTCAGCAGCCTTTGACCCTTTGAGCTCAAAGAAACGTCGTAGGTAACGAACTTTAGTGAATACAAAAGAATATCTCAAATGTTTGTATTTCAGGATTACAGTCCGAGCCTGTGCTTCTCTACTGCAATTAAAAGTGTTTGCAGAGATTGTCTGCAAGTGCCGAGTTCACTAACAGTTGCTTTGTTTAAGGAATTAAATGCATTTACAAATTACAAACTTGGAATACCCGAGTCAAAATGGAATGATAGTTGAGAATATTGTTGGCAGGAATTTGTGTTTACCCGGGAAAGTACTAGGCAAGCAGTAATACAAAGGAGATAAAAGTCATATTTAGCAGTGCTTTTCATACATGTTTGACCGGATTATATTCAAAATTAAACACAACTAAAACTTTCCTACTTACTATAAAACTGAACTCATTTCCTCTAAACCTGTCCGTAAACTCTAATAAGCACAGCCCAGTCCCTCTAACTAAAACCTATCCGCCGGCAGAACGTTTGTAAAGAAGACTCCACTTACACACCGCAGGATACAAAGTGTCCGGCAATAAGTCTCCGCACAATAGGGGCAGCCCTAATGAGCTTCGTGGATTTATTGCACACACACACACACCACTAGATTTATACGTTAGTGTCTGTGTGACACAAGGGGGTGTATATGTGTGCGTGTTATTGAGCTTGATCTGTAATTAAGCTGCACTTACATAACCATTTTGATTGTTCAATCAATGTTGTCTTTAGTTACTCCATATTTGCATATAAAGGCGGAATATCATGACGCTTCCAACGATACCTCATGCGTTAATACCCGACGAATAATGTAAGAGATATTATTATGACTACACAGATGAACAAGCATACATTCTTAGACTGCTAAAATCATCAAATAAATACATACAAATATGTATCTAATGGGTATGCGAAGTTTATTCAATTCCATATCGCTCTATAATGTTAGAAATTTAGTCCAACAAATATACTCTAACTACAATCTTAGAATTGTAAAAATTTACCCAATTGTAGTTGCCTGTGAAAGCACACCTTTAGGCCTGTTTGTCATAATACGGTAGTCTATTACGGTAAAGGCTTTTTTATGTGGGTGTGTGTGGTATTAACCATGACCTGTGCTATTGTTTCAATGTTGTGTACGTTTTGAAAAGAGTGACATTTAAAATGTTTGTATTGTGTTGTCACGAGTGGTAGTGTAGGCACTACCTACCCTTTGATTAATACGCGTCATTGTTTGATGATAATGATATTTTATATATATAAATAAATATAATTGAAATGTGTTTGTAATACGTCAAAATAACAGTTTTTTACAAAATAAATATTCATGTTTACGGGGATAAACCAATTTTGAATATTTTTGTCTATTGTTTGTTTCGGATAATCTCCAAAATGGCTAAACCGATTTTGAGGGAACTTTCTCTGGCTGATAGCGGATGTTATAAAGAGTTACTGTTATTTTTAAAAAAAGATTTAGGTATCCGTTTAAAAAAAAACATCGTAATAACCGACTTCCATGCAAACGGAATCACGGGCATAAGCTAGTATCTAAATATTAAGCACCATAATTAATTTGAAAATTTATTCTGTTTCAGGTAAAGATCTACTAGTATACTACCATCCAGTAAGTACCTAAGTAATTTAGTGAAGTAATACACTAATTAGTGAAGAATTAGTTCCAATATTAACGGTAAATTAAACAAAATTTACCAGTTAAGTACCTACATTAAACGTATCTAATAAATATTTACATTACTAATTACTTATAACTTCAGAAAATAACGTACTATTACTAAATACATTTCAAAACTTTCCGTCAACTCGTCGCGTGTACTTGTTAAACGTCAAGTTTAACGAGTTTAACTTAAAGTTAAAATATTAGTGAAGAAGTAAACTAGCTAGTTAGCCGCGGCTCTGCGTGGGAAAAGTAGATGTTTTAACGAGATTTAGGGTCATTAAAAAGGTTATTACTTTAAGAACAAATATTTTACGTTCGAGTTTTTTTGTTTGCAGTTGTTAGAGTTTAGAGCTAATTTTTGTTTACCATAAATCTGAAACGGGATCATTGTACTCATCAGTAGGTATTAACAACTTTTATTATGATATCATAAAATATAAATTTTATCGAGTTGCGCGAACATAAATAAGTATAAGGATTAGCTCGTTGAAAATATTATATGATTAAAGCTAAAGTAGGATGACTGTAGTAAATACTGACCGATACTTAACACATGACTGTACTCATGATAACGACCAATTATCCTAAAGAAATGATTCTTTTTTATTTCTACTCCTTTTTATTTTGAGTTTACTGTCGAAAAGTGGGTATACTAATAGTTACACCTCTGCCTAACCCTTCGGGGATTACAGGCGTGATATTATGTTATGTTTATTGGGATATAAACCAATTAGAAATAAAATAAGAGAGTTACAATAATTGTAACTCTCTTATTTTACTTGAAAAAAAAAATTAAACTAGGTGAACGTTCTCACTTTTATAAGAAAAACTTCCATCCAATAGTCTATCGAGACGATTGAGTCGTCATTCTCTTAGGGGAGCAGGCACCTACTAATCACCCCGCTTAGCAGATCGCTTACGCCACAATTACAAGGCATACAAATAAGGGTAGATACAGCCACTCATTCCCGTGATTTACAGCTTTATTCGTCTGTTACGACACCCATGGGGGTCTCGGGTGGGGTCCCGCGCACTCAGCGAGGCTTCGGTATAAGCATCGTTAGTGGGTGATAAGTGGTGGGTTCGAAATAGTGCGTGTGTCAGTGGAGATGGAAATGTACTCATCATTATGTATTCTACGAGTACATTAGTTATATGGAAACGGCTGTCATCAAATTAATAAATAATAAGAGGGAAAGATTTAGTATCTACTCTCATATAAACTCATACAGAAGTTATCTCAAACAAACATTTTTTTAAACAACAACGTGAGTACCTACTACTATAATAATAACGAGCAATCGACATTACTAATACCTAATCGTTTGTAAAATTATAAATACAACAATAGCCTAATACACCAAATAATCATCGTGGCGTAGGGATTATGTCCAAAAACTGGCGCACGACGAGTCTGCTAAACGTGATTGTGATTCTATTTGATCGTTACCAACTATCCATCAAACCAACAACTAAAAGACCATTAAATACTTACCAGTCTTTGCTCAGCAGCGCACGTAGCGGGCGAGTTCCCAATAAATAATCACGTACAATTTTCTAATTCGTTATCAGCTAAACAGCTAATTTATAATTCACCCCAATACACACAAACATTGCAGTACTTTTCTCACAAATCTTGTAGAACTAAAATTGTAAAATACTTGGACTTTACCAAGTCCAAGTACTTCAGTATTTACAAATCTATGTATACTAATATACTACTGATAAATAAATGCGAAAGTAACTCTGTCTGTAACGCTTTCACGACTAAACTACTGAACCAATTTTGATGATATTTGGTACAGGGTAAGTTTAAACCCCAAGGACGTAAGCTACTTTTTATTCCACGACTTCGTCTGCGTCCCCGATAACGCAGACGAAATCGCTTGCAAAAGCTAGTTAGCTAAAAGTCATGATTGACTATTCGCAGGAACTCGATAAATACGTACCGATACCTACTCAAAAGTGAAGTGCCTTCTAGGAAATGAAAGGAGTAATTAACAAGTTATATAATCAACAATTTCTTTACTTATGAAACAGTAATTTTTCCTGCTTTGAGCAAAGTTCTTTGATGTAGTTTTTCCAAGTTGTGTGATGGTAAATATTCTTTCGCGTTGGAGCCTTTGTTGCCAAATTGTTGGTCTAATATTATATCGCGTTAATATTCGTAAATGTTTTCAATTTTCTGTTTTTTTTTATCACGACTGTTCGAAGAAATTGTGAAAATACATTTATTACTTATGTATTTTGTACCAGTAAATACATTTATTTTCTAGTTAACTTAAATATTACTGAAAAGAGACAGACTGGATATTATTAAAGCTATTCTTAGCGCAGCTTTAATAAAACAGAAAATAATAATGACGGTTATCACCACTAATTATCACCGAATTGGGGATATGATGCCTATGTGTCGATATGATGTAAAACGAATCGTCAACTCCGCAATAAATTCTTCCGTGTACCCAGAGCAAGATTTAGGGCTCGCTTATTCTACTCCACAATAACCATTTGTTCCTATTACTCCACAAGTAATACACTTCACCTGCACGTACACATGCAGCTGCACCGTACAACTGCACCACCCCACAATAAATACGAACTATCAGCGGTTAAGCGTAAATCTCGCCACCGAAGTAATGTGTTGTCCCTTTCCAACAAACAAGCGGAACAGGGAGTGGGAGGGAGACAGTCGGTGAAATGTGTTCATGTCTTGCTGTAAAATATTGCGTTTCGGAAAAAACGGCAAGTTTTGTTAAATAATGTTTGTTTGTTTTAAAAAGTTTGTTTTTACTACTTCGGGGTGGAGGTGCACGTTGTTTATTTTGATATTGGTAAAGATTTTTATTGTTCAGTAAGTAACCAAGTAAGTATAGTCTGTATAGTCTTGGGGTTAAAATCACTATAAATCTACCAAACAAATTGAAAAATAGTTTAGTATTTAGGGCCTCCGCCCATGTCAGACAATCGGTGACCGGTTTTTGTAGGAGAGAAATGGAACGTCTCTTGGGATAATTGTTCAAGTTACTTCACTGAAAATTACTTTTACGCGGGTGAAGCCGCGGGAAGAATCTAATTTTAACTAAAAATAAGCGTTTAGGAGCATTTTCAGTTAAATGTATTGTTTTAAAAAAAGGTTGTGAAATGATTCACCCAGGACAGTAATTATACACCCAAAACTTTATACCTTGGCGACCGAATACTAAAATACAACGGAAAATAATTGACGTAATTAAACTATGTATTGTCCCGAAATAGTTAGGTATAGTTTACGAAAATAGATTGATAATGTGATTGATTGTCTGAAAATAGAAGTGTATTAATAAATAATGTTCACTTTCTCCAATAATAAAACACACGACTTTATTACTCTAACGTTACAGCTACCACTTAAACTTTCTCCCGAGTACAAGAGTACAAGTACAAGTACAGATACACGTACACGTACACAGTACACACAGTTGTACTCGGTAAATGTACTGCTCTCACTTAAAAGCTTTAAGTTCAAGTAAAGCCGCGACAGTTCGTGAAACGTATTGCAGTTTACTTTTTAACTATCGACGGGTTTTAAAATGTGGTTTTAAGAGAGAGTGGTTGCGTGCGGGCTGTCAGAAACACTAATGGAGGTGGGACATTTTATTGTATTCTGAACTGCATTTTTTTACTCGTTCCAAAATATGCTTCTAGTAAACTTTACTAACACAGCTTAGTCGCGAAATACCTACTTATTTCATAGGTAAAGGAAACAAAGTCGGGTCCTATAGGACGGTAACCATCGCTCTACAAATGAGCACATCAAGTAAATAAACACAATGGCGATTACTATTGTATTTCAAAGAAAATGGATAAAAAGAAAAAATATTTACTTCTTATTCATTTAATGAAAATGATTTGTGCGAGAAAACATGTACTTATTCGTTTTTTTCCTGTTGTTCCTACAATCTTTTTATTTTCAAGAATACAATTTTTTTTTTGGTCCAATATTTTTATTTATTCAGTGACCCACTAGGAATAATTCATTTTGTAAGTAAGAAAAAGCAATTCCCACCTTATTCTATTCTATTTTCTTCCAAACCCTAGGAAGACAGCTACAACCAATCCCTTGTCTGTTTAGTAGCAGTCGGGTAGCTCGACACGTGCCGCGCAACCGGCGGCGCCTCCCGGCGTGTTCTCGATAATGTTACACACCTTGAGCCGGAACACCTTACACGTGTCTTCCTAACGCAGGAACTCGCCTCGTCAACCCAAATACTCCGAAAACTCAATGAGAATTTCGTTTTTAAATAACATATCATAACATCACGCCTAAAATCCCCTAAGGGTTATGCAGAGGTAGCCCTTAGTACACCCACATTTCGCCAGTTATGTTTAAGTTCCATGTAACAGGAGGCGAGCCGATTGCCGTCAACCGAGCACAAACGACTCCGAGGCTACAGTTACTACTGAGAAATTACTGATGGAAGAACCCAATAACACTTTGCCTGACTTGGGAATCGAACCCAATACATCATGCTCAGCAGTCTCGCTTTTGGCCATTAGACCAAGGAGTCGAGGCGTTTTTAAATAATATTTTTCGTATATTTTTGAGGGCTACTTAGCTGATGAACAGGTGTTTGTCGACAAGCACAAAACGATTTGTGGTGAAGTTAATCCGCGCAACAGTCAATCTTCATAAGAAGGTAAACGACCCGCCTGATGGGAAGCCCTTACCGACGCCGTGTGATAGCATCACTCGCATTACATCACAGAGTTTACGGATAGGTACAGTCAAGATAGGTATGCAGGGTAGTCAGGTAAAGTTGAGGTTTTCTTAGAAACCGATGGATGTCTTCGATTGAAACTTACCCAATAAACTGTTTATTATCTAATTTTTATCTCTTTTGCTGACTGTACATTATCAGACTTAGACATACAATAGAACACTTTAATAACACACAATGTAGGTATTACAATGAGATTTTGCAGATTATTGTTGAATCCTTGTACGTTCTGCCTGTAAGGCGTGCAAAATTTATTGTTAAACCTGTATATTTTAGTCATGCTAAGAAATTCTTGAATATGTTGCAATTGTATAATATATGTAACCATAATAAATTATCAGCAAAAAAATTATGTCACAAAATAATAACATTTATCGATGGATAGTTTTGTAAGAAGCTTTCTAAATGTATATTCTTAAGGGTTGCTTGTCAATATTACCTATCAGGTATTTTGTTTTATATATGTTACCGGCAATCTGTACAATTCAGGTATTCTATACAATACCTAGGCAATGTATAAAATACCTGGGGTGTACAGGCAATGTATGAAACATTATGAATATTAATCTCTATTACATAGTTTACCTAGGTAATGTATACAATTCCTAGGGATTGTATAGAGTACCTGCTAGTCCATCGGCAATGTGTAAATAAATAGATTTTGGTCTTTAAGTTACTGCAAATCATAGGTTTTACAAGTAAATCTACCAACTTGGCTGTGGAATGGTTAGTCACAATCTTACCCCTTTTTTTGGTTCGGGTCTAAAATTCTTACATTTGTCTTAGGGCAAATTTTTCAATCGTCCAATAATTTCTAATGGAGGGATAAATATGGCGGTTTGACAGCTTTTGTATAGAAAATATGTCATCATTATGTGGTTCATCTTATGCGAGCGGAGCGAGCTCAAGACTTGGGGCATGCCGACTAGGACAGGCTAGGTTCGTGGTTATTTTTTTTAAACCACCCAGAAATAGGAGCCCCGCGCAGCGGGTCTTCGTTGACCGGGGCCTTCCTGCTTCTTTCTTGCTCTTTTATACACATTGCCGGCTGCGCTTTCGGTATTGTATAGAATACCGGATTATACAGATTGCCGGTAACATATACATAATATCATGATAAACAAGATATCTCGTTGTGGCGCTTCTGCAGGTCAATATCAATTTTAACGTAAAATTCGGTATATTTAGTCACTAGTTTGTTTTCTTGCTCTAATTTCTTTTAATAGGAGTGACCGCCATGTCTACTTATGTCACAAACCTACCTCAAGGTGTGCGCCGGGCGGCGTGTCACCTCAGCAGTGATTAATGACGCGAGTGATTCAATTTGCGCCAGCCGACAGCTGACGTCTACTATTGCCTCTGTTTTATTAGTGTAGACTAGGCTTAAGTGGAGGGGAGTTATTGATAGACTTGTACTACGTGATGTTTGGACGACGAGTTGGTTTTTATTTGCGTAGGTGTTTGGAGGTGTACTGTTTACTCAAATACCTATAACTGTATTATTAAGCACACACGAGACATTTCAGCTTTGTCTCTGAGACACCTGCGAATTCCTATTTTTATTACTTATACTTAGATAGTGGCGCAGGGTGCTTGCCCATCTGTCGGTGACCAAAAAAAACACACGTTAATGTTAAACATATTTTGCTAATAATATATTTGAATCCAAGAACATTCATTTGCGTACAACTTTCGTTAATCCAACTGATAAAAAATTCTTACGAAGTAGAACAAGTTATTAACAAGTCCTTAATACTTTAGGATACCACATGATTTGCCTTAGTAAAACACGAACCTACGCACCCCCACTCACCCCAACACACCCCAACACACCCCCACTTGTTTTCCAATACCCTTCACCAAGACTCATTTTTCAACAAAAAACGCTTTAAACTTCAATATTAGGATATAAACGAAATCGGCAATCGGCAAAACAATCAGCGATATCCGACGGCTATTAGCCGGTGACCGGTGCAGGGGGCGGGGGGGGGGGGAAGCAATTAATCTTCACTGGAAGGGGGGGATGCTGTCGGCAACACGCCTCCCCGATCAGCTAGCTTGTAAGGTACTGATGTATGAGGGATGTTAGTTGTGGTTTGGTTATGTGTGTGTGTCAGATTTGGCAGAGGTGCCAGTTTTAATAATACTGTTTTATTATGGGCAAAGTTGTGTGATCATAGACTCCAAAAAGCACTGAAGACTTACTTCGTCATTGCATCAAGTGTACTTGAACAGTACTTAGTAGTAACTTAGTTTTTGATGTGGCCTCGGCAGTTAACCGACTCAAATGCCGTGACGTCAGGCGGCATGACGCTGTTATGCCGTGACGATATAGATGTTTCACATCTGCCATGCATCTCGTAACGGCTAATTTTGGGTACAACTAAATCAAAAGTTTAAAGTATTATCAATTACTTATTAGTGTTTTAGTTTACCACAAGCTTTACATTACAAATCTAATGACACTGTATTCACGTGACGTGTACACAAAGGAGCTTGTATTTATCATACGAAGTTTCAAAACAATAGATGTTACAGTTAATATTCTCTTCGCATTGTTTTTACACTCATGTAATCCTACGATAGGCGCGTTCAGTGTGTGCGTTACAAAGTTATACGTGTGTGTGTTCGTAACAAAGGTGAGACAAGATAAGCAATCAAAACACTATTAGCAAGTTTGTTCGTCGTCAGTTCGGTACGTGTAACTCTGAAGCTAGACGTGTGAGCCTTACGTATTACTTTATGTGTTGAACAGTACCTAGTAGTACCTACTCTTGCGTCGACAGTTCCTGTGCTCATTAGCGAGGTAGGTTTGCAAGGCTAGCTGTCCATACGTACTAACGGATATATATGCCACCTTTAAAATCAGACTAGATTGTTCTTGCGACTTCGTCCGCGTGGTTTTGTCATCTGTGTTAAGCGTGTCCCACACTGGCGCGGCCTGCGGTGCGGCCGCGGTGGCGGTCAGTTGTATTCGTTAGAAATGTAGGTGAGCCTTCAGACACGCGCGGCTAAGACGCGGCCCGCGAGCGGCTGACCGCGGCGCAAGCCCCGCCCCCATGCTAATGTGACCATTTTATTTTGACTTAAAACGGGACATTTTCAAAAGTACGACGTCAGTAAAGTCGCAATAATAAAATAAATCTGTTGAGATCATTTCTTTAAGAAAATTAAGTAGATATTGAATAATTAGCTAAACGATAAAAGTATAAGGCTATTTCGTTGAGGTTTTGTAATGTTTTTATGCACTTTAAAAATATTTTATCTTTAGGAAAATTACAGAGAACTGTTAAAGGATGCATAGTTTTTATGTTTATTGAAAAAAAACGAAAAAATTCTGCGTCCCAAAGCATCGTTCGGGAACACCCGGACGAAGTCACGAATAAAGGGACAGTCCCGTTCAAAACGGGACGTATGGTCACATTACCCATGCCACGCCCCTTCTGCCACATGAGTAGAATATACTCTGTGCTTCTGTCACTCGGCACCACGCGGTCAGTTGCAAATTTTTGCAACAGGCCGCGTGTACCACGTTGAAAAATGACGCCAAATACGAATATTGTAACAGAAATAGTAAATTTAAATAATAATTTCGCACTTTCTGTTCATAAAAGTAATATTATGAGATGCCAATAATAGATAATATAGGAATCTCACACATCAAAATAATGTTTAATTATAGTTTGACCGAAAGTGTTGTACCGCCCCTTAGGAAAGCGCGGGGAGGTGGGGTCCCAGGAAAAAAGACCATGAGTTCACATGAGATCAATATTGTCGGACTGATCTTACGATATCGGTTTACAATATTTTATGTAAAGCCAGATGCGATTCCAGACTTATATTAATTAGAATTCCAGGTTTCTTCACGATGTTTTCCTTCACCGATGTCAGTAACATCCAAGATAAACTTTAGAAAGTTTTTTTCATTTGAATTGAAAATTGCCTCCGCTACGATTTTGGCAATATTCGCATCACTATTCTATTCAAAGCTTTTGGTCTACTTTTCTTAAAATATCCGACCATTTTAAAAATGACGGTCTTGACATCACGAGATAACGCACGACCCATCTTTGTATATTTATCTCATGTGCGTCTGTCATAGACGGTCCGGTACAAACAAATGCTAGCTACCGCCGTGAGCGTCGGCGGCAGACTGACGGCACGGAGCGGCCGGTACTCCCCCGCGTCTCGCCGCGCACATACCTAAGGCGCCGTACAGCAGTTTCGGTCAAACTATATAGTAGGGGAGCCCAGGAAGGGATTTTTGGATTTACTCGAGCGTGGCAGATTAATATAAGGGGGGATACCTTGCACCCTGTTAAGTACCTCCACCATATACAGGGTGGAATTTTGTAATGCCACCTGGAGGGAAAGTACTCTTAACACTGCAGATAGAAAATTTTACTCAAAGGAAACATTCCTCGAGTTAGGCGATTAACACACGGCACCGCACGCCGCTCCGGCGTGCGGTGATGCGGTTCTCACGTCGCACTAGCCTCTATGAAATCCGCTTGAACCTTGCACACGAACACCGCACGACCGCGCGGTCGAGCGGTGTTCTCGTCACAACCGCATCACCGTGCGGATCATCGTGCAGGGTTCCCAATTTAGGGGTTTTCTCCCCAAAAGGGGGTAATATAATTTTTTAAAAGGGCGTTATATGTTTAGGTGTATTTTTAGGGACTTTTGGCTTCTTATATTATTAAATCTATTTTTTTATTTGTTGACCTAGGCAGCATAGTGGGTATCAGGACACATGCGCGAAAGACATTTACGCGCAAGACTCTTGCGCGAGACCCTTTGCGCGCACGGACACTTGCGCGACTCCCTTTGCGCGATAGGTCACTTGCGCGAATGACAGTTCCACGATAGATATTTGTGCGCCTACACTTGCGCGATAGATACTTCCGCGAATCCACTAGCGCGAATGCAGATATGCGCGAAGTATATTTTTATAAAGGATATAATGGGCAAAATTCTTGAAATAAGGTTCCGTACACACATCACTTTATCCATTAGATAAAATTTATAACGGCTAATTACGCGTCATGGGTGTAGTGTCCATGGTTTTCGAGGGTGCTGATGCCGAAAATGTAGTCAAAATGAAAATCCAAGATGGCGGCCGCAAAATTTTACAAAATATGCTTCATGGGTGTCGCGTCCATGGTTTTCGAGGGTGCTGATGACGAAAATGAGGTCAAAATAAAAATCCAAGATGGCGGCTGCAAAATTTTACAAAATATGCTTCATGGGTGTCGTGTCCATGGTTTTCGGGGGTGCTGATGCCGAAAATGAGGTCAAAATAAAAATCCAAGATGGCGGCTGCAAAATTTTACAAAATATGCTTCATGGGTGTCGTGTCCATGGTTTTCGGGGGTGCTGATGCCGAAAATGAGGTCAAAATAAAAATCCAAGATGGCGGCTGCAAAATTTTACAAAATATGCTTCATGGGTGTCGTGTCCATGGTTTTCGGGGGTGCTGATGCCTGATCTTGGATTTTTATTTTGACCTCATTTTCGGCATCAGCACCCCCGAAAACCATGGACACGACACCCATGAAGCATATTTTGTAAAATTTTGCAGCCGCCATCTTGGATTTTTATTTTGACCTCATTTTCGGCATCAGCACCCCCGAAAACCATGGACACGACACCCATGAAGCATATTTTGTAAAATTTTGCAGCCGCCATCTTGGATTTTTATTTTGACCTCATTTTCGTCATCAGCACCCTCGAAAACCATGGACGCGACACCCATGAAGCATATTTTGTAAAATTTTGCGGCCGCCATCTTGGATTTTCATTTTGACCTCATTTTCGTCATCAGCACCCTCGAAAACCATAAACACGACACCCATGACGCGTAATTAGCCGTTATGAATTTTATCTAATAGATAAAGTTATGTGTGGGTATGTGTACGGAACCTTATTTTAAGAATTTTGCCCATTATCCTTTATAAAAATATACTTCGCGCTTATCTGCATTCGCGCTAGTGGATTCGCAGAATTTTTTTATTTTTTTCCCAGAATTTTCCCCGCAGTTTTAATTTCACCAAAAGTTCCCTAAAATTTTTCCCCAAATTGGGGGGAAAAAAAAACCCCAACCTGGACACTCTGAAAACTGGTCAAAACCGGTAAAAAATAACTGGCTAAAACCAAAACCGCATCAAAATCCGCTTCACCGCCACCGCATGCCGGAGCGGCGTGCGGTGCCGTGTGATAATCGCCTTATTTTTGAATAGAAAGCAAACTGCATTCAAAGATTTTCGAAAATTCTCTTCTCCCACACCCGGGAATCGAACCGGCTTAAATCTGAAAAAATTATACCCTGTACTTTTATTGCATCGATCGTTAGGGTCAATTATAAGGATGAAATCTCTTTCTGAGGAAAACCAGGAAATTTAAATTTTTGTAAATAGTTAAATTAATTTAAGATTTCCTGGTTTTCCTTTCATTTAATTTATCATGTTTGTTAGAGAGATTTCATCCTTCATCCTCACTCCACCAGTGAAAGGGTTCCATCTTTAACCATTTTTTCTTTTTAGCATCTAATCTTTACAATCTAAAAGGTCCCCACGACGCTGGAGTAAATCCACATTTAGCATTTTGGGCTCCCCTACTAATTTAATAATGACGCATCAGGCCGCCACCGCCACCGCGGCAGTGTGTTGTCGCAGGGGGCGGGGCCGCGGCCCGCGGTTGGCCGCCACCGCAGGCCGCGCCAGTGTGGGACACGCTTTAAGCTCCGGTCTGTCGTAGCGTGATGTTATATAGCCTATACTATTCCTGAATCTGGCTATCATAATATGTACTCACAGAGATAAGCGCGTTTGAACAAACATACAATCTCTTCGGCTTTATTATATTAGTATAGATTATTGACATGTTACAAACAATAGCATTTGTATACCTAACCCATACCTTTTAGAAACATTACGTTATTTTTGATACATTTTGTTCACATTTATTGTTATTAATCAAAATAAAAATCTTAGTACGTATATATTTCCCTATTATTTAAAAATATCCGATATTAAAAAATTCCATCGCATTTTTATTGGATATTTCACCGAGTCGCAACGCTTCATAATGAATTCCAACAAAATTAATGAATTCAATATTCTATGTCAGCCATTACCATATTATCTGTAATAGACAAATCAAACAAGCGTGCCTGATTATTATTCACATTATTATATCGATTCAGAATTAATTGAATCGAGATAAAATACAAATTAACTTCGATGTCTGTATTTGAATTTGAAATTAGTGCAATCATTAAAATTATCGGATTTTCAATATTTGCTGTTAAAAAATAACTAAGTATTTATGCAAAAAAAAGGATGGTTTCTATTGCAATGACGTAACAGAGCTAGGGAACTTGCACAGTACATTGTCGTCACCTGCCTTGCTTGCATAGAGTGATCTTGATGTTTATAAAATGATGACTGTGATGATAAACGCAACAAAAAGGTTTCCTTTTTCTTTTGACTATTGAGATTAGTTCCACGGTCAACACACAGTCTCTCAATGATTAAATTACGTACTTCAAACGAATAAGTACAATATGCCAAATATGTAACATCCAGTAATAACAGTTGAATGTACGTTCAAAACAATTCGGAAAATAAGAAGAATAAAGAAAATTCAGCAGATTTTTTCTTTCTGTAAGTCTACGTTACTTGCTACAATAGGCTAAAAATACAAATTAAAGTCCCTGAAAAAAATATTTCCACCTAACTTGCCCAAACGAAAAGTAACTGCCAACACCTGTAAGCCATAAATACTTATGACCCACTAAACTTGATTCATATCAGTTCGAGGTCACCTATAACTTACAAATAGGTCTGACTCGAACCGGCGACCCGCAAACTTGCGACCCGCGCACGAGCGACGTGCTCACTGGCGACCTGCCAAATATTAACACGATCAATATACTACTCTGGCACTGCATTACACTGTGATTTAAATTCAATCGCACGGAGCGAAAGATAAACTCAAAATAGAGATTGAGCGCTGGAAACAAAAATGGTACGTATTGACAGTATAGTACAATCAAGATTCGACTGTAACTCTTGGGTTATAAGGTCTATTTTAAGTAACTAACAGTACTTAGAGGTCTTTGAGATATCCTAACTAATATTATAAATGCGAAAGTAACTCTGTCTGTCTGTCTGTCTGTCTTTCTGTCTGTCTGTCTGTCTATTCTTCACGCCTAAACTAATGAACAGATTTGTGTGAAATTTGGTACAGGGTAAGTGTGAACCCCAACAAAGGACATAGGCTACTTTTTATTCGACTTCGACTTCGTCTGCGTCCGCGATAACCGACATAATATACGCGGACGAAGTCGCGGGCAAAAGCTAGTAATCTATAAAATTAGGTTCTAATTATTCGGTTTGAAAATTATGGGTGCTACTGAAATGACAGGCAAATGAGGTATTTATTTCGTCTTCTCTTAAGGTTTCTTGTTCGTTGTTCTCCATAGGAACCTAATATTAGGAACGAGCTTCAACTTTCTGACTGATTGACTCCTAATAGACTATTTATTACAGATAAGTGATGCGGTATCACAAAGTATGCTGACCGCAGCCCGGCGCCTGTTCGCTCACCGACACAAAACAATCTGTCGCGTCAGTGTGTCGCACTAAACTTGCGTCCGTTTATAAAAATGTTTGTTTTCACCGCGCCTTTGTTTTTTACTCTTAACCCAAATACGAGTCAAATACTGTTACCTAGTTTTACTGGAGTTAAAAAAAGCATCGCGTTTTCCACGCTTGGGAATGTGGTTGTTTATCTAGAGCCTTAAATGGCTGAACCGTTTCAAACAAACGGCAGCTTAAATGTTTAAAATTCTACTTCGCTTTGTGAATTTAAATTGGAACATGTTATTTGGAATGCATTTCTTTAGCATTAAATGTTGAATAATGTATGAAAAACCAATGTAAGTCTGATAACATGACACAGACTAACTTTTACAATTTCGTTTTAACATCTAGAAATACTTAACACAATTAGCCAATAATTTAAAGACACAGCTTCTTTAAAAAAGAAATTTATTTTAGACCTGAAAACCAGGTCAATTTTTAAATAACAGTAAAATTAGATTTTTTATTGCTTTTTAATCCATTAATAGTTAATCAATTGAGTTTTCAATATATTATTGCCATACAAAATCAATGGGGGAATCGCGTTTTGACATTTTAAATATATGTCAAATGATTGGTGGTGTACTTCTCTATTGGCACTCAATTAACATCAACCGACCAATAGATGGCGCTATTATCAAAAACCATTGAACACCGATTCCTTCCCACTAAATCTTCCCAAATGAATACGTTTTCTACAAAGAGGTTTTAGTGAACGTAATGAACCGTCAAACTGGAACGTGAATACATTAAAAATAATCCCAGTTTACACACGTAAGCCTCATTTACTCGGCTCCGCGGTAAATGGGACACTACATCATTTTCAGCAGACATTTTCAGAATAAAATAGGTATTATAGCCGTAATGTGTTTTGATAATTCGCTCGAACGGCTGCGGCATTTATTTTGTTTGAGCAAAATGTCCCCAGATATATTTCTTACGTTATTGTTTTGTATTGCTTTTACCTGTTCTAAGACTTGTAAGGCTACTGGCGTATGCCTTAATGCTTTATGTTTTTGGTAAATATATACCTACGAAGTTCTGATTTTATCTGCGCGCTCATGTGGGTTTATGTGAAATTAATTTCTTTTGAACTGTTGCTTTGAACAGTTTCTTAATATTTTTACGTTTATGTTCTACCGGACAAAAGCTGCCTACTTTTCTATAGGTAAAGAAAGTATGTATTAGTCTCTCAACGAAACATTAACACTTCTGTGTTGGGGTCAAATTAAATTTCTTTTTGGGCTTACCTAATACCCAACACACCATAAGGAAAACCAGTAATATGGAAGAAAAGTTGTGTTACCACAAAGTTTCCATGTACACCATGCGAACTCCTCGCCAACTGCCATTTAGATAATCCCATGCCACAAGTTTTAGTTAGGTAACTTTACTATTTATCCTCGTCTTTGAATTAAGGATTCGACCTGATTTACTAGCATTGCTTGCACTGGCTGGGGAGACTTAACGAGTTTTGACTTTTTAACTAGCACAGCTAGCTTTGTAGCTAGCATATTGAAGTAAAATAAAAACAAAAAGTGTTCCAGCGCCCGCTGCATAACGTCAGCGATATTTTTAGCGTGTCTCGCTAAGCTGGTAGTGAAAGTCAAGAAGCACTCACGAGAGTAAACAGCTGATAGTTAGTTCCTGAAGTTGAGTGCTGCGAGAAACTAAAAGCATTTTTCTTGCCACTAAATTATTTTGAGCTTATGGAGGAAGCAACTTATAACTGTATTGTTTAGTATTTATAGTAAGTAAAACTAGTTTTAATATATTCCAATTATTTATTTGGACCAGCGTGTCCGTGACCCTACGTCCCTCCGCCTCGTAGTGAGGGTGCGTTCCCCCGCTCCCCTCCTAACATCTTAAGCCTATGTTGACTGCGTTCCATCACTCATAATATATTGACATTAATGTTACAATAACAATATTCTAAAAGCTGTGCCCGCGGCTTTGCTCCTGTCATCACAATCCTCCAAGTGAACGTGATTGGAGTTTTTCCATAACTAATTTGTTTGTAGACGCTCTAAGTCTGGATTTGGGCAGATTGGCAATTGGCGCCCTAACTAGGATTTAATCATATCTGGCAAAGGAGACTGTGTAATAATGAATTCAGTACATCCATGCCTACCACTTGGGAAAATATAATTAAAGTATATCACATCAAAAGAGGCGTTGGCTATCCCGCCATTGGCACGTGCCACTCGCACGCGGCTCGTGATGACCACCGCGGGCGCTATAAATCAACTAAACGGTGTTCCTTAAATTAGTCACTTCCCATCAGTAGGTACGCAATTAAAATTAATGGCTTCAAACAACATTAAAGGATATTTTCGGTAAATATTTACGTCAAAAGAATTTTTCAGAGATTTTTGACGCAGGTAGCGTGAAATATCTTGATTGTTAATGGTTTCAGGATATTAATTTTATTGAAACCTCCTTCATATTCATCAATCACTTTAATAAAAATTTTTTTAAGTAGATTTTATTATTTATCTTTTTCGATTTTCATTTTTTTTTTGTTTTTCTTTTAAGGTAATCAATCTATAAATTCACGCACACTAGAAACAGGGTCCAAACTACCGGCAGTCTGGAACCCCCGAACAATACAATCCGCGACCAAAAGTACCGCTTTCTGAATCAAGCTCTTGATCCAACTGCCTAACAAGAGCATCCTTAAGTGTTGGTCGAGGCTCTTGGCTATTATACTATTGGCTGTAACGACTATCGACATAATGACCGTAGTCCACAACAACATGTCGACAACCTCGCGAGCGAACTTAGCACACTTGATTTGCTTCTTTCTCATTACATTTAAATTATTAATAAGGTTTCCTTTACTACTTATATGTTGTGTTTTTTTTTATGGACAGGCATTCTTATATGCTATTGTTATCAGCGAAAATTCTCAACCTTAATATGTACAATGAAATATAATTTTGTAGAAATACCAATTTATCACGTCTTATGCCATAAAGGTACAGAATTATGTATTAACCTACCCATTAATTAAAGGTAGTTACTAAAAACTAGTTTTAACAACTCATAGGTCTGTAAATGTTTGTGTGCGAGTAAATTAAAGGATTAAATTTAATTAGGTAACAATCTAGACTAATTACAGCGTTCGTCTACTGTTGTAGTTGTTGTGGCGCCGTTTATTTTAATTGCTAAACTTTTCGTGTAGTTTGTCTGTAAAGGGGTCGTGTTACACCTGAGTTATGTAAAACCATTTTTTTTAAATTAAAAACAAGATTAAGTACTAGATAATTAGAAAGTATTAACTTATTAATATTATTCAACAAATATTACAAATTATAATTTTAAATCAAAATATGTCAGTTACGAACGATGTTCATAATAGTCTAAAAATCATAATATACATGATCAGTACTCATTAATAAATTGTCATTAAAGTAGTATATTTAATGAAAATAACATTTATTATGTGTTTTAATATTTTTTTAAACCCGTATAACACTCCGGATGCATCAAAAAATATTTCTAGTACAGTTTATGATGCAGAACATTTACAGCCACTTCAAACTGTATTCCATCCAAAAACAGATTACGTAAGTTCTAAATACACGTAGTTAAGCGATGCTACGCGGCTCGTAGCACGCGCTACGTAATATCGTAGCACAAACATGTGGCGTAGCACATTACGTTAAATCAGTGCTACAAGCGCGAAAACTTTTTTATGAGCGTTCCACGAAATGGCTCGAGCTCGTTCCTACTTGTGGTACTAGCTGTTATGGTTCTATAGACGTAATGTACTCACGCTGTAATCACCAATCATGTCGACAAAGTTATAAAATAATAATAATACCAGTCTATTACTATCCCATTGCAGTGCTAAGGCCTCTTTTTAGTCATAGTCATAGCCATTTATTCAATAACAAGAAACTTGTATCTGAATTTAAAAATTAAATTAAATTGAAATAAATAAACATTAACCATGCAATAAGGAAAAAAATGTATACATCGCTGATAACTAATAATATAAACATAAAATAATCAATACTAGTCGATCATAATTATAGCAAAAACTAAACAATAACAGTCAAATTAATAGTCAAATCTTATTCAGTCAAGTCTTATACAGAGAAGGTACGCTTGCTCTAGGCAGGATGGCGATTTCAGACTTATAATTAACTAGCGACCCACCCCGGCTTCACACCGGTGCAATGTAAATTCTAACTTCCTCTTAAATCATTCTATCTATTGATAAAAGCCGCATTAAAATCCGTTGTGTAGTTTAAAAGATCTAAGCGTACAAACGACGGGAAGCAACTTCGTTCATAAAGGAAATAATAATGTCATTTATTTGCTAAAAACATGGTAATGTGAACAAACACATTTTGCTTAATAGATATAAGCACGGTACATGCATAAAGATACACAGGTTTTTTTGTACTTTGTAGAGATTAATAATACAAAAAAAAAATACATTTGCACCTTACTCGAGATGGCTTAACAGCCAGGGTTCCGTGTCACCTATATCACCAATCTCATAACTCGCAGCCACTCTGCGGTCCCCCTTCCCCCCCCCCGACTGCGACCTATGAGGATATAATATTTAATCCTGTTGACGTCGCTTAAGTAATAATTTAAGGCGGTATCCAATTTTCTGCGTCGTCGCCGACTCGTTTTTATATAGCGAGGGGCTTGTGACGTAGGCTGTGTCGTGCAGGAGCGTGGGTAGAAGGTTCACTTGGAACAAAATATTGACGATGGATGTCTTTTAATGATGTTTTGCTTTTATACAAGCGCGTTTGTTTTATGTTTACCATCATTGACAGTAAAAACGAAGTACCTATCTATAAAATAATTATAACATAACATCACGCCTGTAATTCCCGAAGGGTTAGGCAGAGGTGTACCCATTAGTACACCCACATTTCGCCAGTTATAAAATAAAAAAATAATAATGAGTAATAATAAGTGTGAAATAATTATTTGGATTTTACTGTGACTGTGACTTATCACATAAAAAGGTAACCGAATCTCATACAGTTAACAATAAAGGAACATTTTTAATATCAATCGTACGAATAGCTAATGACACAGCACGATAAATCTAACTTATAACATATGAGATCCAAAGGCACACTGTTAATCTCTGACGCCCCTGCATATGGATAAATCTGCGATTAGTCCACTAAAAACAACAAAGGATTCCTTACAGTATCTGTGACAGCGATGACGTCACCGCACTGACCTTCTGCCCTCGCCCACACTGCGCTGCGGTCGCCTTTTCAATTCCTTTCAGCGTCACGCTTGAAGTTTTTTGAATATTAACATGAATGCTCTCGACGAGGATGCGGCGCGGGCGCTGCATCATTACTCTAAGAGCTTGGAAATTAATATCCTGTAATAATGCGGTGCAGGTCGGTGATATAAATTAAATTGTAGACGGAAATGAGTTTTGCAAACTGACTTTTTGTTGTTTGAAAGGAAAAAAGGATTGAATCTTACTACTATTATAAATGTGTTTGAATAGATGTTTGTTTGTTCCTCAATTACGGCTGAACGCATCTGGATGAAATTTAGCACAGAAACAGACTATCTAAATACTTTTTATTCTGGTAAAATGTGCGAAATTTATAAATGACTGAAATATTGAAAATTGATTATTATGAATTGGAATTTTATGACAACAATTAATAATAAATAAATAAATTATAATACGGAATTTAAAACGAATTACTAACATCATAATTATTAAACCTAATGCACGAAAGTGGATTTTTTTTCAACAAACTGATTTTTTTTTAATAACTTATCAGTAATTGTAAGAACTTATACTCTTCACTTGTAATAAACGGCAAACGAATTTGATTTTGATTTTGTAATATTTGAGTTCATTAATATAATAATTACCTACTAATAGATGTTGATGAAATAAATTAAATTCCGCAGCCCAGCACTAATTTAAACTGCCGCATTCCGTAATTCTAATTACTAATTCAAAACACGAATTTACATTTTGAATTTTATTCATAACATCTGTCACACGACTACATTCACTATTATTTGTAATTATAATCTAAATAATAATAAATATTATAATCTTCACAACACTAATTAACTCAGCTAGTACAAGGCTACGATTATATAATTACTAGCTGCCCTACTTATTACTACCCTGCGATTCGTACGCTTGGTTTTTTTCACCCACTGTCAAAGTCAAATCATTTATTTCAATTAGGCCAATATAAGGCACTTTTGAACGTCATATACAAAAAAGGATTGAATCTAGTTGCCCCTTCCAAAAGGTAGTTTTGTATGGAGAAGAATGGGCAAGAAACTGCATACGTACTCTGTTATATACGTACACTGTACATGTAAGTTATGTCTTTGGTTACTGCTCAACTCCCGTGGGTCGTAGCGTGATGTTATATTAACAACCTATACGCCTCATAAATCTAGCTATCATATACAAAAAGATTTTTTCCAATACGACTGGCAGTTCCAGAGATAAATGCGTTTAAACAAACAAACAAAAATCTTTTTAGCTTTATTACATTAGCATAGATTTTCAAATAAGCCGTGCTCATTAGAGACGAACCAAAGGGTTTCACTACCGTAGTTCTACGATTTCTCCCCCTCGGTTGCTTCACTTCCTATAACTAGTGATAGGTAAATAATAAGTGATCGAATAAAATGAGGTATTTCACTGAAAAACATCTTTTCAGTTTACAGTCGAGTAGGTTTGCACAGCTCACTGGCTCTTCAATATTAATGTACATAGTGTTATGTGCTACATTATATGGAATTATCGGGTATTTACGAGAAGGGTGTGGAGGCATTGATACGGCTCCGTGTGACGGTTATTGTAATCGGAAAATATTTAAGTTGTTAGGTATGTTTATATCCTGCCAGGATTTTGTTCGAAAGAGTCACCGCGGCCCTGGAGCACAAAGGGTATTAGGAGGTAAACGGATGGGTTTAGTCAGTAAGCTCCGCCCAAAGCAGAAAGAGTCAAAGAGAAAGTCAAAAAGAAGTTATGTTTATATCAAAGTCAAAACCAATTACCGGCACTTTTGAATGATCAAGGAGTCGGTCAGTTACAAAAACAGAAGCGTTAATTTCCTTATAATGAAAGAATTCCGACACAGAGGTTAATGACGCATATTACCTAGTATATGAGTATTTATTTAGTGAAGAATCTTTTCAGGTGAACAGTGTACCTCCTACATAGCTTAATTATGCTCCAATAATAGCACAGTCGTAATCGATCGAAAAATAATACTGGTAAATTTCGAAGAAATAATCATGTACTATCTATACATATAGTAATGAAGTATTTTTACCTATTATCGTGTAATCTGAACACCGTTACCGTTCATGTAATCGTGCCGTAATGAACGCTAGCACTGAAACTGTTCCGTAATATGGACTTAATACTAAACTATTTGTTTGTATCTCTCTCCTCTCTAAGCGAGCGTTAAAAAGGCGAATAAAAAGAAATGCGTTCTAGATAGCGTTGAATTTGTAAAGCGCTATCTGTGTCAGAACAAGGTTTTTGTAATAATACAGTAAATTGGAGAAAATTAAAACCATTACCATTAGTCGCTACATCTAAGCCAAATACTTGATGAAATCCTATGCCCAGCCGTGGGCGTCTTAAGGCTGAGATGATAATAATGATGAAGCAAAACTCACCATCAAATCAGTACTCAACAATTTAGCGTAATTCTTGCCATCCCCAAAATGAACTCAAAAACAATGATAACAAAGCCTTTATTAGCGTCAAACGGAAACACATTTCAATCAGAACCTCTTCATCAACATCTACAAAGACATCAGAATTTTACAAAAAGTACCAAAAAGTACCGACGCCACTTCATTAGCGGTGACGTCATCACAATAAGGTACCTCCCATTGTTAGAGTAAAGAATTGCTCGCCGGTTAGAAAGACAATTTTTGGAGTTTTTTATCGGCCAGTCGGATATTTTTGAAGGTGTTGGAAACTGGCTTTGTAAACTGTAACCTTTCGAATACTTATAATTCTATTTTGTTTTATTGAACTTTATAACTCAATATTATTAATTATTTCTGGGAAAAAAAGTCTCAATCGCAGCGTCCTGACGTCTGCTAAAAGCACCATTTTGTAAATTACTTCATTATCGCAAACATGGGCGGCCTATTAGTGGTTCAACAATTAACTTCGCATCAAGGTTTTGTTTTCCGACGACCTGGCGAAGGTTGCCGAAAACTGCGGGATGCAGTGCAGGACCGGATTGTGATCTTTAGGGGAGGCCTATGTGCAGCAGCCTATGGACGTCGTTCGGCTCATATGATGATGATGAAGGTTTATCCCCATTTAAGATTAAATAGAACTGTCACAAGAGGCGCAAGATCAATGAATTTGGCTTGTAACAACGTACCGAACAACTCCAGTAATCATTATGAACCCGCGATACAGTTATCGGCTCCTGCTACGGCGCGCTCCATTGAACTCACAACAAAGCCTTTAACAACAGAACTCATAAAATTTGACCTTTTCCTTTAAGAAAATTCTCGCGTCGATCCGACAAACTATTTCTTACAAGTTTGTAACAAGGCACGTAAAATGGCGCCCATAAACTTGATCATAAATTCCGAACATATTAATGTTCGTTCACACTCACTTTATTTGTTCATGCTGATGGGACTGCTCTATAAACTTGTGTGTGATGAGTAGGTAAGATGTATGTACCTACATAATTAAAGTACTTGTTAAAACACATCTATCACAATTTTCTTTATTCGTTATAATTTCTGGTTGGCTAATAGGAAACAAGATATTAAGGCTAACTGTTGTTAGAGCGTTCAGTATTATACATTTGCATAAATAATATGCACTGAACAGAAAACTCACATGTACGGATTTTAACGGTACAATTATGGAGCTTGGTTCTACCTTAATGAGCGAACCCCCAAACTCTCAATAATAAAATTAATTACTTCAAACTACAAAAATATGTCAAAAATGTGTTACATTACTATCAAGCAATGACAGTTCTATGCACATCCCAAACTTATTCTTAGAATAGATTTAAAAATAATAATCGTTAAATACCTATCCAAAATTATTACAAATACTTTGAAATATTGAATACATTGATCTTATTTCTCCACTTAACCTATTCCAAGTTCATTTTTGAAAAATATAAACATAAGTAATACAATTTAATACATGTTGTTAATCAAAGTATAGCACAACACCTGGTTCGCTTTTCGTATCCGTACTATTATAAAACTTCACAGATTACCATGTAAATTGAAAATTAATTAGTTGCTACACAACAACAACACTATATCACGGACTTCGGGATTACGTAACAGAATCCCGGCGTCTAATCCCGGTGCGCAAAGCAATTATTATTTTATGTTTATAAACTGTCGACGGTGTATTAAGCACTTGCAAATCTGTCCCGGGACTAGCGCGGGACTGTTTGGGATGGCGCGTTACTTTGATAAAGTTGTATGTTATGTGGGTACTTGTGTCGGTAGCTGTTGAAGCAAGACTAACTTTATGGATGTAGAATACTCTCCGTGAAGCTGACAGAAAGTTAGATAATCGACTTGAGATTTTTTACCTATTATTCTATTTTTTTATTGTTAATTTACTAGACAATTATAACTTTGCTCCAATTCAATAAAGAATTACTATTTTTACGCCATGAAAACCTATAATGATTAAAAAACGGTTAAAAACATCGATGTCGGCGGAAATTCAATCGTTAGCGCAGAAAACTTAGAAAACTGTAATTTTAATTTCAGGATATTTTTATCTTCTACATCACCTCCTAAATTGGGTTGCAGATAAAATTGGGAACAGAATTATCATCATGACGTTTTACTAACAAAGGTTTTTTCTTAAAATAAAGACCAAAAATCAACTCCTAATTAAAACCGACATTGACCCCAAAAAAGCAATAAAAATTCTTTCCAACTTTGAAAATTTCAACCCTCAGCACAAGGGTTGGACCCTAAAGTTGTCGGCTCCAAGTGCTCCCAATTGTTTATGAGGCATGCTAATTAGCGGTTGACCTCTATTTACTGGGCTCTTGAGAGTTTTACACCGTGTACCTGCTACTTGAACTGCTCAAACTGTCAATAGTTTAAAGTACTACAGGGACAAAGGGTCCTAGGCTATGGTGACGAAGCCATATTGGAAACTTTCATTTGTTTCATACCCCGAGCTTTTTTTAAACCTATATTTCATTAGTTTTTATATTAATTTTAAACTCATTTATATTTGACCCTTATGATTGATACTGTTTCTCGATTACTTCTAGAGATTAACATTATTAAAATGCTAGGTTACCACTATATCAAGTGGTAACCTAGCATTTTAATAATGTTAACTAATTTCATTTCAATCTTTATATTTTACAACTGGTATAAGTACAATTCTTATTTGTGTAATTTCGTACATTTCTTTTCAATTTAAAACTTTTACAAAACATCCAAAACTTTCTCTCTACACGGTCTCAGTGCTATGTAATTCTCCGCCGTCTGCGAAACGGCGATAGTGACAATCCGGTTAAGCCTTCCCACGCGTGGCCATAGCGTGGGGCTGTGGGCAACCACGCGACTAAGCCGAGCGAAGCCCACCATGTGCCACGGCCAAGGATTTGATAGTTCCACAAATTCGATTGAAATATGGAGGGATTCTGCATGAAACAGTTTCTGCAGTTGAATAATGTTCAGGTTGCTCCAATTTCGCGAAGGAAGAATAATGGAGAATAATGATACGTCGTTACCGCATACGTGTGTTATTGAAATCTAGCACGGAGGTATTCGATATAGAAGGAAATTAGGTTTTGACTTGAATATATTGAACATATGCGATCGATGAATAACGACTAGTAGTACATTAGCGTCTAGTTACAACACGCGCTTGACAGCGGTCGGTCAGTTACAGGAATATTGAAGTAACTCTAACATGTCGCACATTACAATCACATTACAAATTCATGTTCCTGTATGAAGGTCCACTTCGATACATCCCGTTAAAAGCCTCGCGCTGTCCTACTGTGCTGCTCTGTCATCGGAATTAATTTATAGTCGTTATAACACACCATTATGTTTTAGCATCATGCTGTTCATTTTCTATGTATAAGTACACAACGGAAATTATCGACGTAGCTCAAAAAGCTGCAAGACTAAAATGGGACTAGACGGGCCACGTCTGTTGGATGCCGGCTGATTAATGGGCCTCCATATCACAAGACTGGAGCCCTGACACAGTAAAACGTGGTCGTGGCAGACCGAGGCGAAGATGACGGGACGCCTTAGATGGCTTTCACTGAGAAAGCCATCTAAGGCGTCCCGTCATCTTCAATTGGCGAGAGGAGGCACAACACATCCATAATAATTATACTATTTGGGCCCAGTAGGTCACCACGTTTACTACCGCGTCTGAGGCGTTCTACAGAGGGAATGGCAAATTCTTCCTTTACCCAGAAACGGGACAGTTAAGGATAGTAAAAAAAGAGATCCACACATTGTAAAAGAAACTGACTGATAAACAACACGCTTTATGATGCCAGTTTGGTAAAAAACACAATGTGAATAGTCTGATGATAACTTAGTACTAGTGTACTTTTAGCATGATGGTAATGTCATGAATGAGGATTACTCATAGCGCTGATTAAAGAATAAACCACGCTATCACTCACTGTGGCACCCTACTTAGATTAAAACCAACAACGCCAAATAAACGGAAGCTATAAAATATTAACTAAAACAACAAAGCTCATTTAACTTCCGCTCCCTCTAAACATCGAACAATCATCCCTTTTGTAAAAACAACCCTAACGGATTATAACACCTGAAACACTTCAAACAACGCAACTAATCCTACTTAGAAAAATACCTAACATTAGCGGGAAATATCTCCAAATCTTTTGAAGGAATCCTTAAAATTCCGCGCGGAAAGTTTTCTATTGTACGCGCGGAGAGTCGCAACTTTTTGTCGGGCAAGTCTGCGACCGCACGCGATTTGTTTAGCCCCAAAGTCCCCGTTATCCTCAGTGTAGTGCGGGGTTAGACGGTTCGACTACTTCGAAACAATGTTCGCAACAAGGGATTTTAAATGTTTTACTGGAACGAGTTGGTCGTTTTGTTTGACCGTTTGGTCGCAATGCAGTTGTGTTTAAGGAAATTGGGTTAAACTGGTGTCAACAATTAAAAGTAACAGGCTATAAGTGTTACGTTTTAAGCTAAGAAATAACAGCATATAACGCTGAAATTCAATTTTCCATTTAAAGTATTTCTTTCTTTTATTTCAACTAAGTATACCAGCTTTACAAAGAAATTGTATTTGTACTCCCTTGATAATTAAAACAGTCGTGTAATTTTAATTTAATTTTCGTCTCAATGTGACTGGTTGTTTGTCGTTATATTGATCAAGCAATCACAACAGTTTACAAAAAGAAACAATTAGTTAACCAAACAATGGCTCAGTTAACAAGAGACATCTCTAAACACACCGCAGCAAATTAACAAGCTATCTGAGACTGTTCTCAAGACGCGACGAAGTTAACGCTCGAATCCAGTTCAACCAATCCAATTCCCGCGACGATTGAATCGCATCCAATCGCGTCCAACGCTAACCAATAGTAACCAATCGCGTCACTCCAATCGGAGCTGATTGAAACTCAGACCGACTACTACAATAGAATTAGAGGTCGCGGGGATCCGGTCACCTTTTGTTTGTTTTTTTTACTTAACTTTGTGACAAGTACGTGTGAGATCGTGTTTCATTTTGATAAACGGCTTATCTGGATTCTCTGAAGTAAAACAATAGGTTATGTCGAACTGAAGTTTTTAGCAAGACTGCTTAATGAAAATATCTCGCAATATGCTAAATTCTGACAATATAAAACAGAGAAAATAGCACCAATATTAATTATTTTAATTGTACAATGAGTATATAAATATAAAAGATGTTATATACTCAACTAATGTATGTAATTCAACAATAAAATTTGAAAAATATCATTTCGTAGACGACGTAGCACCGTTGTTGCACAACGTAGATGATTCATACTGACATTCCAGTTTTGTACCATGATGTAGTTGCTTCGTAGTACGACGTAGCGTTGACGTAGCACGACTTAGCAGTGACGGAAAACATTTTGGTCGACGTAACTGTTTCGTAGCACGTCGTAGTGGTCTCGTAGCACGACATTGCTGTTACGTAGCGCGACGTAGTTGTTTCATAGTAGGTACAACACATAGTAGCTGTGTACATTATGTTAGAGCAATAGGTACGAATAAAATTACTACAAAGAAGGTTAAAACTTTTACTTGTGTCTTATTTTTTTGCCAAGTTCGAGATGTCTATATATAGGGACTTTGCTCTCTACATTCTCTTATGTAGTGACATATAAATTTCCACTTGTAATACCAGCATGTAGAATTCTACGAACGAATGTAATATGATAAGTAAGACGTAAAAGCTGAATACGTTACGATCATTTCCAACACAAGAGATATTCTTCCACCACAAAGCGATCCCCGCGGAAGCACCTCCAATAGATTCAACTTCCCCGCTATCAATCCAGCTCATTTCAACACTATCGAATAACCGATAAATTCTCGGAAAACGTCAAAATCCGAATTGAGACGCAAACAGTTCGATGTCTGGGCAGCTAAAATGCCGTGAAAAGCGTTTCTGCTAAAACCATTCCATTCATCCGGGCAGCTAAAATGTTCTCAAAAGCAATTCTGGAGCGAACCGTCGCAAGATTCATTGCGCGCAATTTGTAAGCGCCTCCGTAAGCGTCCTTTGTTCGGCGGTTTTAAAGTCGGATCAGTGGAAAGAGATATGTTGTCACTTGTGATGCGGACACCTGCACCATCTTATTAGCGAGGATGGGATGATGTTATGAGCTAAAGAAAGAGAAAGATTTTAAGCCTTTCTTTAGTACATCTCTATCTGAAATATAGACTTTCTTTCGTAAAACATATAAACTCACAAAACCGGAACAAATATGAACATATAAGTAATTTTTTCGTGCGGGAATTGGACCCGCGGCTCACAATCGTGTCGTCAATACAACAAAATTTTAATGAAAACAGACATTTAAAATTAGAAAAAGATCAGTAATTTTAAAGGCTTACTGCAGTCAATGGCCTATTTTACATATTATGTAATGAAAGAAAAAATTGTGCGGTCGGGGGACCCCCGTCACGAAAACGTAGTTGCTGGAGTCTCGATACTGGATACACACATACTTTTGTATAATAGAAAGAAAGAGAGGGAAAGTCGCTTGTAGGGGGCTTGACGGTTTATCCTTACGTGGCGATTTCAACCAGTTAACCGCTACCGCAAACCGCGTTATGGAAATTCGTACTTATTACCATAATATTCAGCAGGTATTTTACAGAAGGTCATTAACCTTTTCACCGCCAGCGAACACAGAACGCGATGCCTCGCCCAGCGCCAAGCTATATGATAATAGTTAAAATGAAGAGCTTCTAATGAAGTCGTGGCGCTGGTGGCACGAAAATCCGGAACTTCTATTGAAGTCCGTGGCGGTGAAAAGGTTAAAAACCTCTTAAAACAATTTTATCGGCAACCCATAAAAAAATAAACAACAACTCGGCGGAAAAAACAAAAAAATAACAACAAATACGAAATTTAAACATCATAACGCGATC
Organism: Hoplodrina blanda; assembly: GCA_949316365.1. Classification (NCBI taxonomy): domain Eukaryota; kingdom Metazoa; phylum Arthropoda; class Insecta; order Lepidoptera; family Noctuidae; genus Hoplodrina; species Hoplodrina blanda. The sequence goes on along the minus strand of OX438569.1, from coordinate 12,276,990 downwards.
GTCACTCGGTTCACGCGCCACATCTGCGCGGTTTTACGCGCGTAGTAAACCTGCTGCGATACGCCGCCGTATTCCGCCGTATATCGCGTAAAACAGTAAACTTACGGCGGAAGCTCGTATGTTGTATTTATTGGTCTCAGTGTATTGTTTAGTGTATTGTTTTTATATTTCAGTTTCATATTGTGGGAAGCATGCGCGCAGTACTTCGAATAAAGTCTTTTTGTTTATTATAAAGGTAAAATTGTGTATGTATTCTTATGTTTATTTGTACAGACTGGCGCTGTAGTCACATAAATTATAAAGTTATCGTTATTAATAAACAATTATCGAATAATGCATGCGTCATATTAAAACCCATTAGCTAGTAGGGGTACGTAAGAATAACCTACATAAGATACAAAAGAATGGAACAAAGATCATAATCAGCTTATACACTCAGTGTCCATGTTTTCCATCCACATTAGGATTACTGCCATCCCCTGTAAACAAACACCACACATTCGCAGCTATCCCAAAATTTATAGCCTACGTGTATACAGCTTATCCGACACATCGAACTGGATTTAACCGACCAAAACCGGTTATATGCGCCCCGATCCGGACGAATTTGGCTCTGAAATTCCATTTTACTAACCCCAATTAATATTTTGCGCTTACGCAAACAAAAGGCAAACGAATTTGATCTATATTGGGAAAGAGATAGGGGTTCGCGTGTGTTTTTGTGTGTGTATGATTAAATGGTATGTTTTATCGAAGTGATATTCGTAATATCGCTTTAAAGTTTCTCGATGATAGGGGCTTACTGTCCGATGATAAATGTATCATATTTTGTATTTCCATCGGACAATGTTCAACGAACCAGTTGATTAAAGAATTTGCGATTGTCACTTTTATTATTGTATCCGTTGAATACTGTCAGGAAAATTGTAATACCATTCATACTGTAATCCTGAAATATAAGATAAATATTTTCAGTTTAACTACCGTGTAAAATATTGAAGTTGTAATGCCAAATTTAAATTAACTGGTGTTTTACTGTAGAAGGGTGAGCTGGAAATAGATGTTTTGTAGACTATTGATGATGGTACGTACATAATCATGGTTTTACCCCATACTACATGGGACTCACAGCCTTATTTTCCCATGAAATGTTATACCTCTGCCTCCTTCAGAGAATATAGTCGTGATGTATACCCATATTCTCTTGTTATCAACTAGCGTCTGCCCGTGACTGCGTCTGCGTCAAAGTTGATATATTATCCCACGGGAACCATTCATTTTTTCCGCGATAAAAGGTCTGTTCCGCCGTTTTGGAGTGATTGCGGAACAAACATCCATTCTCCCAAAGTTTCGCATTTATAATAGATTAATATTACAGAAGCTATCCAGAAGTTCACATCTGTAAAATGGTATCATTTCATTTTGTTTTTGACATAAAACACGAACGTCGAATGTCGCTTAGGTAACCCACGACTTGAACCTCGATACTAGATATATGCAAATGTGCCGAACATCGCGAGGTGAAGCAGTCTGACGACATTTAACGACGTCAGGGATTTGGGCAAAGCGAAACGGTTTTTTCGCGCACATCTACGGAATTGTAACTACGTTGACTTTGCATATATTATGTAGATAGGTAAAGGTATATGGGGTCCTGAAAGCTTTTCTAAAAGTAGCCACGTGATCGCAAACACCGTGGTGTGTGTGAATCTTACCTGTATCGCATTAACACCTAATCTGCAATCGCTCACTACAGTTGCCTTTAATATGTAGTATTTTGACGAGCGAGACTCGAAACCGTAACCTAAACAACAGATAGATCTAATTTTAGAACTGAAGGCCAACTCTGCTTATTTAAAACCATCAAAATCTAGTCGTAATCTCATCTCAGCGATAGTTAATAAAAACAAATGTAAGTTTTAGGGCAGAAAAAGATTTTTTCCGACAGATTGAGACTACAATTAGATTGTGATCGCTACTAAAAGTTATATTGTTAGTAGAATTGCCAGAGATGGTGTTATATTGAAATTAATTGATTTTTATATTCATCTTCATTCTTTCTTTATCGTGTGGGCAGTAAGTCTTACGACCCCACACACCCTAGTGTCAGCTAGAGTAAGATTAAGATTCACACACACCACGGTGTTTACGATCACGTGGCTATTTTTAGAAAAGCTTTCAGGACCCCATATACCTTTACCTATCTTCATTGTTTTCACATGTAGAATCAACAAGAATAATGTAACCAGGATTTTGTAAAAACCTAAATTAAAAGAGTGCCGTGGAGTTTCCTGCTCGTTTTTCTCCATAGAGGCCTACCTCCGTTTTGGAACGAGCAACTAGCTTTAACTTTCGGACTTAACTGACAGACTCCTTGACTATTCAAAAGTGCCTGTAATTAATGATCTTATTTAAATAAATGTTTTGACTTTAACTTTGACTTTAATACTCAATATCTTAATTGATTTTCCATATGTATTCTTAGGTGGTAACTTATATAATTGAGATCATTATGGACCCTGTAGGGCACAGCAAAATGGTAGGAGAGAGGAAGCCCTCTATAAAGCGATCATTATGTAGGTATTTATTTTTATTATAACTCTTAATACCATTTCATGAAATGCGTATCGACTAATTTACAGTCAACTTAAATGCCAGATTATGTAAACGTTTCGTATTATTTAGTATTAATGGAGTTAATGACTGACTACCTGAATACATAATTAGCTACAACCTGGAACAGATTACATTATCTCATTAAGATTAAGAACATACAATAAAGCTTCATTATCATAATGAACTTTAAATCTGATGAATACTAATTAACCAATTTATGCCGCGTTACCGTGTTATGTAATCGCTACTTTGGAATACATTGCTGGTAATGTTTGCATTTACGCAGAGCTGTGAGGTTGGGTGAGCACTGATATACGAGTATTCACATTAATTATACATCGCTGCCTGCAATTATTATTGTTTATTAATGAAGCATATACTACATAGGTTCTTAATAGCACACAATCGTCTTGTTTCAAAAGTTTCACAATGCGATTATTTTTTTGTTCGTATCTTATTCGCTACTTATTTCAGAACGAAAAATGGCGTCGTACGTCTTTGCCAACAACAACAATATACAACATTATTAAACACTGGTTATGAATCTATAATATTGCAATATAATCTAAGTACGTTGATTTTGGCTAACAGCCAAGAAGTATAAAATTCACAATTTTAATCTCGCTGTTTGAGTAACAAACATACTAAAACATTCAAGTTTCCAGTATAAACAAGATATACAATGCATTACATAAGCAATGCATCGCGCTACAGTTAGACTACCCGCTCAGCCGCGCACTGAGCTGTTTTATTGCTACAGTTTGCAGCTAATGTATCAGTCGAGCGAGTTATGTTACACTTATTGGACAGCTAATGTTACATTTGGTAGGTCTTAAATTATGTTAGTGTTTTGGTACCTCGTGTTTATAATGCTTAGGTTTACTGTTTATGTGTTTAGAAGTTGTATACATAATGGAAATAACGTATTTTTTTGCATTCAATTACAATGGGATTTTTATTGATAATTATGCTCAAAATGCTCAATAAATTAAGCTACAATATCTCTTAGTAAACGTTTGCAATTGCAAATAGATTTTACAGCTGAGACCTAAAAGCAAAATTCTGTTCTAGCGCAGTCAGTACAAACACTCGCTAAAACTCGTAAATACTCGTAACAGCCCATCACTATTCCAAAATCGAACGTCCGTAGTATGTTAATGAGTTGGCTTACAAGTGCAGTCGCAGTCGGTCTCGGTGGCCGAGTTGGAGCCAATCGGGCCGAGTTGGCGGCCGATCGGACGGAGTTTGCGGCCGATTGGGGCTGTTGGTGCCCAATCGAGCCCAATATTAGCATAATCTTAGTTAGGACTTGTCGGAGAGGTCTTCACGTAATCGCTTTGTAATAACTAGTTAACAGGTGTTACGGATTGAATTAGGAACGTTAGGGAAATGAGCTCTGGGATTCAATGTCAGCGTGACGCGGCCGCAGGGCTATTTATATTTAGTACTGCAAGAGGTGCTGAAGATGTCAATCTGCGCAGCTTTGAAACTATTTTAAAGTGAGACTTCAGTGCTAGAGACTCCTAAGTTAAATTGTGTTTTGAGATTTTCTATCTGGCATTTCTTAATAGCTTACATTGTGAATTTGTACTGGGTTACTGGTAACAAGTTTGCTTACGAATTCATGGGACTTAAACATGTGTCAAAGGAAGGCGTAGGTGTACCTATTTATAGTACACCCAGTACTATAAATACACCTACACCTACCCCTTCTCCAGATAATATTATGTTACGTGTAAATAAATCATTAAGATTTACGTGATACAAGTTCTACGTCGGAATACCTCTATACACCCGTCCACAACAATTACTCAACAACACATTAGCATTGCTTGCCCACCGACAGAAGGCGCCACTAACAATGGCGCGTCCGAGGTGAGACGCCGCGGAACAATACGCTGCCGCGACACGAGGTGACAAATTGACGCGGAATAATGACGCCAGCCGGTAATCTCAGTTGACTCGTGCGACAGGACCCTTGTGTGGGTGATCTGCTTAAATGTATTGTTGTTTGTAGTGGTCTTAAACAGATGGGTAGATTGTGATCAAGTTCGCAGGAAGCCGCCAAGGGTGCCAAGTCCTTAAAGGATCCATAACAATTGAACGAAAATAAGGTGCTAATTATGACATGATTCTTGGACTGTGTAGTTTCTCGACCAGACCGATATGGCTCGACGCCATTTTAAGTAGATGACGTCCAAATAATAGGATTTAAATAAAATTATAACCTAAATTCAGGTTACAAAATGCTGTAAACAAAATTGGTACGCAAAGACAAAGTTATTTTTCACATCAAAGCGCAGCATGCTGAAAACGAAAGAATGTCGGAGGCAAAAACACTCAAAATCACTCACAAAGCAAAAATGTACGAGTTTTACAAAAATCCGCCGGAAAAACGGAAACTTTTTCATGGAAAATAATACAAAATAAGGTTTAGTGGAAAACGAGAATATTTGTGACAGCTTGTTAGTTCAGGGCTTGTTTTCAGTGCTCAAAATGGAAATTAAAAACCGATACATACGGTATGTCTATTTTAAGTTTCATGTATTGAAACTGGACTACAGAGTGCTGATTGTACTGACACTAGTTAAAAGGAACACTTAGAATTCACAATTTAATAAAAAAATACCTTATTGAATACAAGATGCTCAAATGTTAACTTAATAAATAAATGAAATCCTTTTTAAACACGGTGATCCCAGTGAACTAGCTATTTACAAGGATGTTTTTTTGTTTTCGTTTAAAAAAATAAGCTTGTGGATAATCAAGATATAGACAAAAGGTAAATTTTTCACATCATTTCCAAATCAAATAAACCGACTTATCTGACAGATAATTACAGTTCTTCCCTTCTTCATCGATCTGCTAGATAGATAATTATGATAAATAGAAATCAAATCAAATCATTTTGTTTGTCATAATGCAGGTACAGTCAACAAAAGAGATAGGCATGTAGGGTCGTCACATATTTATGTAGTTGAAGTTTTCTTATAAACCAATGGATGTTTTCGATTGAAACTCAACTTAATTAATGAACTGTTTATTAAACATACATAAACTCACGCTTTTACGCCTTTTTTCACTGTTTATTATCTATTTTTTAAATTAAATTACATTTGAAAACATCCATCGGTTTCTAAAAAACATACAAATATTACAAACAAGAATAGAACTATAAAGTTCTCATATTGTACTTCAAACAAGCCCTATAATATCAAAATACCGAATGCATTAAACCCCCGACTAGAACTGGGTTAGTTCCCTACAATACTGCCCTCTTCCGGGACTAAGATCAATGAATACTGCTCACAAATCTGTTACCGTTAACAAATTGATCGCATCGGATCCGGGAGAGACTCAAAACGGAATAATTGATGCTGAAGTCTGATTTTGCCATTCGCTACTCTCACGAGAGCTGTGCTGTGGAAATACATGGCGTGTGCTGAAATTATAAAGGAAAGGAATATCATTATAATAAAATAATTTTGACTTTCAATAGTCATTGACAGCAATGAAAAGAAAAGAAAAAAAAGGGAAAAAATAAAAAGCAAAAAAACTTTTGTTGCATAAAGTTTAAATAAATAATTATATGAATGAATAAATGAATTAAGAAGAAGAATTTGCAAATCCTTCTTCTTAATTCATTTATTCATTTCTGACAATATAAAATGCAAAAAAAATGTGAATAAAAGAAAACCTTTGTTATAAAATGCCTGATTTTACATTAGAAGAGATCTTATTCTAATTTCAACTCAAATACATCTGACCACAGTAATCTGTTTAATCATTTAACTTATTTGGAACACCCATATTTTAAATCCCGGGATGGAATATGGGGCGAGTTCCTACCTTTGTAGGTATCATAATGGCCAAACTAACCATACACTAAACCTCGCACTGCAATTTAATCCGTAATACAAGTACTAATAAACGAAATTCTCAAATTCCCCCCCCGCACTTCCCTTCCCCGTAGGTACATATGCACATAATACCGCTCCAGTATGCACAATGCCAACTGTATCGCGTTTGGTAGCAAACCGCAGCGAAGCGCGGCCAGAACAATATATGGAGAAATAATTACGTTGCTAGCACTGATCGAATTAAATGTTCGTTGTGGTTCTATCGCAGTATGTGTTTGACGTACCTCGTGATGTTGTATGTGATTGTATTTTGTACACATACGTACACAGTAGCGGTCATAAGTGGAGTAGCAATCTACAAAGCACATCGATTGACACTTTGGTTGAACTTACGACCTTTCGACGTCGGGTGCAAATTTTGATGCGTACGAAGGTACTGTGTTATTACATTCAAAAGTGCCTAATGGCGTGCATAATGGCGTAATTAAATAAATGATATGACTTTAACTTTGAATACATCACTTATACCACAGATGTAGGTATGGCCTGTACCCCGTGTTCACAGCAATTCAAACCTTAGTATGCTACTGCACTTATGACCGCTACTGTACCTAGTTAGTTCAATTTGTCGAATAAATGTTTGGTTATGTTTCTATAAGGTAATAAAGATACTTTTTAGTAAAATACAAAACGCTCGGTGCAAAAATATCAACACGCAATAGTGTGTAACCAATGAATGCTGCTTATTGATAACCAAACAGCATTAATTTGTTTTGGTATTACATAAAAAAACAGCCAAGTCCGAGTCGGTCTCACATACAAAGGGTTCCGTACAATATTTTACATAACCTACAAAAAAAATAAGTTTCCTGTATGCAATAAAATTATTACTTATTTTTCTCTTTTGTTATTATTGCAACTATTGTAATATTTGTAATACACAATCTGTGATAATTGCAAGTACCTATTACGGTTCAAAAAATATAGCCCTGTGACAAACGGACAACGAACAGACAGTGGAGTCTTAGTGTTAGGATTCCTTTTGGCATCGTTTGGGTGCGAAACCATAATTGTAAGATATCATGTTTCATAAATAAAATACATTTTTTTCTTTATCTGAAAACTTGAACTAACCTTCACAAACAAGTCCTAGACCCTTATTTGGATACTTTTCTTTTAAAAGGCAATTAGGTCGTCGTAGTGACAGATTGTCGAGCCGTTCCCGAAACAACAGCCCATCTCGCAAACGACGTCAATAAAAATAACCTTAAAATGTACACTCAAACACGAAATTATGTTCACTTAGCGAAATACAATAACGATTTAGTTCTTTTTTTTTAGGTGGTAAAAATTATCAAATGACTCCTTCCGCCCTGGGTGGGGCAGAAGGGACTGTCACACTTTTACTAACTAAAAAAACACCCTGTTCCTTCGGTAGCCCTTTACGTTCCGGGGCCACGGTATCCTGTTAAGACGTCCCGCAACCCCGGAACAATTTAATCCTAAAATATAAATTGCAATCATTATATACTAGCTGCTGCCCGCGACTTCGTCCGTGTAAATGGCGGATATTGGTGATCTAAATGTTGACCGGTTTCATCCCCTTAGGGAGTAAATTTTGGAAAATCCTTTCTTAGTGCATTCCTACGTCATAAACTATAATACAAACAGCTCAATTCGTTCGTTCGCAAATGGTTTGAGCTGTGTGTTGATAGGTCAGTCAGTAACGGTATTTTTTTTTTGGTATTACTGGTCTTAAATATTTCAATTGTATTATTTGTCTGCGCATAATGTAGTGCATGCTGTGCTTTTCTATAAGTGATGAGGCGCTTAAACTTAAGTTTGCAATGTACAAATTATATAGTAACAGTGTACTCATCGTTGAAAAGCCTATTAATAAATAAATAATAAATAAATATAACGTCTCTGTGCATATTGTTTTGTACATTGTAACATTTGAACTGTAATTACAAATCAGGAACACGCTTTGATGTAGGTATGATGTGTGTACATTTTTGCCATTGACTGTACAAGTAAATGTTTTGGTGCAATATATCGCCGAAGTTTGGACGTTCTGAAAGTTCTAATGATCTTTACACAGTATAAAACAAAGTCGCTTTCCGCCGTCTGTACGCTTAGATCTTTTAAATGGCGCAACGGATTTAAATGCGGTTTTCATCATTACATAAAGTGATTCAAAAGAAAGGTGTCTGTATCTACATTGCACCCGTGCGAAGGCGGGGCGGATCGCTAGCAATTGAGTAAGTTAAAGTTTTGTTACAAAGTATAAATATGCCACTTGCTTAACAAAATAAATATCTCCTTTTCACTATAATATCGGTTCTCAAAAAAAGAACATTACAGTTCACTTACATATTGAGAAATGTATATAAAATAATAATAAAAGTTTAGACAATCTCTGTGACCACTTACATTTTCATATAAAAACAGAATTAAATATAATTACGACATTCGGTGCTAGTATTTAGTTCTAACGTATTCTTCTAGGACTTTTTTATATGTATACCAACTGTTACTGTCAAACACATTATTTGGTATTTCATTATAAAGTTTTTATAAAATAAGGTTTTTTTGTATGAAATATTATTTTAAAGATAATTCTACACGGTATTCATTACAATGTGTAAACAAGTAAGTAAAAATAGGATTATTATTTTCAGTCGTATTTAACCAACAATTAAATACAATCGACCATTTTCTTTATCCCCCCACGTCTCTCTAAGCAAGCTTTAAAAATATTTATCGTAATAAGAATTAATTTCATGATCTTGCGTAATACCATCCATTTGTCAAGTTTCACATTTCAAAAGAAATTAATCTATTCACAGACTGATGAGAAAAATAGGAATTGAGAAATAATAAAGGAATTAAATGTCAGTGTCACCAGCATAAAAATATTTCACTTTCACACCTATTTTTTGAGAAAAGGTGGCATTTGAAATGTTTAATGTAATAAAAAATGCGCTTCATGCAATGAACCTTTGGTTAGATTAAAAGCTGTAGAATTTAATCTCCTGAATCAATGAAGTTCTGATTGGCAGGGAACGCCTCGTCGCACTGTAAAAGTTTAAATTTCATACAGATCTGTTCAGCCATTCTGGCATAAAAGAGTTTAAACATTCATCCTCACAAACTTTCGCATTTAAAATATTAGAATATTATTAAGATTTACGCTTCTCTTACAAACACTGATACTAAATACCACTATTTGTAAGAGAAGTGTGAATCTGAAGGCACAGGCATAAATTGTAGTCTATAAACTATAATATATAAACTTTAACGCGGACGAAGTCGCGGGCAGAAGCTAATAAATAAGTATATTAGTAAGTAAGCCACTCGTCACTTATTGGTTTCCGCTCGAGTAATTCAATTAAAGAGTTGATTTTAACCAAAGTATCAACAATTCCTAATTTATTCAAAAAACTTAGCTTAGGAACTAGAATATCAGGGGCGGATCTACGTATACCTATACAGGGAATTATTTTTGCTGCAGCCCAGGGCCCCCAGCCCCCGCAGAAAAATGAAATATGAACTTCATTTATCACTACACTTTCGGATCCATTACGCCCTCACGTCTTTAAATCAGTCTACTGTAATGACAAACTAAGCTCACTTGCTGCATAATGGACTATTATTGCCCTAATTTGTTTCCTATAGGTACCGTATACGTCATTAAAGTAAACATTTTCTTGACAGAATGGCAAACAGTTTGATTCATAAGGTAGGCCCCCAAGTAGTGTTAGTCCGGGGCCCACAAAGTCACGGTCCGGCCCTGTAGAAGGTAGTTTAACCTTTAATAAAAAAATTGCTGACTACATGAAAAACGTTATTATTATATCCCATTTCACCTAACTAATCTACCGTACATTATTCTTTATTTTTCCTGCTCAGGCTTTTTATAAATTAATATGAGGAAAATGTTACATTTTCAATTGTAACTATATTCATAACATTACGCCTATATTATCTAAAAGGGTAGGCAACGTGTGTTGTCCACCCACAGGTTATCAGTTACGCTGTAACTTCCATGTGCTTACCTTATAACTCTTTACGGCATAAATATTTATAAACAAAGATAAACACAATGTTTTTGTATGAAAATATTGTTTATGGTTTCAGAAAACCAAATATGGATATTAAAATCGAAAAAACATACGGTCAGGGTGTGTTATGGGGTGGTTACCTAGAGTGACCACTGTGAAATAAGTAGGCATTCTTTACAATAATCCCAGTATTTTTATTCAAGAACAAAACAAGAGTATTATATCATAAATAAGAGTATTATAACATATTTTTAGAGTTTTTTATTTATGATGATCTTCAAAGCATGTCTTCCCGTCTCGGTAACATAGAGGAACTTTACATATTTTGCAACTCCACACTGTACGAACTGGCAAACTTTTAGTACTGCAAATGCTGCAACGTCTTTTAGTGCCTCAACAAAAATCAACAACTCAAATGTATTTACAAAAACCAACCAAAAATACACAGTTACCGAACGGCGGTTACCGCTGGTACCCACTTTGAATAAGTAAGTTTATGGAAAAAATACGAAATAAAATGTAATGATTTTACACAAAATATAAAGTATAAACACTATTCAACAGAAAAAAACATACAGTCATAACATTTATTATGATTTGTACTTACCGCTGTAAAAACAATCACACGAATGGAATCCTGCACAATCATCAACATTCAATTGAATATAGTTAGCTTCGTTGACCGTGACGCCAAAAGTTTCGTACACAAAACTCAACGTTGATTATCTCACTATTGTCGTAGTACAAACGTTATCGACTAGATGTCGCTGACAAAGTAATACAGCGACTTAACTACGTGGTCACTTCAGGTACCCACCATGAAGAAAAGAGATAATACTGTAAACAGTGCAGAACGCTACTGATCCTAGTGGCAATTACACGAAAACATATTTCAACCCGGAAAAGGAACCAAGGACACCAACCTTTAACGAAGCAAAATAAAATTGAATTTTTAGAAATACAAAAGAAAACACACATTTCCATTGTATCTATTCAAACACCTAATACAGTATATTTCCTTTTTTTTGTAAAATGAGTCGTTCAATATCAACCTAATAATAGTCTACTTTGACTTTAAAACACCGAAGCTCTTAGAAATACCTACTAATTTACTGAAGATAGTTTAGTACGGTTAACCGCGTCTCGCAATATTACTATAATAACCAACCTGCAATAACCGGCCGGTTATTACAAGCTCCGGGTCACGACTATGCAGCTGCAATAACATATGCAAATGCGGCCATTACTACAAATTATACGAGCAGTTAGCTGAAGCCTTACGTTTGTGAAACCGCACTCATAGATACTTGCGGTCTAGCACAAGTGCAATAAGCAAATATATGTACCTACAGTATAAATTTTAAATACATAGGAAACATATAATCATACGTACACATAACAAAACATAACATCACGCCTGTAATCCGCGACGGGTTAGGCAGAGGTGCACCCATTAGTACACCCACATTTCGCCAGTTATGTTTAAGTTCCATGTAATAAGGGGCGAGCCTATTGCCATCAACCGGGCACAAATCCACACTCCGAGGCTGCTACTGACAAATTCCTAAGAATTATACTGAGAATTTGAAATGCATACAATCATACATAATATGTATACCTATAATATATAATCGTTTCTATATTCCCTGAAGGAGAAACCATAGACGTAGGTATAGCTAATACACACATATTCGTGCTTTAAGCTCCATGTAGTAACTAATGGCCCCAACTTCAATTAACCCTGACATAAATACAGACACCGGGCTGCTACTGAGAAAATCCCATTAACATTTTTTCCGACGTAGGGATTGAATCAAGACCCTTCGCTCAGTAGTCGCGCTTCCCTGGATCAGAGACACAGTTCATCCAAAACTAATAAATAACATAATATCCCGCCTGTAATCCCCGAAGGGTTAGGCAGAGGTGTACCCATTAGCATACCCACATTTCGCCAGCTATGTTTAAGTCCCATGTAATAGGAGGCGAGCCTATTGCCATCAACCGGGCACAAATCCAGACTCCGAGGCTGCTACTGAGAATTTTCTGATGGAAAAACCCAATAACACTTTGCCCCGACCAGGGAATCGAACCAAAGACCTTATGCTCAGCAGTCGTGCTTTGCAACCACTAGACCAGCGAAGCAGTCAAAATAATCTAATACATATTAATAATATCAAAACCCAAAAACTAAGTAACGTGTTACAAAAGAAACAAATGACATCAAAACAAGTCCCGGCGGCCACTGGAGAACTTAAACAAGACCAGCAGCCCTACCATGAACTCTTATCGCGATCCAAAAACTGAATTGTTCTTCAAATACGTCAATATAACGCATCAATTTATGCGTTATATTGACGTATTTGAAGAACAGTTCAGTTTTTGGATCGCGATAAGAGAAAATACGTCAATATAATGACATATATTGATGCGTTTTAATGACTTATTTAAAGAACAATTCAGTTTTTGGATCGCGATAAGAGTTCATGGTAGGACCCCAGTTTCTCAGACAAAATTATTATCCTTTTTCTACCTAATTTCGTGTTACATTTTGCTTATAAAGACACCTTTTTGTTACCTTATTTAACTCTTGACAGTTTGTCGCTTGCTTAACAAAGTGAACTAACAAGTTGACGTTGATAAGAAAATGTATTACGTTATAAGAAAACCCAGACAAGCCTTTTATTTATTCAATAAGGTAATTTTAATAAACAAGAAGTTTGAAGAAGAACCCTAGAAGTTTTGTTTACTGTACTAGGGTATAATTAAACGAAAAACGACTAAATATTGAATATAGGTACCTACGTAAACTGCGTTTCCAACATAACGTACTTAATTAGTAGTGACATCTATTGGCGATAACTGCAATAAATTCAAGCTCTATCCGTCGATAGATGTCGTGTACGACGCTTCGAACTATTAGTTCTGGTTTCTGTTACAAGATGCCGCTATTGAGTTTTGTATATTTTGACATATTTTTGTTTGTATTTTTTAAAATTAAATGTAATGCACAGATGTGAGTTTTGGGTTTTTTGTTAGTTCATTGTATAATATTTAGCTATCAATGTATGAAAAGTTAATAGCATTAACTTATAATCGGTTCGTATTTTGTAAATATTGGCTTTGAAGTTAATGAGAAATTTTTTAAAAATCATTATTATGTAGCGGTCTGTGCTATGCCGGTGAATTCATGAATAATTAGAATAATGTAATGTTAAGCACCGAAGTTCTTTGTACCAGCAACTCCCCCTTTTTACTTCAAAGTTTTCCCAAAGCATAATAACTGGAGCTCACAAAATCAGAGAAGAAAACAGTAACTATATATTTAATTTTCGTGCCACGTTACCACAAATGAGTTTACAAGGCTCACGAGTCACGGCAACACTCAATGGTCAGTATTGCCATAAACATGCGCCTTTATGTCTTTATTCGTTTATGACGTCACTTGTTGTTCTGGGATTTGAATTTACAAACATTGCCAGTGTAAATAAGTTGTAAGTACATATCGTAAAACAACTTCGTATTACGATTGTTTTAAACAGATCTTTTAAAGTTTATGGAATACATGTTGGAAATTAACTTTAATTACATGAAGGAACTAATTACGTTTTTGGAAAGTATGAAATGTGCCCGAAGTTTTGACATCAAAGATTGACATTTTGATATTACGTATAGGTAAGTAGGTACGTGTGTGTGTGTCTTATTCAAAAACTTGGTAGACTTTGACAAACAAATGTTGTTATTTATTCTAAAGAAGAAAGTTACTTTTACGAAAGATTGTCTACCAAGTAAGGCCGTGATTATGTATTACAAAGTTCCTATCAATGTTACAAAGTAAGATACTATTAAATTAAAGTAAAGAGAACTCAGTCGAGTGTTTCTCCCTAAAAGTAATAAAGTAACGTAAGAATTAAGATCCCAGACAAGTTAATTCAATTCCCGATTCAGTATTTTTCCCGCGTAAGCTTTACTTATTCAGCGGAAAAATTTACACAAATTCATGTAACATTTATGTTCCGTACTTAATTCCGGCCACGGAATCAACATTCCGAGAAACGTTCCGACAATGAGAGCGAACTAAATCGTTTGCCGAATGTATTCAGCATCAGCAAACCGTATCAGCGAGCGCGATAAACAATGAAAAATGATCTCTGAAACAACAACCTGAATCCCGCCTTATCTCTAAAAGAATAAGACTGAAATTACTTGTGGAAGTAATAAGAAAAACGCTTAGAGCAACAGCGTAAATATTCAAAAGACATCAATCCACATGCCAGGTGGGAGAAAACAATCAATCTCTGATTTTCCGTGACGAAATCTATCTGTCTCTTTCTTTCGTATAGTAAATTGATGGGAGTGAACAAGAGGGGTGAGGTGATGTAAAAATAATCGGAATAAGTTGAGCACGCGAAGTTTCCTATACATTTTTTGTTCGTTTTATTTCGGTAAAAGTTGGAGTATTTTATTTTGTTAGGTAATTACGAATTTGTGGGTAGTCACAGGCAGGCTGCGGCCTACTGTACGTTCATGAATATACGATGTAATCTACTTACAGGGTTCGCACTACGATTTTGTGTTTTAACTAAGATATAGAAACCAGTTCTATACATTCTGTAATTTTTCCTGAAATGTGACATGTGTAGGAGACGCTTCATATATAGTTAGTAAGTAGTAGATGCAACTCCTCTCGATATATTAAAGTTTAACTCCACTCTGAAATAGCGATCAATTTTATGATTGGCTTACAGTATTGGTGTTGGAAGTAGAAGAGTCGTAATATGTAGAACATCAATCCATGATGCAGTGACCGAGAGGCTCCTTAGAACAATACCTCTTATAATATATTTTGTACAAACTTTTGCGCAATAATTATTTATTTAAACTTTATGCACAAAGGCGAATACTTAATCTTAGTCGTAAGGCATTTTCATTTAAAGCTGGTGACGAGATAACATGACAAAACATTGTACAAATATTAAAAATATATAAACTTACACATGTACAAACATGTGTAAAATTCACATACTTTCCTCATTAACCACCAAACTCAAGTTCGAATTGAGCATTCATTGCGGCCACATTAAAAAACGAAATAGATATTTTACGGTTAAGATTAAAATCGTATAATGTGGCCTATTACGTCGTTTGAACATCAAGATAGACTTGGTTCAACCTAATATTCTAACCTGACTGTGATATATCAATGTTCTGTATGTATGTATATGTTTTTCAGGAAATTCCGAATAACCTGATCCCATTTTTTGCCAACGCAACCTAAGTACTTATAAACAAAGCCAAGGATGAAATAGGAAGAAAATCAACCCCTTTGGGGTGAAACCGTGATGATACGAATTCAAATTCAAAGTGTTTTAGTACGTGCAAACAATTTGTTAGTAGAGCGCACGTCAGGCGCTGATAGATTCACGTAATAAACGTAGAGTTCCAAGACTCTACGTCACTACGTACTCTACATACATTGTAGAGCTCTACTTTAATATTCTCTTGGAATTTGTCAGGATTAAAGACGACTTTGATTTTGTAGATTTTGCAGAACATGTTGGGTTGGCAACTTTAATTCCATGTAATATGGTTCCGTTTCCATTGTGTTATAATCTTTAAAGCACGTTTTGTTACTCGGATATTAGCAAATTCTAAAGTGTAAACATTTTTCAGTTTAAATGTACCAAAAGTGTACTCTTCACATGACCAGAGGGCTGGCCTTTTCTTAGACCAAAGAATCAGCATTGCCATACAACGTGGCAATGCTGTCAGCCTTTTGGGCACTTGCCCCATTGACAGCGACGCGACAAATTTGATGCCCTATGAGGTTCCTCCTTTCTGTCTTTTTTATAAATTGAAAATAATTTTATAATTAATTAGTCTGTAGAAGTAAATCTTTAAATATTTGTATTAAAAATAAAAATGCTTAACAACATAAAAAAAACCAAAAGTGAAATCTTAATTTGATACACAATAGCTTCAGCCCGGGACATCATCCGCGTCAAAGTTGATATATGTATCATCCCACGGGCAACATACATTTTATTCTTCCTGAATAAAAACTAGGTACTATTCCAGACTATAATCTATCTCTGTGCCATATTTCATCTAGATCTATTCAGCTGTTCTAGCGTGATTGAGTAACTAACATCCATCCATCCTAACTTTCTCAATTATAATAGAATAGTAAGATAATGTTATTTTATTTGTTTTTTTTTTATTTATAGTATTTTTTCTTGTTTTACAGGTAAACATAATCACCACAAAAAAGGTTGGAATAACTCCTTGGGCAAGTTTTTGTAATCTTTTTATAATATTTAATGATGTTTTTGTCACTAATTACCTAAACAAAATAAATCACTCAGTGAGTATCTATAATTCACACTCCGAATACATTTTAAATGTCCTAAAAGTTTACTAAGAATTTAAACCTAATTGGCATTTGGAGAATTTAAAAGTCAAAGAAATTAGAAAAACATCAGAGACAGTACTTGAGGAGCTTTGCGAGTTACTGCGAGCTAAGAGGTCTGGTTCATAATTAATTAGATTCAACTTTATGTTAAATAGATAATTGAGAAAACATTTTATAAGGAAAGTGTTAGATTCAGAATAATCTGGGATCGTTAATTTTATAGAACTATACGGTCTATTTCAATATGCGACGTAAGTATATACTTACTTAAAAATATAAAATAAAACAAATATTAAAAAAAAACCTTAAAAAAATATAAAAACAAAAAAAAATATAAAATAAAATTATAAAATAAAATACATTAACTTATTTAAAATTAAAAAAAATTAACGATTCTTCTACTTGACTTCTACATCAACGCAATCAACATTGTAGGTAATGCACAAATTGAGATGTCTTCAAGATTTCACTGGCATCCTTCATCCATACAAATGAAATTTTTAATCACCTTAATAAAAAGCCGCGCGTTTTAATATTAGATCTCATTGCCTTACTTGTTCCGCGCTGCAATTTGCAATTTCCAGCAGACGCCGCGCGGACGTTGCAAATCTCATCGTAGTCACTTTTCAGACACTCGCAAACGATCCTGAAATGTTTACTCTTCTCTCATTTCATGTTAACCTTTATTTATTTCTGCTGTATTTGGAGATACGTGGTCCCTGTCTGTGGCACACGAAAAATCTAATTATTTTTAGGGGTTTCAAACCTTAATTGGAAAACGGATTACTGAAAATCCTAGAGTAACGGATTTTAGTTCACTTTTACCGGTTTTTCGGTTAGCATTGAGTTGGATTTAATTGAATATTGGTTTTGTAAAAATAACACGACATGACATATTTTAAACCAAAGTTTTAAAATCACTTATATCTGGCAAGAACAGTGCTCCACCAGCCTCTAACCGATAACTGGTCACCGGTTGATCAACTAGCAATACGTTACATATTCACAGTACCTACACGAAGTTGGAACAAATTCGTTTAAACTGCCCTTAAATACACATAACATAAACATAACATCACGCCTGTTATCCCCGAAGGATTAGGCAGTGGTGTACTTATTAATACACCCACATTTCCCAGTTATGTTAAAGACGCCATTAATACAGTGTGATATAAAGAGTTCAATCCCTGAACTTCAACAACTCAACACCTTTGGATATGTAAACCAGTTTCATTAGCGTCACACTGCGGACCTTCTATAAACCTGAGTAGGTTTCATCTGCCGATACAAAGAAAGAAGAAAAGGCTCAATCATATCCATACGTGATTAGGTCATACGCAGTACTTTCCTCTTCTTTGAAGATGTTGGCAGCAGCTTATAGATAAGAACTAAGTAGATAGTTTATTTAACAAATATACAAGATACAAGACATGGTTATATAAAAATATAATTAGCAAGATAGAACATCTCTTTTTGACGCTATACAATAAAACGCAAGAATGTGCATAATTATATTTGCCAATCGCATCAGTGCTGCCTGATCAAGGATTCCTTTGTATTTTATCGTTCTCTGGTAACATTCACTTATTATTTCTACTTATTACTTGGCGATTGAGTGCTTAGATATCGCTGACAACGAATACAAGCACAGGAAACCTTGTATTATTCTGTAAATTATTCTAGGAGCGGTACAAGATCGAGAAGTGATCAATGCTCATTCCATTTGTAAATGAAAAGGTTCATGCCCTGTTGTGGCCACACCTACACGACAATGTTGTAATAGTGACAGCGCACCCGGAGCCTGGCACAACGGAGGTCGTTTACATACATTTAGTGTCCCTTCTGCCTCCAGTAAGGTATCAACATTTTTACGTACGCCGATGTCACAGGGTTCCTATATAAATGCAAATGCGGTGACCCTTTGTTACGGAGACCTTACAAAGTAAATTTGATGGTACATTACTTTTATTGGCAATGTTGGCGAATTCTGAATATTTTTGATTTTATTTTGACCCGTTTTGGGTCAAA